>CP025655.1:15499042-15520810 GCA_003576665.1 Ipomoea trifida | reverse complement strand
ACTTAGGTGTGGAGTAGCACCTCTGGATTTTATGCGCTTCCGTTTTGGGAAATTAGTAATTATGATTAATTATGCCTTTTAGTATGATGGAAAATCTGGGGGTGTTACAGGGAAATCCGAACCGTCCGAACCCGTCCGATGCTCAGTCCTAAACATAGCCAGCAAAGTTCGCATAAGAATATCCAATGACATCTAAGATATTCGTCTTGCCTAAACCCAAGCTTATAGTTTTTAGTATCTTTGAGATACTTTAAAACTCCTTTACAGCTTTCTAGTGGTCTGTGCCTGGATTATGTAGGTATCGTCCTAGCATATTCCAAATGCAATGTTTGTTCTTGTACATACTTAAATGTATCCAAGACATCCAATTGCTTCAGCATATGGAATGTTCTTCATGGACTTATCCAGGTCAATTTTTAGAACATTGATTCAAACCTAATTTATCTCCTTTTGCTATGGGAGCAACATTTGGTGAACAATTCTAAATCTGAAAACTTTGTCTATACGGGTTTCTTGCGATAGATCAGTATGTCCCGGGATCTATCCTTATGACATAAAATGCATTACCCATAACTTTCATATCAATGTTCTTAGAAATGAATTGTTTCACGTCATGAAGTATTCCATATCACTAGTAGTAGGTAAGATATCATCCACGTATAAAACAAGAAACCAAATTTTACTCTCACTAACCTTTTGGTATATATAATGATTAAAGGGATCTTCAACAAAACCAAATGAAGAAAGAACCCTATCAAATTTAATATACCATTGGCGGAAGGCTTGTTTTAAGACATATATGGATTTCTTAAGCTTACTTACTAAATTCTCACCACCTCTAGAAGAGAAACCTATAGTTTGTTTCATAAAACTTCCTCTTCTAGATATAATTTTCACATCCATTTGTTGCAACTTTAAGATAAAAAATGTGCAACTAAAGCCAAAAATAATTCGAAGAGAATCTTTCTTTGATAAAGGAGAAAAAGTCTCTTTGTAATCGATACCTTCTTTATGAGTGAATTCCTTAACAACAAGCGTGGTCTTGTATCTCTTAATTTACCTAATGAATCTCTTTTAGGCAATAGCCTCAGCCCCATTAGGTAACTTAAAAAGATCTCAAACTTCGTTATTCTTTATGAAATTCATTTAATCTTTCATGGCTTCTTATCACAAATTAGATTATGAATAATTCGTGATTGGTGAAAATATTTCAGGATCATTTTTGGCTCCAATGTCAGATTCTTGTAGATACAATACATAGTAACTAGGTAATGTTGAACGTCTTACCGAAGTAGATTGACTTTAATGTTGAACCACCAGCACCTTGAAGAAAGTTGTGGGGCAACTACCTCGTCAGGAACTGAGGGCAGTTCTTGAATTGGTCCAATCTATATCGATTCAGGGACTTGCTATAAATCCTGAATTTATTGAGTTTCAATAGTTTGTGGAATATCAATAGTGGGTCGTTTAACTGAAGGAGTGTGACATATAAATATAACTCCATTAGATGACGTAGAAATGTGAGAATCAATATGATCGAAAATAGGAACTAAGTCCTTAAATTGATCTCTCCCACTAATCAAGTCATCTTTAAGAAACTTAGCACTTCTTGATTCCACAATCCTAGTAGTATGTGATGGACAATAAAACTTATAACCCTTAGAAAATTGTGCATATCTAATGAAGAAAGCACTAATAGTGTTCGGGTCAAGTTTCTTTTCACGTGTATCTACCATAGTATTTATCTCCCTTATGAGACCTAACTATTTGTATTTACTTATTGCATTGGTTTTCAACTCCAGCTTTAAATAATTTAAAGATATCCAATGCTTCATACTTATTATGAAGTAAATACACATAGGTAAATCTTGAAAAGTCATCATTAAAGGTGATGAAATATTTTTTTGACCAGGGATGTCCATATTAGGATAACATATGTCAGTATGTATAATTTCTAACAATGTTGAACTTCTATTGGCACATTTCTTTGACTTTTTTGTCTGCTTACGCTTAATGTAGTCAATACAAGTCTCAAAATTAGTATAGTCTAGAGTAGAAAGTACTACATCCTTTACTAATCTTTTAATACGCTCAAGGGAGATATGTTCTAATCTCCGATGCCATAACATTGAGAAAATTTTGTTAATACTACAACGTTTGGTACTAGTTTCAGCATTTAAGGAATTGTAAATTGGATTGTTTTGTAAGTGAATATGATAAAGACCATCAAACAATGTACCTTTTTTCCAATACAAGAAGAATTGTGAAACAATTGAAAATACTTGCAATAAAACTTAAATTGGAATCCAAATGGTACAAGTTTTGAAACTGAAACCAAGTTTCTAGAGAAACTAGATACATAAAAGGTCTAATCAAACCATTTACAAAACAAATCCATTTTCTTAATACTAAAGTACAAGTCCTAATTGCTTCAACTGGTGAACCCATCTTGTTTCCATATAAGATGGTTCACTTACTTCCCATTGGTTGTTTCAAATTTTGCATATCCTGTAAAGAATTTGCAATGTGGATAGTTTAATCAGAATCAATCCACCAATGAATTAGTATTAACATTTGACATACTAGATTCATGACATACGAATGAGGATAGATTACCTTTCTTCTTGATCCGCTTGATGCAATTTTTCTTCATGTGTCCCTTCCTTTTACAGAAGAAGCACTTATTCACCTTCTTTATGCTATCTTGAGAAGGAATCTTGTTTTTCCTCTTAGCTTTTGAAGTGGAACCCCGAGATTTACCAAATTTAGATTTCTTGTGTGCTGTAGCCAGCATGGCACTATCACCCATTTCATTCACCAACCTTATTTCTTCTTGAACACACATGGTCATTAAATCAGAAATTGACCATTTTTCCTAATGTGTGTGATAAGAAATTTTAAAGGGTCGGATGTGGTGATGGTAGGGTATTCAAAGTATAGTACACCACGAAATCATCTGACATGTCTACCCCAAGAGCTTTGAGTTGAGCCGCAATGTCCTGTAATTCTATGATATGCTCACGCACACCCTTAACGGAAGTGAGGCGGAGAGAAGAAAATCTCATAATAAGGGTGCTAGCTAAAATTTTTTCTAAAGTGACGAACTGGTCGTCAATAGTTTTGAGTAATGCTCGGACATCTTTATGCTTTTCATTAATAAAACCCCGAATCTCATAAGATATTTTCGCCTTAATGTACATTGTAGTGAGCGAATTAGACCTATCCCATCGCTCATATAACACAATGTCATCTTGGGTACTGTCTTTAGTGGGGACCGGTGGTTTCTCATTATGTATAGCATATTCTAAGTCATTCCACCCTAAATTAAGGAGAATTCATATTTTATAATTGTAACCCCTAAGTTCTGGAACTTCAATGTTCAGATTTGTATGATTAAGAGATTGAGATGCTGTAAGGAAATAAAGGCTTGGTTAAAATTTTTGAGGCAAAATATAGAGAGAGAGACTGAAGTGCATATTCTTACCAATGTAAGTTATGCAAAAGATAGATTCGTATGCCATAAAAATTACCTGTGGGCGAAATTTTTACGCACAATGAATCCATCAAGCTGAATGGTGGAAACAGAATGGGTACGATTTTGATTTGATTTTTTTTCCACCCTTAATAACAAAACTATCAAACTATATGCCGATACATTAACACCCCGAAATTTTGTAAGTATTTTAACGAAAATATTATTATTATTTTCAAAATATATATGTTTTATGTTGCCGAAAAGAATTTTTGGAAATTATTATTTATTACAAAATATATATTTTGGAACGTATATGTATATATTTATTTATTTCGAAAATAATCAATATGAATTGATTTGGCTTGCTGGACAAAACTTTAAATTTTTGTGAGAAGTCTTGGTTTCGAATCTAGGCAACAATTAATTTACTTTCAAAGCCTATTATATTGCTCTTCGTATATAGTTATATGTATTTGTTGCTAAGATAATACTTGAAAGATGAAACGGCTTGGTGGTTTGGGACTTGAGCTTTGGGCTTTGGACATGACTTCGACTCTTGTTAGTCGTAGAATGGTTATTTTCTTTTGATATGGTTATTTTCTTTTGATTCAGCAGAAAAGAAAATAAATAATAATAAATAAATAAAAAGAGACCAAGATTACAGGAGTCTGCCTAGATAAGGAAAATTGAGGAGTGAGACGACGGAAAAAGAGGAAAGAAAAAAAAAGAAGAGGAAAGAAAAAAAGAAAAGAAAGTAAAGAAGAGATAACGGGGCGTGAATTGGGGGTGGTTATAATATTATTAATAGCCTGATTTGATGGAGGTGTTATAATTAATAATTAATAATAATATATATATATAAATAATAATAGTAAATCGTGTGTGTTGTGTGTATGTATTAAGTATATATTTATGTATATTCATAAGGGGGGGAGGTGTGTAGCTTTGGAGTAAGGGGGAAAGCTCATAATTTTCATTCTGCTTTTTGGCCGAGAAAAAAAGAGAGAGAAGAAAGGGAAAGGAAGAGAAAATATAGAAGGATTGTCAACTTGTGCTGTGGTTATTAGGTAAGATTTATGTTCATCCAAAATCTATTTACCCCAAATCAAATTATTTAATATGTGTTATGTGTTATACTATTATTGTTATGGAAATTTCGAAATGTTGAATGTGAGTATATAATGCTTGTACTTGTGATTTGTGATACTTTGGTTAAGATAAGATGGTGTAAGGGATGAGTATTGCGTATGTTTGTTTGCCCTTAATTCTATGTCCTAGTAAAAGGCAAAAATATGTATTTTGATGATTGAGTATATGATGTGCATATTAGAAATCTCTACTTTGATAATTGATCTATGTATAAGTGATTTGAATTCATTTGGTATTTTGAAAAGGTGTGTACATTACTATAAGGATGTACCGTATGTATGACATAAGATATATGTATATATGTGTGTGTGTGTTCTTATACTTATACGTACATGTATCACTTTGCTTATGTATGGAATTTTTATATATAATTTATGTAAATATACGTATATAAATGATATATGTGTAAATAGAATTAGGTGATTTAATATGCGGTAAATTTATATATATAATATTATAAATATACGTATGCACAATAGGTTGTGTAAATTGGGGGATTTAGTAAGTAATATATTTATATATTTGTACTGTACGAACCACATATATATAAATGTATTTCATATTTATTTATTTATATTATATGTATTATGCGTATATGTTTTACCCTATGAAATTAATTGGACTTAAATGTAAGCATGGTATTTATGTACTTAGTACCGTAAATGATTCAAATTATATTATATTATATTTTATTAGATCTCCGTATGTGATCTTATATGTATTGGTAGTATTGTATAAGTTATGTATGATAATTGTTACATCTGGAGCAATCCGACATGTATTGCTTTTAGTACTTTAGTGTTTAATTTATTAATATGTATAAGGATATGATATATAGTATGGATATTTGGTATCTTTATTATTTAGTACAATAATTAGGCCTAAATCATGTGTATATGGTATTTAGTGATTTATATTTCATTTGAGGCATGACAATTAGTGCAAAGGTTATATAGATAAAGGTGTAAAGTTTGATGAGCTACTTGGGTGTAATGACTTTTGATATAATAAGACATAAATTTTGAAGGATTAAAGATATATATATTTTGTCATGGGGATGGTGCCATTTGATATTTTTACTTTGAGGAGTGAGCAGTGATGTAAAAGCTGACTCACTAGGGGGTTTTTATAACTTCCCTGTTATTTTGTGGAGTGAGCAGTGACGTAAAAGCTGACTCACTAGGGAGCCGGAAAAACTCTCTGTTTATGGAAATTTATATTTTGAGAACTTGAAAATTATTCATTTGGTACCCATTTCTCATTGACACTATATATATATCAAGTGTGGATGAATTTGAGAAGTTCAATATGTACTCTTGTAAGGTTTCCTCTTGGAAAGAGAATAATTGGGAAATTGGAATTCCCTATTTGGTATTATTATTATTTTTATGAGATATTGAAATTATCTCTTGGATGGTTATTTGAAAAGTTAATGAGATTTTGAGCAGTGATGGTATTATGAAATGCCTCGAGGAGAATGGTTATATACAATTGTTGAGGTAAACATTATATGGTGAATCTTGAGAAAAGAATGGTTGAATTAATTTGGATTATGGTTAGGCAATGCCTTGATTTCCTAGGAATTTTGTGGATATTTTTATATCTGCTTTAATGTGTGATTTCCTCAAGTTACGTTTTTAATTGGTTAAAGAATATTGATATCTACGAGAATAAAATATTTTAAGGGGTTAATGTGAAATTATATGTTCCTATGTGCTCCAAGATGCTATGTGCAAAAATGTTTTACGGGGTGGAGTAAGTCTTACCAGCCGTCGTGCTGATATTGTTTTTCTCCTCTTTAGTTATTTTGCAGGTTTGGATTGCATGGCATTGAGCATGAGAGCGAATCATTGTAATGATGTTTATACCTTTAGAATTCAAATATTGTATTAGTAATCGGTAGTAAGTTAGTTTAGCCTGTGCGTTTGAGTATGAGATACTTGAACGTGGCATAACGCCCCTTTTTCCTTTTTATTGTTGAAAGCTTCCGCTATTGTAAAAGTTATTTGTTATTAAAAAAAATTTACCCGTATTTTCTTAAGTGGAAAAAGTGGGGTGTTACATAATTGCCTGTGGGCGAAATTATGATCATAACTTGATATTTTATCCTGATTAATCATATAAATATAACAAAATTGCCTGTGGGCTAAATTTCATTATATTACATATAATTAATCACAATTAATATGTCTAAAACTTTATGTGATCTAACGAAAAACAACTTAATATATAAATTCAATTGATCAAGGATGCTGTGGCTACTCCTCAATTAATTAAAATTATAAGATCACTAAACATATTATTGCCGATCTTTATGTGATTAAACTTAATAATCTTTAGTCAATTAAAGATGCTGTGGCTATTCTTTAGTTGACCAAAATCGTAATCACTTGGCAAAAGAGATTTTAAAGCCTAACAAACAAATTAAACCAAATCATGATAGACAATCTTTAGGTATACTTCCAGGAAAGTTGGTAGGTGCTAAGGCTCCTTTAAAAACCAACTCCTTAGACAGAGTAGCGTCGCAAGGGGACTAGTAGCAATATGGCTGAAGGCACTATGGCAGTTTCAGCCAGCAAGGCGTTTTAAGCCAGAGCCATATAACTAGTATTCCTCCCCAAGAAACTTCCCTAATTCATGTGTTTTCATGTTTGAAGTAAAATTGTTTGAGAGATCTATAAGATTATGAGTTCACCTATGGATAAGGCTTTTAATAGGGTGAACTATCTTTGGTTCTTTAATGTGCCCTTAATTAGACACAACTGAAGAGTAATAATATGCTTAATCTATCCTTAAAGGCACTAAATTCACCTAAAAGGCACTATATCATGCATAATAGACATTTAATTCAGACCTAAAAAGCTCTAAAATTCATCCTTAAAGAACATGCTTTTCTAAAGGCATAATTATAACAGTCAAATAATTATTGCAATAAATACAAATAGCATGTTCAGATTATGCATATTATTAACTCATACTTTATAATTGAATTGCAATACTTAAGGCAATTTAATATAATCCTCAATATTAAATTAAATATTCATATAGCAAATGTAGAACTCAATATTTGCTCAAAATTGAATAGTAATTTAATGATAAATTGATGAGGAATTAAATTGAACAATTAAAGATAGAAGAAGTCCAAATATGATGTAGGAAAATACTTAAACAAGCCCAAAAATAAAATAGGCCCAAATTAAAGCAAGACTAAATGCTCTAAATAAACTAAATAAGCCCATTTTAATTGTTGACTAGGCTAGCCGAAATGGGCCTGATTTGGTCCAAGAAAAATAATCCAACAATCTTGTTCACTTAATTGAGCCAAACAACAAATATAGACCCTTTTATAATTATAATGATCCAATATGGGCTTGGCCGTATTGGGTCAAACCCAAACCAACATAACAACCATCATTATTTTTTTTGAATGCAACAACCATCATTATAATTCAGCATATATTTGATATTCAATTAAGCAAACCTAGTTGCTTAATATACTGTTATATATTCCATATGCGCAGTTAGACAAGACAACCCACCTTCATCTTCTTCTTTATCTTTAATCCATCCAAACCTAGTAGCTGCTACTGAAAGTTGTATTTTTAGTGGTGATGGAAATTAAGAGTATCATTCTCAAGGAATGGCTTAAAGGGAATTTGAGTAATAAGGGATTAAGCATGGGTTCATGCAGTGTTTGAAAGCTAACCTACAGATATTGGAGTATTGCATGTTCAAATAATCGGTAATGTAAACAAGTAATTGAAGTAAAAGAACAATATATGTAATAGAGATTTGAACCAAACATCCTTGAATAAAATCCCATTTGTGCCTTTAGTTTAAGTTATGCAAGTCTAGATGATGAACTTGAGGAAATGGTTTAAGTGCCAATGTCACTCTCGTGATCAATTAGACTATCAACTAATCCTAAGTCCCATTCTCATGGCAACTTGGCTAGAAGAGGCAATTTAACAAACACTTTGTGTGCCTATTTCCTTCAAACTCCCTTTTCTCAAAGGTGAGTAAGAAATATGGGAGGTATGGCTATGGTGTAGCCCTATTCTCATAGGTGGAACACCAATTCCAAATATCTCTTGCATAATTTGGCCATAATTATGAAGAGTCAATTCAATTCTACACAATTCATAACCAAGTTCAACATCAAGACAATACAAAACCTAATCTATGCAATTTAATTAATATTGGGATTCATACATCAATCAAGTTCAATTCAAATCCTAAATATGTTTAAGTATTCATATTTGTAATGTAAAGCAATAAGCAATTGAAATAATAAACATGGAATTCAAAAGAAATTTTAAGAAATATAAATGCAAAAATAGGAAATAGAGAACTTAACTAGCTTGATGATTTGATTGAAAGAAATAATCTGGAAATTGATGTAGATTGTGTAAATACAATAGATTGCAAGCGGGGGAAGTGTTCTTAAGGTTTCATAGAGAGAAAAACTAAAAGGGGGGTTTAGAAATTCAAAAGTGATTACAAAATAACCAACCAAGAGTATTTATAGTGTAATTTTTGCGCCATTTCGCACCTTTCAGGGCTAAAAGTCACAGTGGGACTCACGGTGGGACCATGAGTCCCACCGTGAGTCTCAACGATTAGAAACTGATCATTGAGACTCACGCTGACACTCACGGTGTGAGTGTCAGCGTGAGTTCAACGATCAGTTTCTGATCAGCACTCACGCTGAGACTCACACCGTGAGTCTCAGCGTGAGTTCTTGATCAGAAACAACACTGAGGACTCACGCTGACACTCACAGTGTGAGTGTCAGCGTGAGTTCTTCAATTTGACCTCCACGCCTTCGTTTTGCTCCTTTGTTCTCCGGTGTCCCCTTGGGTGTTTTCCTTATGCTTTAAACCTTCGTTTTCTCCCAAGATTAGCATCTTTTCATGCTTGTTTGCTCATTGCTCGGTCCTTCCTTTCTTTAAACAAAATACACAAAATCAAGCACTATTCCACATTCTTTTACATAACATTTAAATAGAAATCAAGCATAAATATACACAAATAATAGGCTATTTTATGACATATCAGCTACTTTATACGGAGTAATATTTTGCAGCCAAAACAGTGGAGAGAAAGAGACAGAGGCGCCGAATGGAGAGGAAGAGAAACCGGCCGGAGCTGGGATTCATCGTCGTCTCCGTCCGCCTGACACAGCCTCGCCGTCGTCGGTTGGAGCTTGAAGAGCGTTATCGCCGGCGTTGCCTGAAGGAGAAGACAAAGCAACGACGTCGCCGGAAATCCCAGCTTCGCCACTGCCGTATCTCTCCGTCGCAACGCCAACGCCGTCGCCATGTCCAGCGTCCAACGGTGAACGCTGCCACCACCCACCTCCGCCATCTCGAGCTTCGCCACCAAACGGAGACCGTGACCGGCGAACTAATCCGGCAATTCTCCGGGCGAACATAAGCAATAGGTTTGTATGTATAGATTTCGTACTCATATGTGTATACATACAAAAAATAATATATAGGCAGTAGGTTGATTTTTATTTTTATTTCAAAATTATTTCTTTATATTTCGAAAAAACAATAATATTTTTCTAAAAAATATTTCGGATAAATTTTCATGTATATATATATACATATATGAAACCAAATACATATGTACATACTGGAAAAATAGTAAACATAAATATATGTATGCATTTAACAGAATAATAATATTCAAATTGCATAAAAATCAAACTAATCAACTAGGCAAAGATTATATTTTGCTCTGATACCAACTGTAAGAATAAAACTGAAACATATAGGATCTAACCTCCAGCCATAGTTGATGTTGTAGTTTGAATCATTCTGAACTATTTGGACTGCCTGCTTGAATGAACTCATTTTTCCCTCACTTCTACTCTATATTCTCTGGATGGTGTATGAGACATTTTTCCCTCACTTCTACTCTATACTCTGGATGGTGTATGAGACTGAATGTGTTGAGCAGTGAGAGGTGAAGGACCTTAAATAGCTACAAACCATCATTGCAGCAGAAACCCCAAATATCTTCCTACAGTTGTATTGTTTGCACCACAAATGGTTTGTCTCCTAGATGAAAATGACAGGTTTGGAGTCTTATTAGACAAAACATTTCATCTCCTTATTAGACAAAACCTTTCATATATATCATTTTTTCATTTGATTGATAGGAAAGTCTGTCATCATTATTCGAAGGTATATTTTGAATGAATTGCTCATAGTCGATGTTTCAAACTAATAAAATTAATAGATAGCTCCTATCACTAGTGATATATCGTTTTTCCTTTTGAAGGAAGTATCACATTTTGAACTAAATATATATCTCCTTATCCATTTGTTGTTGGATTTGTTGTTAAATAATAATATAAAATATAATAAAAGTCAATAAATGTAAGAGTATAACGGGAATAAAAAAAAATGTGTTGATGTACTTATTTGCCCTAATGAGTTATACATTTTGCTTGCTTTTTTTTTTTTTTTTTTTGTAGAATTATAAAATCTTTTCTCATTTGTCCTTATCTTTTTTTATTTTTCCCATAATATTACTACTCTGTTACAAAAGTGACAAAACTTAACAATTAATAATATAAAATTTAACATGAACTTTAGTCAATTAATTAGGCAGAATATAAGCTGTAAACACAAAAATTCGAAATTGTATATATTCGCAATATCGGGTTACAGTGTGTGTGTAATTCAAGTTGCAGGTACAAATTCTCTGTATAGTCCTCTGATTCTTCACTAACGTGTTCTACTGAAGTGCCTCCGGGTTTCAAGTGGCGTAGCCTCCGGGATTCAAATAGCGTAGCCTCCGGGATTCAACTGACGTAGCTTCCGGGATTCAAATGGCGTAGCTTTCCGGGATTCAAGTAGCGTGGCCTTCCGAGATTCAAGGGGCGTGATACTCAACTAGAACCGTCAAAATACTTCAAGCCTCTAACCGCTTCAGAATGCCTTCAATACCTTCAATACTCTCAAGTCTTCAATCTTCAAGGTGTGTTTTAAAATGTGAAATGAAGGGCTCTATTTATAGTGGAGTGTGCAACCAACTTCCCTCAACAAACTCCTTAATTAATTAATTAGATAATTAATTAATTAATTAATTAAGAGGAATGAACATTGCCACAATCAAGTCCAGGTTCAAAACTCTATCATCTAATTCAAATTCAAATTAATTATAATTATTAAATTCAAATATAATAAAATTATATTTAAATTATAATTATAATTATTATTAAATTCAAATATGAATCGGGCTTGGCCCATTAATCAATTACCCAACATCAATTTAATTGGGCTAATCAATTAATTTAATTATCATGGGCCCAAATTAATTAAATTGGTCCATTAATCCATCTCATACTGAGCCCAATAATAATTTAATCGGTCCATTTGTCGGTTCAAATTTCCCGTGTCTACAAATTGCCCCCTTGAGACTTGCCAGGACATGCTGCTTGATGAGCTTGGAACGTGGAAGTCTCGACACCTGACAAACATTCTCTTAAGTTTATTCCACGAACCCCAAATGCATGCTTGAATATTTCAAAAGTCCAAAATCATTTTAAGTGCAACAGATTAAATTGGCATAGCGAACTTCATTTCCGTGAGCCCATTTTTGATTGCTATTCCATAAGCCAAAGCCATTTTGATAACATATATATGCTGGACATTCAATGAAACAAAAAGCCCTTAAATAACATAAAGCCATTTTGACAACATATATTTGCTGGACATTCAATGAGCCCAAAGTCACTTAAATAAGATTAGGTTGGGCTACGTAATCTGGTCATACAAATTCAAAGCCTAATGAAAACCTCCAACGGAATGACGAAATCAAGACTCAATTTCATCTCTTTCGGGATTCCAGCAACATGGATGACACAAGCTAAATCCAACTCGCAATAGGACTGTAGAGTTTCAATTCAACTCTAACTATGACTCTCCCCTATGATACAGTATAAATAGGGCTATAACGCATCATTTTTTCCATCAGCATTGAACAAGAAAATTGAGAAGAACAATTCAGAAGGTTGAGAACAGCAATTCACGCAATTCACAGAAGATTGAGAACAGCAGTTCACAGAATTTCTGATCAGGTACATTCTTAAATAACTTCCTTTCATCTTCCCTACATATACTTTCATTCGCAGAGTAAGAAGAGCAACATTCAAGAACAGCAAGAAATCGATCAAGATACTGCCAAAAATTTTTCCCTTCTCCACTGCCAAACTGCTACAATGAAGAGCAACGGGAAGTCTACCGAGTAGAACAACCACCGGAGCGCGGTATCATTGATGCCGCCCAAGAGTGGGTTTCTATTCAGAGTGGACGGATTTCCGTTGTTGACAACAATCGCACGCACTACCGTCTCTATCTCGCAGATTGGCTCTGTTCAGCCTCTCGTCGGAGCTTATTCTTCACCGTCAACGCCACTGGGTTGGAAATTCTTTAGACTCCATCGCCGACTGAAAGTTGCTGCTATGTTTCTACCGGCATCTGCTTCCGTTGCTGTTGGATCGCATCGCATCGCTTCTCCCCTGTTTCCATCGCTGGAGAAAACAAAAAACAAAAAAGAACTTTCCCGTCGATGAAACTGACATGGTCCCTCGCCGTTGGATTTTTACTCGTAGTTCGGCTAGGAGGGAGATCCACAATTTTAATGTACTGGAGCAGAATAGTGGGTTGTTTTCCTTGAGGAACTAAAGCTATTGAAACACCTAAATTATTACCACCAGGCACCAGCTTTATGGGGAAGGGAAGAAACCATTAACTCTATTGGGTCCCACCCATCACATCTTACTGTGCATAATATACCAAACTTTGGACTTATATTATAATTGTGCATACAAAATGCATAACCAATTAGAATATAAAATTGATGTGGCTTTTCCTTTTCTGTTTTTTTTTTTCCCTTTTCTTTTCAATCTTTCGTTTCTTTTTCTTTCGTTCCTTTTGCTCTTTTTTTTTTCCCTTTTCTATTTCGTTTTTTTTAATGCTGTTTTCTCCTTTGTTTTTCTTTTTCCTTTTTTTTTCCCTCTTTCTTTTTCTTTCTCTTTTGCTTTTACGTTTTTCTTTTGTTTTGTTTCTTTTTTTTTTTTTGCTCTTTTTTTATTTCTGTTTCTTTTCGTTTTTTTTTCCTTTCTTTTTTTTCTTGATCCTTTGTGTTTTGCTTTTTCTTTTGTTCTTTACTTTCATAACTCTAAATAACAACAAAGTTAATTATTACTATTATATTATACCTTAGATCATAATAATAATAATAATAATAACTTTGTTAATAATGTTGAAAATAATAATGATAACCTTAATCATTATCATCATTATTTTTTGCAGTAATTTTTCTCAATTTTGACATAATCTCAACACGGCTCAACGATGGTGCAATTTCAAGACCAATGGTTCGAAGGACAAAAGAAATTGGTGATATCAAGCACCAAGAGCGACCACAAAGTCACATTGGCCGTCAATCATCCCCTTGCATCCCCTTCACCGCCAAAGCTCACGGTGTCATATCACGAACGCAACTGGACTCCTGAGTACGACATTCCACCGTCCAAAGTGTGGACTTTGCAACCGGGATTGAAACACAAACCTTCCACGGACGTCCTTCCCACGATGGGGAATCGCATAATTGATGATGAGGTCAAGTGGGGTAACGACATCGATTTTAGAGGCGAATTCATTTACACTCCAGGATACTGGGAATGGGCTAAAGATGTACTTAACCTCTTCAGAAAACCTCTAAGGGAAGGCATGATATATGATGCCGTGTTCGCGTCACTATTCACATATGACCGCAACGTTGACATTGTCCAAGCTTTTTGCGAAGCGTGGTGCCCACGAACCAACACATTAATTACCTCCTCCGGCGAGATGTCCATATCGCTGCGAGGTTTGTACATGCTTGGAGGGTTGCCATTGCTTGGGGATATCTACGATGAGCGCATCCCAAACGCCTTGGACTTGAACAAGGGTTCATACACATGCTGTGCGCACTTATTCGAGGCGTTTTTCCAGTTGACTCAACAAGAAAATCACACCACTTTTATTCAAGCATCCCGATGGATCGACTTCTGGTGCAGGAAAACCCGAAGATATCCAGCTCCTCCACCTCGAAAAGAGAATAAGAAATCTCAACCAAAGGCTACTCACAACCCAAGTGGGATCCTTGAAACTGCTCCTAGATGGTCGCACGTGAGTAAAGCACCCTTCGTCGAACTAAACATCCCCCAAAATCTTGAACAGGAAGTCTACTTAGCAGCATTTCTAGCGTGTTGGCTCTGTACGTTCGCACTACCGGGCGACCCCACGGCAACCATTCGCCCTGAGACTTTTAATATGGCGTGCAGAATGGCGAGAGGGATTAAGGTATGCCTCGCACCTCCAGTCCTCGCCAGCATCTACTACGGATTAAACTCGATTTTAGAGTCTTTCTCTCCTGGTCAAATCGGCACCCCCTTCCCCATCCATTATGTATATGGATGGCTAGCAGCTTACTTCAATACTCACTTCAAGACCCCTAGCCTCATGTTGTTGTCTCCAAAGATGGTCACTTCTTTCGGAGAAGGCGGTGCTAAGCATTACGACAGAATTGATGCTCGTAAGAGGATTTTTAAGGGCGAACACGCGTCTTGGCTTTGCACGTCTCGTCAAAATGGTAGAGACTTCTTTTTCTGTGATGACAAGAGAGGGGGTAAAGATAATTTTGAATATTTCATATGTTTGCGCCCTGGTTTTCTTGTTTTACGCCAAGGACGCTAATGTAAGGTTGAGCCTTATGTACCCCATCGCTTCAGTCGTTACTGACGGCCAAGCATCTGCCCCCGGTTTGTTACTGACAGATGACCGCGACGTCACGCTTACTAAGGGATTTCAACTCCATCGCCAGTATGAGCACTTCCACTCTATGTCTAAGGCCACATTTCCCATGATCCCGGCTATTCCAAAGAAACATGTCTCAGACACCTACAAAGCCTGGTTGGTTGACGTGCATGCAAACCTCCTTGAGAATCGCGTCATAGACATAGTCATTAATGGTGATCCAAACGTAACCGTTAGAGAGGGAATAACTCAAGAACAAAGGGATCAACTGGATACTTTGAGAAAAGGCAAAGCACCAGTACAGGATAACCCCCACGATCAAGTACCAGAACATGCAACCCAAAAGAGGAGGGAGGAGCAAGTGAGGCACCGAAGCTCGGACGAGGATGTTGATAGTGATCGCAATTTTAAACGAAACAGAAGACCGTCGAACGAGGTTAGGAAACTTTCCTAAATTTCTCCCTTTCACCATGATTCAAAATCTTAGTCTTATTGATATATGTATTCCTTTTATAGGGTTCTGCTGGGTTACATGTCAGCAATGACGCTCGCAATCCCTTAATCAAGTGGCAGCACCTCAGCAATCACCATTGCCCTCAAACCCACCTCACAAAGGAGCACGACCGGAACCGTCTCATGTTTCTATTCTTCCTAGTGCAGATTCCTTCATGTCAAAGTATATGGCCATGATCGCAGGCATTTGGAATGATATCTGCAAGAACCTAAAGGAAACTCCAACTGAAAGTGTTTCTTCTTTCAAAGGAAGTGTTGAGAGACAAATCCAACTTATGAAACATAACGCGGTAGACCTGTCATCATTAGAGAACAGGGTGGATGTTTTCTTTAAGATGACTGAGTATTATGATAAGATACGGTCCTAGCACTCAGAAGCGATGCCAGTTGAAACTCAAGTTGCGGAGTTATGTTCGGCGCAAAGTTCTCTTAAGGATGCTCAACAAAAGCTCTCTGAAACTCAAATCCTTCTATCGGAGAAGCAAAAGATCCTTGAGGATTCTGACGGACGAGTGACCCTCCTAGAAGAAGCTATAAAGGAAGCAGAGAAAACCATACTGGAGGCTGAGAGAACCATAAAGGATTCAAGGGAGGAGTTGACCAGGATCTATGATGAAAGGCCAAAGCTCCAAGAACTTGTGACTGAGGCTCAAGGACTGCGCGACACATCACAAGAGGTTGTGACTTCTGCCGAAGAAACAGTGAAACGCATTCAGGAGACTCCCATGTTGACAAGTGAAGATGAAGATAAGCTTTCCTTAGTGGAGAAAGATCTAGAAGTAGACAAAGCAGATTTGATGAATTTTCGAATAGTGTAGATCTTTGATGTTTAGGTGTCATACTCCTTTAGTTTATGCCTTTTTTCATTTCGACTTTGTATGAGTTCTTTTCTTTTGAAACGAGACTTTGACGTGAGTTGAATTCATTATTTTTTCCTTTTCACGAGACTTGCAAACAATTTTCTTCGATCACAAGTGTGAAAATGAGCTTGAATAAACCCCAAATGAGTCACTTCGAAATCAACTAACGAGAAAATCTACTTTAAATCATAACATACAATGAAATGACTAAACTTCAATGAATCTAAGTTGTTTCGAACGGTCTTGACATAAAAGGATTTATTTTAATTATGACTGAACTTAGAAGAGAAAGTGTTTCTAAGCTGCATACGTACTCCTGCGAAGGAGATCAAGTCAAACGTAGTTCAAATGATTTTTTTTTCTATAAGTAAAGCCGTTCACAGTTTTAACTCATGCGGGCCAGGAGCGTTTATGACTTGTGTTGATACCCTAAGTTTAAGGGTAGTAGAGCTTTAGGAATCTCCCATTGATTGGACCAACCTTCAAACCATCTTCACTAACCAACTTGTAAGCCCCACCGGTGTATACTTCTTGAACCACATAGGGACCATCCCATTTTGGAGTGAACTTGTGGCTGGTTTTCCTTGTCACAATGATTGGTCTTCGAACAGCTAATACCTTGTCACCAATTTGAAAGGAATGGGTCCTCACCCTTCTGTTAAAGGCTCTTGACATACGAGCTTGATAACATTCCAAGCTCTGTTGAGCTTGCAGCCGTTTTTCATCCAAGGCTTCTAGCTCAGCCAAGCGTAACTTGGCATTTTCCTCATTAGTGAGATCCTCTTGTATGGCCAACCTTAAAGAAGGTATTTGGCGCTCTAGAGGCAAGACTGCTTCCACACCATACACCAGAGAATATGGAGTGCTCTGAGTAGGTGTGCGGTATGTGGTTCTATATGCGCATAACGCTTCTTCCATTCTGTCATGCCAATCACGTTTCGATTTTGAGACTATTTTTTCAATAGATTGCATAGGGTCTTGTTAAAAGCTTTCGCAAGCCCATTCGCAGCTGCGTAATACGCTGAGGAGTTCCGCTGCTGAAAGTCAAAAAGCTTGCAGATTTTGTCATCAATTTATTGTCAAAAGGTTTCCCATTATCAGTTAAGATATATCGTGGGATGCCGAACCGATAAATGATATGAACACGGAGGAAGTCCGCCACATTTTCCTTCTTTACTTCTTTTAATGCCACGGCTTCTGCCCACTTTGAAAATTAGTCGGTGGCGGCCAATATGTATGTATGCCCTGCAGATGACTTGGGCGTAATTGGGCCAACCACATCAAGTCCTCAAGCACCAAACGGCCAAGATGCAACTGTTGGGTGTAGAGGTTCTGGTGGTTGGTGGATAAAGTTTGCATGAACTTGACAAGCTTGGCACCTTCGAGCATAATCTATGCAATCCTTTACCATTGTAGGCCAATAATAACCCATTCGTTTAATGTGGAAATGCAACTTAGGGCCGGACTGATGTGCACCACAAACTCCAGAATGAGCTTCTTGCATGGCTTGTAATGCCTCTTCTTCTCCTAGACATCGGAGCCAGACTCCATCAAATGAACGACGATACAACGTCTCATTATAGTGGATGAAACGAGGAGCTCGACGCTTTATATCCACCCTCTTGCGAGGATCTTCTGGTAACTTCCCATCAGTGAAGTAGTCAATCAACGGCTGCCTCCAGTCATCTTGGCCAATGTCGTAAACGGAAGCAGTAGGGAGTTCAACAGTTTCATCGACTGAGCCATCTTCGTTGAAGATAGGTGGAACTACCCACTTTTGACATACTTGTACTTGAGCTGTAGGATGAGCAATAGTTGAAGCCAATGCAGCTAAGGCGTCAGCTTGCTTGTTCTCTTTCCTTGGTACATGTTCAATCGTGACGTCCCCCAACCATTGTATGAGTATCTTTGCATAGTTGTTGTATGGGACTAACTCTGCTTTCCTCACTTCGTACAGATCCATCACTCGGTTGATGACCAACTTTGAATCTCCATAGATGTTGATTCTTAGTTGTTTCATGTCAACCGCTATCTCTAGCCCAAGTATCAATGCTTGATACTCAGCAACATTGTTTGAACAGGGCTCTGTCAAGGTGAATGAATGTGGCAACACTTCACCCTCTGGAGTGATGAAGACAACTCCAGCTCCTGCCCCTCCTCTATGCGCAACTCCATCAAAATACATCTTCCATGGGGGTAGGACTTCAATGATAAGCACATCCTCATCAGGTAGGTCATCAGATAACTCCCATTCAGCCGGTATTGAGTGATCTGCTAAGAAATCGGCTAAGGCTTGCCCTTTGACAGACTTTTGTGGCACATAGACGATTTCAAACTGTTGAAACAATAAATACCACCGTGCTAGGCGGTCAGAGAGAACAACCTCCGCCATAACAAACTTTACCGGGTTCGCTTTCGACACAAGTTGAATGATATGAGCTTCAAAGTAGTGCTTAAGTTTTTTAATGGCGAACACAAGTGCCAAACATAGCTTCTCAATTGGAGAGTATTTTAACTCATTCGGGGTCATCATCCTACTGAGATAGTAGAGGGCATTCTCTTTCCCGTTGTCATTTTCTTGAGCAAGTAGGGCACCCACAGAGCTTTCTTGGGCAGAGATATAAAGGATCAGTGGGCGACCGTGAATAGGAGCGGTCAACACGGGCGGCTTCATTAAGTATGACTTGATACTTTCAAACGCGTTCTTGCACGCCTCGTCCCATACGAACGGGGTGCCCTTCTTCATTAGCCGACTGAAGGGTTGACATCTTCCTGCCAGGTTTGATATGAACCTTCGGATGTATGCTAACTTCCCTTGTAAGCTCTTAAGCTCATGAAGGTTTCGTGGTTCGGGCATCTTCATTATAGCGTCGATCTTAGCTTGTTCGATCTCGATGCCCCTATGTCGAACAGTGAACCCAAGAAACTTCCCAGCAGCAACCCCAAAAGCACATTTCAAGGGATTCATCTTAAGTTGAAACTTTCGCAAGCTGTCGAAGACTTTTCTTAAATGTCCCAAGTGATCTGTGCGAAGTTTTGACTTCACAACCAAGTCATCGACGTAGCATTCCACCATTTTGTGAAGCATGTCATCAAATATTCTCTGCATAGCTCTTTGGTATGTAGCACCTGCATTTTTCAAGCCAAAGGGCATCACTTTATAGCAATAGATGCTTTTAGGTGTTCGGAACGCTGTCAACTCCTCATCTTCCGGCGCCATGCGAATCTGATTGTAACCAGAGGAGCCATCCATGAATGACATGATCTCGTGCCCAGTTACAGCATCTATCATCAATTCTGTGATGGGAAGTGGGAAGTCATCTTTTGGGCATGCCACATTAAGATCTCAGAAGTCAACGCATACACGGATTTGGTCGTTCTTCTTGCGCACAGGCACAATGCTGGATATCCAGGTTGGATATTTCACTTCGCGAATAAATCCAGCTTCTATAAGTTTGTTGACTTCTCCTTCAATTGAGGGAATGAGTTCAGGGCGGAAGCGTCGTTGAGCTTGCTTGACTGGACGACTTGTCTTTTTCACTGCCAAGCGGTGCACAGCCACCTTTGGGTCTAACCATGGCATCTCTTTGTAAGTCCATGCAAAGACATCAATGTATTCTTTCAACAGTTAGACATAGATTTTTTCATCTTTGAAATTTACTTTGGAATATTCAGATACTTAATCAATTGATTTACAGAGCCTTCTAACTGTTTGACCTAATTACTATACCAGATTAGAAGGCTATGTGAACAAACTTCTGAACTAGTGAATGAACCAAGAACCGAAAGATAAGCAGATATGAAAAACAAAAATAATAAAGCAGTAAGGACACTTAGGCTTGGTCACCCAATTCGGAATTGCCATTCCTACATCTGGGGGGCATCACTCTGAACGCCCAACTCTTCATTGATCAAACTGAAATGTCAACAGTTTAAAGTAATGAAACACACGGCAACACCAGAAATCATCAATCACCAATTCTAGCGTTCAGCCTTGAATAGTTGCGTATCACTTAGATCTCCCGATCTTCTTGAGCTGAGGCTCCCCCTCAACTTTAGCCAAAGGTTCATCATAATGAAACTCATCTTGAATCAAAGGTAGGCTTTGTCAAGATATCGATTTAACACCATTATCTATGAGACGCTCATCTCCAATTGATTCTTGAAAACTTCAATCAGATCGTCATCAACTACTTCTCAGAAATCTCTCCCTTATATAGAATGATGAAGACAGTTATATTTCATAACTGAATTCGTTGGTCTTCTTGTTGTCACAAATTGCTCAGCCAGACGTCTTCTACCTTCTGCTGAACTACAAGGGATAAACTAAAAAAAGACAACCAAGTATTATTTCGAACTATCAGCTGATCTAAAGTATTGTCCTAGAAACTTTGTTACAATTAAAAGAGAGGAGAAAAGAATTTTTCTTCCATTGTAATTTTATTAACAATCTCCCCCTTTGTAACAAGTTTCTTGGCAATACATTACAATCTTCCTAAATCATCAGAGATAGTCAAAAACACTTGATCTTATAAAAACAACTGATACATGACAACTAGCAAAACAACGTTCAAAGATGATCATATCATCTAACTGTAGCATAACAAAGTTCAAAGATGATCATATCATCCAACAAGAAATACAATAGAAGAAACTAACAAGAGACCCTATTACAAAAGATAGTGATTATCGACTTAGCATAAGAGGGTCAACAAAGGAGAACGCCAACGCCATCAAACTTGATCAGTAAACAAAAAGGGGCAAAAGAGATATGCCCAGGTATCAGTAGTAACCAATGTGAGTAGTAACCGTAACCAATGTGTCCAAGTAACAGTAACCAATGATTAGAAGGTTGTCCTACTCCCCCTATTGCCGAGAACTTGTGAATCTGTAGCCACAAGATTCTGTAGCAGGACCAAGTAGGAAAATACAACCCAAGTTTTTAGAAGCT
>CP025655.1:15470806-15492142 GCA_003576665.1 Ipomoea trifida | reverse complement strand
CGTTAGAACCTGCTGCATCTTGGTTTGTTTTACAGAAGCATCTCCTTCATAGAGTTTTTCAAGAATTTCCCAGGCGTCTTTGGCTGAGCTACATCCAGCGATTAATCCGAATTGTCCCTCATCAAGCGTACCGGTAATTGTGTTCAATGCCTTGTTGTTATTTTCACTACTGCTGATGTCCTCGGCAGTCCATTGATCGACTGGAGTGAGAGTTTCAGATTTATCCTCATGAGTGGTTTTGGGATGTGTCCAGCCATGAGTAACTGCCTTCCATACATTCACTCCTTGGGCTTGAAGATAGATCCGAGTTCTTGCCTTCCAATAGGCATAATTTGTGCCAATCAATTGCGGTGGTCTAGCCTGTCCTTCCATAGCTATTTCAGACAGCACAAACTCAAAGCAGATAGATTAGAAAATACAGAAAGATAGAAAGAGAGGAGATCAACAGAATTCCAGAAGATCGTACTCAAGAGAAAGACCTTGAGACCTGCTCTGATACCAAGTGAAATTTACTTTGGAATATTCAGATACTTAATCAATTGATTTTACAGAGCCTTCTAACTGTTTGACCTAATTACTAGACCAGATTAGAAGGCTATGTGAACAAACTTCTGAACTAGTGAATGAACCAAGAACCGAAAGATAAGCAGATATGAAAAACAAAAATAATAAAGCAGTATGGACACTTAGGCTTGGTCACCCAGTTCGGAATTGCCATTCCTACATCTGGGGGGCATCACTCTGAACGCCCAACTCTTCATTGATCAAACTGAAATGTCAACAGTTTACAGTAATGAAACACACGGCAACACCAGAAATCATCAATCACCAATTCTAGCGTTCAGCCTTGAAGAGTTGCGTATCACTTAGATCTCCCGATCTTCTTGAGCTGAGGCTCCCCCTCAACTTTAGCCAAACTGACATTCAGAGTGATTGCATGCCCGGTTCATCATAATGAAACTCATCTTGAATCAAAGGTAGGCTTTGTCAAGATATCGATTTAACACCATTATCTATGAGACGCTCATCTCCAATTGATTCTTGAAAACTTCAATCAGATCGTCATCAACTGCTTCTCAGAAATCTCTCCCTTATATAGAATGATGAAGACAGTTATATTTCATAACTGAATTCGTTGGTCTTCTTGTTGTCACAAATTGCTCAGCCAGACGTCTTCTAATTCTTCTGATCCTTCTGCTGAACTACAAGGGATAAACTAAAAAAAGACAACCAAGTATTATTTCGAACTATCAGCTGATCTAAAGTATTGTCCTAGAAACTTTGTTACAATTAAAAGAGAGGAGAAAAGAATTTTTCTTCCATTGTAATTTTATTAACAATCTTCATTAGAAAGGAGTGTACTAATGAAGATAGGCCGAGGATTCTCAGGAGTTCCTAGATCAACTTCCTTTAATTCGTCTATTGCAGCTCGTACCCCTTCCTCTAGCTCGTGGGGTGCCTCTTTTGCGTCTTCTCCCTCAATCGGGATCTCATCACATAGAGTTATGTGGAAAGACGACGCCTCTTCGCCTTGAGGTGGTGTTACATCATCACTTGAGCCAACGCTTTCCTCATTCTCCCCTTTCTGTACACGAGTGTGTACAATGGTCCTAGGTTGGACATTCAGCACTTCTCCGCATGAAATATGAATATCTGTTTCTCGTCTCATACGAGAAGGAATCATGCTTCGAGGCCTTTTAGAAGGTTCTGCTTCAACAGGATGACTTGCGTTGTTTTTCACATCTTGGACAACTCCAAGTCGATCATGGATTGACTTTCTTTTGGGGGCTTGAGGGTTTGACCCCAATCTATCAAAGACTGAGCGCTGAGACTCTATCTTCCCCATTCTCTTGAAGACTGACTTCCTTTTGCCATTGGCAGGAGTGAGTTGTGGATCACACTCACCTTCATCTGTAGATAAGCAATTGCTTGTAGCTCTATTTATAAAAATTCGCACAGGTTTAGGAGGGACATAGCCTAATCCTTTGCGTGCATGTGGGTTCTGCTGGTTTGACTTGCCTCTACCACCGGCTTCTGGAATGAGCCTACCCAATTTCTGCGGTTCCTTGGGGTCGAAGCCTGCTTTAAACAGGAGTTTATAGGCATTGGGGTCAAAACCATCTGTGCGTTTCTCGGGCAATGTCTGACTTGTTCCCACCCGCACTTGATCTTCCAACGAGTTGACCGGAGTGGCTTTTAATGGTTCAATTCTTGTTAGTGGGAAAACAAGTTCCTTGTCACACTGACTTTTGTCTACGACTTGCTTGCCCTTCCATTTCGGATCGGGAGGTGTATCATTACCGCTTTTATCAACATCGTCTTCAACGACTTGTTTCTTTAAGTAAAATTTCGCATTTGCAAAGTATGACTCTGCCTCAGTGAACGGGATTTCATCAGCGACGACCTTCTCTATCACACCGCCTTTCTCAAACATTAAGCATTGGTGCCATGATGAAGGAACTACTCCATTCTCATGTATCCAAGGTCGACCCAACAACAGATTGTAGGATGTCCTTGCATCTATTACATAACACAAAGTACTTGAACTCAAAGATCCGATCTTGAGATCGAGTCTAATAATACCCAAGGCTCTTTGCCCGCCTTGATTAAATCCTTGAATCATCAAGCGGCTTTGCGAGAGCTCATCAGTTGCAATACCAAGTTCTTTCACAGCTCGGAGTGAAAGAATATTCACGGACGATCCTTGATCAATCAAGATTCTTTTAATCTTTTGCTCGCGAGCATAACCTTCAACAAATAGTGGCCGATTGTGAGCGTTCCACCCAGTAATAGATCTTCATCTTTGAATATTATCTCGGTAGCGAAAGATGTAGCCTTGTGGACTTGGATCTCGTCGCTTCCTTCGACCATAGGGAATGAACATTCTTCAACTTCAACATGCTTTTCCTTAGTGTTCAGGCCAGCCCCAAGAATATCCGTCCTATGTTGATGAAACACCTTTGGCATGTATTGAGCCAGGGTAACCGGTGTTCGCGGCTTGTTGGGATGCCCCTTCTTCTTCACGTCAGAAACGGGGTCTCTTGCTGGCCTTTTCTTAATCCATCGTTTCGTCATTCTCTTCAATGGCCTAACAGACCCAACATCATTCCTTTGCTTTCTGCGGGTAACGAGTACCCAATCCCTCTCGTAAACCGAATCAACCTGTGGCAGTTTTGAGTGTTGCCCCCCAGTGTGTTTCACAATAAAGGGAAGCGGGCGTTTGCATTGCTTTCCCCCATCTTTCTCATCATCCTCCATGAGTAATGGTGCAAACATTCCACATGAGATTTGGTTAGAGTTTGTCGTCGCATCAGTAAGTTCAATTTTTCCATCACGAGCTAGCGCCATCACCTTATCTTTAAAAACAAAGCATTTTTCAATTGGGTGTCCGAGGAGGCGATGATACTTGTAATATTTGGGGTCATCTACGCTAGAGGCTTCTTCGGGGCGCTTCATCTCGGGCAATTCAATCAACTTGAGTTTTAATAACTCATCAAACATGGGTGAAACGTCAGAGTCCAAGAACGGATACTGTTTCTGCTGCATCTCTTCAATGATTCTAGTTCCCCTTGATGGCCCAAAGAATGACCTAGGCCTACGCTTTTCAGTCACTTTGGTGAAAACCCGCACTGGTGATGTTTTCACGTTCATAACTTCTTTCTTTTCTTGCTTTGGGAAGGGTTTGCCCCCTTTCTTGACTTCTTGCCTGGCAGGTGCTTTAGAGGAGCTAGGCATACTTGACATATTAAGCCCTCTGTTGTTCTCAATGCTCAACTCCATATCGTGAGCACGGCTGGATAACTCCTCAAATGTCCTGGGCTTGATACCCTGCAGGATGTATGATAGCCCGAAGTGCATCCCTTGGATACACATCTCTTGCTGAACTTTGTGATATCTTTTCTTTGCAGTTGAGGCACAATTCCCTCCATCTCTCAATGTAAGCGCTTGCGCGTTCATCCTTCTATTGGCGAGCGGTGGTGAGCTCCAAGAAGCTAACAGTTCTTGTGCTATAGAAGCGAGTCTAGAACTCACGCTCCATGTCACTCCAACTGTCGATGCAGCCATGCTCCAAGTCAGTGTACCAGTCAAAGGCGGTGCCCTTCAAAGAGCGGACAAACTGCTTAGCGAGGAAATCTCCGTATGTTCCTGCATCGTTGCAAGTTTCCACAAAGTGGGCGATGTGCTGTCTCGGGTTGCCTTTTCCATCGAACTGTTGAAACTTCGGGGGTTGGTAGCCCAGTGGCATCTTCATTTCTTCAATCCTTTTGGTGTAAGGCTTGGAGTAGGTGTATGAAGGTTATCCTCCCTCGAGTCTCCCTTTGATTGCTCCCATGATATAGTCATTCAGCTGGTCGACGTGTATCATGCCCCCAGAAACTTGAATAATTCCTTCAGCGGGATGCGGGCGAGAGGTAGTCTCTTCCATGTGCCTGCTTTGATGACGTGGCGACTCGACGTCAATAGCCTCTTCTTGGGTTTGAGGTCGTTTCTCGGAAGCTCGACTTGTTTCGCCGTTCTTTCCGCTTTCCACCTTTTCACTTAGATCATTAATCCTCCTTTCCTGGCTTTGAAGAAACCCGCTTATTCCCTCCAGAGCTTTGGTGATGTTTGCTAGCTGTTCCTCCACCGAAGCTGCGTTTGTTGCCATAGCGGGCATGACTATGTAGACGTGGGTCCACTCCGAGGCTGGTTTCCACATCGGCGATGGATGAGATATGGGAGATGAGCTTCCGCTGCTAAGGGGCTCGCCTGATGGAACTCGCAGGGCCCTTGCTGCTGGTAGTTGTACTTGAGGGAGAAGGGGAAGGACTTTTGCTTTGTTTTGCTTCATTTGAGGGAATAGGACTCTTGCTACCAACGGTCTCTGTTGTTGAGGATGAACCTCTATCATATGTAGCTTTCTTTGAGCCGATGGAGACGCCTCCAAGCCTTCGGACGACGTTGCGAGCAATGTTTCGGGTCTCGGTCAACTCCACCCCTAGGTCCCTCACTCGACTCCGAGTCAGTGCACCTTGTACCTCGCGCCTGTCGGAGCCGGCCACAGAAGATGCCTTAGAGCCGGTAGCTTGAGCGTAAGTCTTTCTTGATGCCATTTGGATTCTTTGTATAGCTTGGAAGTGAAGAGATGAGAGGCAGAGTTGTCCCACTAGGCGTGCCAAAATCTGTAAACACAAAAATTCGAAATTGTATATATTCGCAATATCGGGTTATAGTGTGTGTGTAATTCAAGTTGCAGGTACAAATTCTCTATATAGTCCTCTGATTCTTCACTGACGTGTTCTACTGAAGTGCCTCCGAGTTTCAAGTGGCGTAGCCTCCGGGATTCAAATAGCGTAGCCTCCGGGATTCAACTGACGTAGCTTCTGGGATTCAAATGGCGTAGCTTTCCAGGATTCAAGTAGCGTGGCCTTCCGGGATTCAAGGGGCGTGATACTCAACTAGAACCGTCAAAATACTTCAAGCCTCTAACCGCTTCAGAATGCCTTCAATACCTTCAATGCTCTCAAGTCTTCAATCTTCAAGGTGTGTTTTAAAATGTGAAATGAAGGGCTCTATTTATAGTGGAGTGTTCAACCAACTTCCCTCAACAAACTCCTTAATTAATTAATTAGATAATTAATTAATTAATTAAGAGGAATGAACATTGCCACAATCAAGTCCAGGTTCAAAACTCTATCATCTAATTCAAATTCAAATTAATTATAATTATTAAATTCAAATATAATAAAATTATATTTAAATTATAATTATAATTATTATTAAATTCAAATATGAATCGGGCTTGGCCCATTAATCAATTACCCAACATCAATTTAATTGGGCTAATCAATTAATTTAATTATCATGGGCCCAAATTAATTAAATTGGTCCATTAATCCATCTCATACTGAGCCCAATAATAATTTAATCGGTCCATTTGTCGGTTCAAATTTCCCGTGTCTACATATGCATAGCATACAAAGTTGAGCATCAAAGATACAAATAAAGAACCTTTAAAACCATTTTCTAACACACACACACATATATATAATACATTATTTTTCTACTTATAATTATGTTTTTGAATGCATGCATGGTTTTAATTGCAATTAAAAATAAAATTTTAGAAGAAATTGACATTAAAATTTTTGTGAATAATTTTGTATTTAAATATGCACAAAAATGTTATTTTTAAATTGAATTTAAAATTGTATTTGTTTTCTTTGTTGAATTTTTATGCATTATATTTTTTTAAAAAAATTATTACATTTTATTTTTTTTTTTGAGTTCTACTGACTCGGTTACAATGTAGTATCTGTTCATAGCTACTTTCTCAACCTACTAAAGCACGAAGAGTCAACAGATGCCTCCACTGAGGCTCGAACCCAGTCCCTTCCACATGGGAGTATACACCGGATGCCGCTTAACCACAAGGCCTTTGGCTTATTACATTTTATTTATATTTGTACTTATATAATTTTTTTTAAAAGGTCAAAATTGAACTATTAATTAGGCGTAACCCTAGTCTTATAAATCGGCCCAACTTATGGGAGTCAGACCATATATATATATATATATATGGGAAATTTACATCGACATTTCTGCAATTACAATGGTGCATTTAGAAACACTTAATAGTTCATCCACAAATAGGTAATAGTGCATGCACGTGAATGCACTATTATAAATCTTGTGTGCACTAGTAATTATCCGCAAATGAACTATCAAGCATTTTCTAAATGCATAATCATAATTACAGAAGCGACACTATGCCTTTTCTTAATTTGTAACTGTTGATCAACATAGATGAATGAGATTAATCAACACTTTTTATATGAGGCATCGATTTTCGTATGATCATATATATATATATATATATATATATATATATATATATATATATATATATATATCTACTATACTAATAAGAGCCAAAGAGAGTTAGGCCTAATTTAGGTAGAAAAAATGGCGGTCAAATTATTTAATCAAATGGATGGTTCAGATGAATTATTTAATCAAATAGATGGTTAAGATAATTCAGATTAATATTATTAATAGAGATTACCTAATTTAACCTTACTTTTATGATTATCCGTTAAGTTTTCCGTTAAATATTCTCTTCTCCGTTAATATTCCGTTAACTTTTAACTTACCCATTAATTTCTATAAGAAAGATCTTAGGTTCGAACCTCATCTCAATCAAATATGAAGTAATTAAGTTTTTCACTCTATTTACTCTTATTAAATTAAATAAATTAGTAGCTACAACAAAAAATGATACATATGTATCTTGTAATTAAACTAGTTTTATACGCGCATTGCGCGAATGGGTTAATGCCCAATGTTTATATTTAAATAAATATTTGAAAGTATATCAATGCAAGATTATATAAGAGAAGTTTATACATGGGTAATTGAATGTCGAATTTTTTTATTTAAATATCTAACTCAAAGTATATGAATCCAAGGTAATATAGAAAATTCATCATAATTATTACTAAAATAAATGTATGCAACCTTGTAAAATCGATAGTCTAAATATTTGGTCTAAAAATGATAGTCTAAATAAATACTACTTTTAATTTGAATTTTTCTAAGTGTTCTTAATCCTCTTTTGAGTAACATTGTCATTGTCTTCATCTTTACTATTTGTTCTCTTCGTTTTTGTTGGTAGTGTGTTATTTGCAATTCGGTTATTGTTGATAGCATAGATGATAACGTCATGCAATGAGATTATGATATAGGAGCTATGGACTTTCCTTTAGGTGTTCTGCTTGGAGTTCATTTGGTTCAACCATTATTGTTGAATGAGTTATTGTGGATAAAGAAATTCCTAGTTTAAGAAAAAAGATTAAATAAATTAATAAAAATTTGAAAATTTAAAATATTATGTATTCCAAAGATATTAAAATGTAGTTTCTCGCTTCAATTTGCTGGGTAATGGGTTATTTGAGTACTTTCACTGTCAACAAATCCCCCAAGTAGTTAATATGATTGGTTTCAAACTATTCTTTTTTTATTTTTTTCATGGTATTAAAGAAATACATATGTATCATTTTTTGGGTGTAACTACTAATTTATTTAATTCAATAAGAGTAAAATAGAGTGATTCCGCTTCAATTTGCTGGGTTATTTGAGTACTCTCTTTGTCAACCAATCCCCAAGTAGTTAATATAATTAGTTTCAAATTATTTTAAATTTTTTTTCATAGTATTAATAAAATACTTGGTAAATAAATATATAACATTATTTTGTACTATAACTTTGATATTTAATTACAAGATATTGTAAAAATAAGATAATGAACAATGTAATGAATATTAATTGATAAATTTGAATGTAAAGAATCTTTGCATGAGAGAAAATAAAGACAATATAATTAATGAAGTTATTTCTCTTATTTAATTCAATTTTTTGATAATGAATAATTTTTTCAAATAAAGGTATTGTAGACACATAATTCTAAATTAAAAATATATATATGTATCATTTTTTGTTGTAGCTACTAATTTATTTAATTTAATAAGAGTAAAATAGAGTCAGAAACTTAATTATGTCAAATTTGATTGAGATGAAGTTCGAACCTAAGACCTTTCTTATAGAAATTAATGGGTAAGTTAAAAGTTAACGGAATATTAACGGAGAAAAGCATATTTAACGGAAAACTTAACGGATAATCATAAAAGTAAGGTTAAATTAGGTAATCTCTATTAATAATATTAATCTGAATTATCTTAACCATCTATTTGATTAAATAATTCATCTGAACCATCCATTTGATTAAATAATTTGACCGCCATTTTTTCTACCCATTTTAGGCCTAACTCTCTTTGGCTCTTATTAGTATATATATATTAGTATAGTAGATATCAAAGTTATAGTACAAAATACTATTTTATATTTATTTACTAAGTATTTTATTAATACTATGAAAAAAATTTTAAAATAATTTGAAACTAATTATATTAACTACTTGGGGATTGGTTGACAAAGAGAGTACTCAAATAACCCAACAAATTGAAGCGGAATCACTCTATTTTACTCTTATTGAATTAAATAAATTAGTAGCTACACCAAAAAAATGATACATATGTATTTCTTTAATACCATGAAAAAATAAAAAAAGAATAGTTTGAAACCAATCATATTAACTACTTGGAGGATTTGTTGACAGTGAAAGTACTCAAATAACCCATTACCCAGCAAATTGAAGCGAGAAACTACATTTTAATATCTTTGGAATACATAATATTTTAAATTTTCAAATTTTTATTAATTTATTTAATCTTTTTTCTTAAACTAGGGATTTCTTTATCCACAATAACTCATTCAACAATAATGGTTGAACCAAATGAACTCCAAGCAAAACATCTAAAGGAAAGTCCATAGCTCCTATATCATAATCTCATTGCATGACGTTATCATCTATGCTATCAACAATAACCGAATTGCAAATAACACACTACCAACAAAAACGAAGAGAACAAATAGTAAAGATGAAGACAATGACAATGTTACTCAAAAGAGGATTAAGAACACTTAGAAAAATTTAAATTAAAAGTAGTATTTATTTAGACTATCATTTTTAGACCAAATATTTAGACTATCGATTTTACAAGGTTGCATACATTTATTTTAATAATAATTATAATGAATTTTCTATATTACCTTGGATTCATATACTTTGAGTTAGATATTTAAATAAAAAAATTCGACATTCAATTACCCATGTATAAACTTCTCCTATATAATCTTGCATTGATATACTTTCAAATATTTATTTAAATATAAACATTGGGCATTAACCCATACGCGCAATGCGCGTATAAAACTAGTGTGTGTGTGTGCGTGTGTGTGTGTGTGTGTGTGTGTGTATATATATATATATATATATATATATATATATATATATATATATATATATATATATATATATATAGAAGTTGGCTCATATGCGGATTGTAGTTTAGATGCGGTCGTGTGGCCTAATCAGCACCGTCCAATTTCATTAATCTTACTGAAATTCGCGTATGTTTAAGTGGGGTTATTATGGTAATTTTAGTATTTATATTACATGATTGGAATGGTGCATTTTAGTACATAGTGTGGTGCGTTTTAATACATGCTGTGGTGCGTTTTATTACGTATGTTGGTGCATTAACTGTGCTGTAGAATGGTGTGTTTTAATCTATCCGTTGGTGCATTTTCATACGTAGAATGATGTGTAACTGTGTTGTGGAATGGTGTGTTTTAATACATAGTGTGGTGCGTTTTAATACATGTTGTGGTGCGTTTTATTACGTATGTTGGTGCATTAACTGTGTTGTAGAATGGTGTGTTTTAATCTATCTGTTGGTGCATTTTCATACGTAGAATGATGTGTAACTGTGTTGTGGAATGGTGTGTTTTAATACGTCGTGCATTTTAATACATTGAATGGTGTGTATTTTAACATATGTGTTTCTAATAAGTGTGGTGCATTTTAATACGTATAACAGTGCATATTTTAGCACATGTTTTCTAATATGTGTAAATTAATATGTGTAAATAGTGTATGCTTATAATCTGACATGAGGCACATTGTGGTACATTTTAATATGTAGAATGATGTGTTTTATTAAGTGTATTGATGAATTTTAAGTGAATAGACGCATTTGTGTATATTGTGTGGAATGGTGTGTTTTATCGGTCCTCTGGTGCGTTTTAGTACGTAGAATGGTGTGTTTTGTAACATACATATATTGCGCGTTGATTTGAATTAGTTGATATGATCTAATGGCTGAAAATAGGCCACACGACCACACCTAATGACCAGGCCACACCTGAGCTCTACCTATATATATATATATATATATATATATATATATATATATATATATATATATATATATATATATATATATATATATAGGGTCATGTTCAAGTGTGGCCGTGCTCTTAGGTGTGAACAGTGCGGCCTCACCACTATGTATACAGATATACACCACTCAGTGTTAGAAAATGCACCACACAAATATGCATCGTTAGGGACGCATCACCCAAAAACACACCACTAGGTATGCAAATATACACCACACAGTATTAGCAAATGCACCATTAGGGACATGGGAGTTATGGTGCATTATTTTGGGTGTGTGGTGTGTTTTATGGTGTTTTTGTATATTTTCATTGTGGTGTGTTTCTTAACATTGAGTGGTGTATTTCGTAACATTGAGTGGTGTGTGACCGCACGGCCACACCTAAGAGCACGGCCACATTTGATTAATATTCTATATATATATATATATATATATCATGCATGCCAAATTAATACGGAGTAATATATACATTATATATTGGAGTACGTACGTACTATATAAGTTATTTCCTAAACTATAAGCATCAAATTTAAAATAAAAAAAGGTTTACATTATTATTATTATTATTATTATTATTATTATATTATTGTATTATTATTATTATTATTATTATTATTATTATTATTATTATTATTATACAATAAATAAAATCTAAATCTAAATAAATCTAAGATTTTAATATAGAGTACTAATATTGGCCGGGCATAGACTTTTGTGCATCGTGCATAGAAAATACTAGTATATATATATATATATATATATATATATATATATATATATATATATATATATATATATATATATATATATATATATATATTTGTAAATCAATGTACAATTATACTATTATAGAAATACAGACAAAAAGTATTAATATCATAATAATCTGAATCATTCAAATCATGCAAAAAGCATAATTAAAATATTGAATCTTGTCTAAATAATCAAAATACGATTAATTAAACGAAAATAAGGGAGAAAAAAATTAAACTTAACCTAGATTTGTTTTGGTTTTTTTTTTTTAAATACAAGAAAATGATTTTCAATGTTCCTTATTTGTAATATTTGATGCTCAACTTTGAATGCTATATATAAAGTCTCGCTAATTATTATTAAACCCAATAATGATAATAATAATAATAATAATAATAATAATAATAATAATAATAATAATAATAATAATAATAATAATATTATTATTATGTAGTGCCATCTACTAGATAGTATGATGACACATCTGTTAACATTCTAAATGGATGCTCACAATATCAAATTAAACCCCAGTGATGAAGACTTTGATTTTTTGAGCTAAGTATAATTAAAAACGTATAGAACATATACTACATTCACGCTCTAAAATTACTCTCTAACTTTCATAATCAATTTTATTTTTTTTAAACAATTATAAATAATGTCACGTTAACATTATAATAAAGCGGACTTCTACATACATTTCAAAAACCGTAATCCCCCACAAGAATCTCAACGTCTCATCATTTTAGTTGGATTAGATGGAGGTTACGGTCCAATCACAAATGGTATAATCCATTATTATGGTCCAAAAAGTTATGGGACTCTACTTTTAATATATTAAAAATGTATATTATATTCAGAAAAATTATATTATTTAAGTATTAAAAATATATTATTATGTATAATATACATTCGGTACACAAACAATATACTTTTAATATATTAAAAATGTATTTTTATTATGATCCACATAACATTCTGTGAATCATGTTCCACACAATAATTTACCATTACTATAGCATGGTATGCGTGTGGTGATGTCTGCTAGTCTAATCCCCTTAATCCCATGAGCAATAAAACGATATTCTTGGAATAAAGGATATAAGGCTAACCTCATCTCAGCCAATCCCTTCCCTTTCTAATCTAGGTGGCAAGTTTTTTATTATTGTTTAATGCCATGTGTATTTGCAAGTGGAGAGAGAATTGCTAAATTAGAAATAGGAGAGAGAATGAGAAAAAGAAGAAAAAGCATGCTAAAATCTGACAAAAGCTGTTGTGCACGACAGCTTTGTGTACTTTTTTATATTTTTTTATTTCTTATTAATTATTTATTATATTATTTAGTTATTATATTTATTATATAATATAAATGTGGAACCACTTTTGAAAGTGAGAGAATATTGCAGGGATGTAGACAAATATTAAAGAATTTGTAAATTTGATGATGTGGAAGTGTAACCCATTTTAGAAAGTGAGAAAAATTTCTGGGTTAAGGATAGTCTAAGAGTATAAGATTGACGATTCTATTTTGAAACAAACAAACCATTAGGTAACATTCGATCCCTGGCCCAATTTATGGGTTTGAATTAACAATCCATGTTATTCTCACACACGCAAACCCAAAAAGAGAGCAAGTCTTATGTCAGACTATCTTACATAAAATATGTAATATTTTTTAATTAAAAAAATACTTTTTGATGCACTTATAAAAAAACATTACACATCTTATGCGAAAACAGTGCCACACAATACTCATTTTCAAAAAGAATAAAAATAGAAATACATACATCAGTAATGGGATTTTTTTTTAAGCTAAGAGCATTGTACAAAGATTAATATCCAACATAAAGTAAATGTGTTTGTCTAGGGTATCACTTGTGTGAGACCGCCTCACGGGTCTCAATCCGTAAGACGGGTCGAATCTTTGATTAATGGGTCGGATATTTGATTTCATTAATCAAAGATCCGACCCATCTCACGGATTGAGACCCGTGAGACGGTCTCACACATGTATTTGTCGTTTGTCTAATTTGTATAATTATTAACTAAGGGTCCGTTTGGAAACCTGAAAAATGTTTTCGGAAAATGATTTTCAGAAAATGACTCATTTTTTGAAAAACATTTTAATTTTTTAGTGTTTGGCTAAATGTCTAAAACTATCTTTTTATGTTTGCCTGAAAGTTAAAAAATTGTATTTTTTTTGTTTGGTTCATTTTCCAGAAAATAAACATATTATTTGTTATAATAATAATAATAATAATAATAATAATAATAATAATAATAATAATAATAATAATAATCAGGGAAAAGGGTCAAATACACTCTCAAACTTTTGGTAAAAAGTCAATTAGGCCCTTGAACTTTTGAAATAATAATAATAATAATAATAATAATAATAATAATAATAATAAGAATAATAATAATAATAATAATAATAATAATAATAATAATAATAATAATAAGAGTTTTTTTCTTAAAATGGTCCATCGGCTATTGCTCATTCTCAATTTTACATTTCGACTTTCACTTGCCATATGTTCTAAGTTTAGCTAATTTGTCCTTTAATTTAGTCTTTGTTAGTAAGCTTACTCGTACGCTCAATCGTTGTGTCACATTTTTTCCTGAATATTGTGTGTTTCAAGATCTTACGACGAAGCAGATTATTGGTAAAGGACATGAGTCTGGTGGCCTCTACACCCTAAACATTGAGAAGCCAAACTATGTTGCATGTTCGAGTGTTGATTTCCCTTTTAAAGCTCACTGTCGCTTGGGTCATCTGTTTCTACCTTTGTTAAAACGATCGTGTCCTCAGTTTAAACATGTGTCTTCATTACATTGTGAGTGACAACTAGTTTTTTGCGTAAGTGGAAGAAGAGTGAGTTGGTAGATGTATAGGGAAAGGATAAAACGGAGAAGAAAGTCCCCGAGTGTCGTACTCAAGGAATGTAAATTTGGAAGCTTCAAGCAATCGATAATGAGTGGAATTCAAGTAAGTCATGCAAGGATCTAAGCAAAACATAGCACAAGAGGATTTGAAGAAAAAAAATGAGAGATATCAAACGGTAAATGTCAAGCAAAGAAAAACGGCCTAGGATTGTTCTTATGTTGCAATGTGTAGTAGCGTATAGGATATGAGTTTGTGTACATGAGGTTTGTGATTTCAAGAGGAGTGGTTTGCAAATGCCATAGTCAATTTTTTGTCTCTACGACCTCTCATAGATCAATATGGCATCTGAGTGTCTATATTCTCTATGAGGCAAATTATCAAACACCTAGCCTACACTCCTTCCCGGGCCATGCCTTCTCGAATCTAGGACGAGGAATGTGGTAGGACTTCAAGCCCAACCTAGGCTTAGCAATCTCTTGCCTAAGCCTAGGATTCTGAGATCATTCATGAAGTCGGGCCCTACTACAAGAACACAATACAAATCATCCTCCACAACAAGAAATGCATGCAAACTTCATCAACAAACTCCATCAATCAGGTTTAGATCACACTAAATAACCACATTGTAACTAGTAAACAATCCTAGTCCTAGAAATTTAGCTACACATGATCTTGAATTGCAACAACATCAAATTGAAGAATAGCATCATGAAAGTAATGAGAATTAAAAGATCAAAAGGAAATTGATTACCAATGTTCAACTCCATAAGGTTACAAGTATCAAATGGGTGAAGAGTAAGTTCTAATCTTCAAAGTTGTCACTCCGTTGGACTAGAACTTCCTTCTTCTTCTTGAGAATTGAGAGAGTTTGATAGCTAAAACCTAGAGATAGAAACTCTAAATTGCTAAATCTCCTAATTCAAAAAGTCTCTAAGAGTTCTTTTTCCAAAAGTGCCCTAAAAATATAATATTTAAAGTTGAAAGTCGCGCCAAAGTTCACCAGTCTCCAACCACGGCACTGCCACGATCATGGCTAGAGTTCACGCCCATTTTCTGGTCGTGATCACGACCGTGGCTTCGCCATGCCGGTGTCATGATCATGACTTGGGGTCACTTTGTTCCTTCTTCCGTGCTCTTCCAAATGCGTCCCATTTTCAGCTCCTTTGCCATTCTTTTTTTCTATAAATCACCAAAAACACTAGAATTCACAAAATAGAAGGCTTTGTAATGCATAATCACATTTAATCGCTTATTATTCACAAATCACGCACAAGTGGTCCAATCTAAATTGACCTTAGAAAGTAGCATCTTTTGACACTTATAAGTGAGTCTTGTTAATTTTTTTTAAACACCACTGTGTGAGTTTGAGTCCTACAGTCAATAAACGAGCAACTACTCCCTTTGAACTTGTTCATTTTGATGTTTGGGATGTGTGTCCAGTTGTGTCTCAATTGGATACAAGTATTTTGTTACATTTGTGGATGATTATTTTTGTATGACTTAGTTATATTTCGTGAAAAATCGATCAAAATTATTCTGTCACTTTTGTGTTTATTTGTGTTGAGATTAAAACTCAATTCAGTGTTTCTATTCAAACACTAAGAAGCAATAATGCTAGAGAATATTGTTAACTCAATTCAGTGTTTCTATTCAAACACATGATCTAAAATGGTATACTCCATCAAACCTTCTATGTGGATACATCATCACAAAATAGGGTGGTTGAGTGTAAGAATAGACATTTGCTTGAAACTTCGAGAGTCCTGTTGTTTTACATGAATGTTCCTAAACAGTTTTGAGCTGATACAATATCCACTACTTGTTTTTTGATCAATTTTATTGATGAGCACAAATGATGAGTGTAAAAAGGGTGTAATGTCGTTCCGCTGAGGATTGGTGTTATGGCACGAAACTGTGTGAATTACCAAGCACTAGAGTATATGAATTTATAAAATCCAAGTAACAGAGACTGAATGATGTGGAATAAAGGAAAGCAAAATTAAGGTGAAAACTATATGATAAAGGTATGGGCCAGATTAGGGGATTGTAATCTTGATGTTCCAACCAACTCAGGATTAGGGAAAGAATAATTAACCAAGGGATATATGGGCAATGCACAAAAGAATTCTACTCAGCTACTTTCGTAATCAATAAGAGAATTAGGCTAAGATTGCCCCACTGTCGTGATGCATCAATCATAACCTTAAACACCTAAGCATTGTAAGCCCCCAAAATTACCTCTACTTTCATAGCAGGAAAATTAGGTTGAAATTGGTAAGGCTCGAGGTCTCCATCCAACTTTCGTTGTAATGAATCCCTCTCCTAGACTAGCAATTAATTCTGGCCACAAACCAATAACTAGTGCAAAGAAAACGCCAAAGCAACATAAACCCTAGGTAAAAGATTCAATCCCTTTATGCAATTAATTACCAATTGAATATCAAGATTAACAATGGATCCCTAATCCAAACCCATAAACGAACTACTCCCGCATGATGGGAGTAAACAAAACAAAGCAATAATTAATAACCATAAACATTGCAAGAATTAAAAGGGAATAGAAACTTATCTGATAAATAACAAATCCAACTTCAATCCTTGATTCCAATCTTGAAAGTAAATAATCTAATGTGAAACTAGTCTAACTATGCTGGGGAAAATATAAACTAAAAACTAGGGTTCAGAACTCTGTAAGGGAACCTCCTTCAATTGTAGAGAATATGTCAAATATATAGGAGGTAGATGGGCCTTGGCCCATTAGGCATCTTCTAATCCTTTTCCAACTTGTATTCTTCATTGTAATTCCCTTTTCTTCCAGAACTTGTCCAATAATCTTCCTTTGTTGTTCCTTGTAGATATTTCAGCACTTGGACAATATAATACACAAACAATTCCCAATTTCACTAGGATACAGAAAATAACCTTCAAAACAACCAGAATAAGGGGTGAATAAATGTATAAAATAGCAGACATCAACTCCCTCACACTAGAACTTTTGCTTGTCCTCAAGCAATTACCAAGATAATCTTCCCTCCAAGCACTGCAACTGATCACACTTCCTTCCTGCTCAACCAATCATTCCACCAACCAACTCATGCAACCTAACCTGCTTTAAGAATCATCTCAGAATCACAAGTGAGTCCCCTCTCAGGCCAATAACCGGGCACCCGCAATTAGGTAGATTAAAACCTTGTATGCACATGTACTCAGTTGAGATTATGCAAGACTTGGCTTAAGATGAACTCCCATAGACATGCCCTTCATACTCACATAGATCACTCTAAAACTGCATGCTAAGATCAAATAGGACTTTCTTTGGCTTGTAATGAGGCTAAGGGTGAGTGGCTAAACAAAGAAGGGGTATGGAAAAATAAACAAAAGAGAGAGAATTTCACACCTATTCACAACTAAAACTAGAGGAAATATGGAAAATATGAGCAAGAGAGCAAAAATATTTGAAAGCACAAGAGTATTCTAAACTAGTGGGGGTGAAGACATTTATTTTAACAACCTGACTTGCACTTTTATTCATCCTTCTTTTTCTTTCTTTTCACAAACTTTTTCTTCACTTTCAAACTCTTTTTCAAACTTTTCTTTTCTTTCATTCAGTCACCCAATAACTTCCTTCACAACGCCCCCACACTAGAACAAAGATAACAGGAAAACTCTATCAAAAGTAAGCTCAAAAAGATAAATCTCCTCTAAATTAAAGAACAAATGCTACATTCTCTCTAAGGGTGAATGGAAAATATATGGCTTAGGGCTAAGGGTCAAATAATGGGTTAACAAGAAAAACAACATAAAGAACGGGGTTAGGTGCTTTTGCACCTATTAAACAAAAACAAGGCTCAAAGGGGACAACTAGGGAAAATAACTATAACACAGGGTAGGTTTAAAGGCTTGGGCTAACAACAATGGCCTAAATCACTTCAAAGCATGCAAATTCTAGACTTCACTATGAGAGCACTGAGACAAGCTATGATAGAACAAATATCACCGGAATCCCACATAAGCCTTCACTAGCAATGCATAACACACAGGGGAACATTTATGTTAGAGGTTAACCCAACTATTGGCAAGAGACTGAATTATCACAAGCTCAACCTTGAATCATCCCTGACAAGCTAGGCTGCACAAGTACCACCAAAACAAACCACAAACCAGCAGGAAGTAAAGCGGTCACAGCCACAACACAAGGAAAGCACATTACCTTTAACTGCAAATTGAGTCTTTCAAGCAAACTGCATCCAAAAATCATCCGAAATAGTACCCCCCCACACTTAAACTGGACATCGTCCCTGATGGACAAACAAGGCCTCACGAACTAGAAAAAACGAACTAGAAAACATAAATTTTTTTTCATTTTTACACTTTTTTTTTTTTTTTTTGCAAAACTGACGGCCTTGTATCACGGCCTGGGTCACGGCCGGGATGCGGCCCGTGACCCAGAGCCCTCTATAACGCTCTCGGTACTGGAATTTCTGGGGAAGCATCACGGGCTGGGTCACGGCCGGGAGGTGGCCCGTGACCCAGAGCTCTATTTCGCCTGTTCGGTACTGGAACTTTTCCGACGCCATCACGGCCTGGGTCACGGCCGGGATGCGGCCCGTGACCCAAAGCCCTCGTTTGCTCTGTAGCTACTGGAATCGACGCCCAGGCATCACGGCCTGGGTCACGGCCGTGAGCCTGGCCGTGATCCAGAGCTCTCGTTTCGCACTTCTGTTCTTTTCGCGCCCAAGTTCGGTTTCACCTGCAAGTTAGTCCAAAATATGTCCTAAAACTGTTCTAAGGCCTAACCTCTTCAATTCTAACCATTCCCCACTCTCTCAAAGGTAAAAGAAAACAAATCTCACATCAAACAACCCTAGAGAACACCCTGTAAACAAAGAAAAATCCCTAATCTACTCCGAACTAAAAATAAAAAGAAAAATGCAGTAAAATAAAGTGCAAAAAGTAAAGGATAACATGGGGTGCCTCCCATGAAGCGCTAAGTTTACTGTCGTCAGCTCAACTCAACCTCATGGATATCAGGTGGGATTGTGGACCACGCGATCCGGTGGCCTTTTGAATTTAGACAGCTCCCTCATCCATCTTTTGTAGAAACCACCAGAGCCAGCGAACTTTTCCTTTTGTTTCAGCACACTTGACAGTTCAGAGGGTCCAGGATCAATAGGGGAATCATGCAAATCCCCTAACTCAATCTTTCTACTCTCAGCAATGCCATCACTCAACCCTTCTATCAAGTAACATTCATCAACATACGAGGGCTGGTGTTTTGCCATTTTGAATATGTCAAACTCAATCTTGTTCTCAGCCACCTCCATCACTAGTTTCCCTCTTCTCACATCAATCAGTGCACCAGCAGTAGCTAGAAAAGGTCTACCAAGTATAATAGGAACCTTGGCATCCTCCTCCATATCCATAACAACAAAATCCCCCAGTATAAAATACTGATCAATCATGACCGGGACATCCTCGAGAACTCCCACTGGACGCTTTATGGAGCGATCCGCCATCTGTAAGGTCATGGAGGTGGGTTTTGGTGTTCCCAGGTTGAGCCTCTTACATAAGGAGTATGGCATAAGACTAACACTGGCACCCAGATCACACAGAGCACCCCCAACTACAAATCCACCGATGATGCAAGGAATGGAAAAACTACCTGGATCTTTCAGCTTAGGAGGAAGTTTATGTTGAAGAACTGCACAGGTCAAGGCTCCTTCACTCAGATCTACCACCGCACTCTTCTCTGGCTTTTTCTTATTGCCCAAAATATTCTTTAGGAACTTCTTGTACGATGGAATCTGAGTGATTGTTTCAACAAAAGGCATGGAGATCTCCAGCTTATCCAACATCTTATGGAACTTGCTCTCTCTATCAGACTCCTTTGATTTCCACAACCTCTGTGGATATGGTAACAGATTGTAAGGTATAACTGAGTCATCCACCTTCTTGTTCTTCCTTTCATGTTTCTTACTTGGAGCACTCTCATCCTGTTCAGGAACTTTCCCCTTAACACTGTCTCTCTGCACCACAGGCTCCTCCTCACTATCATCAGGAACATCCTCAACTTGAATGCCCTCATCCTTCTTATCAGTTTTCTCAGGCATTGGATCATTCGAAGGAAAAGGGGGGTCCTTCAGAGCTATCCACTTCTAGTGGTGACTGCATTCACTTGGTGCCTTGGATTTTCTGTGTTTGCTGGCAGTCTACCATTCGAAGATAAAGGTGGGTTAGAAAACTGATTACCTCCTCCTTGTTGCTGAGCCTTGAGACCATCTATTTCTGCTTGTAGTTTGCCAAACAGCTGAAGGTTCTCTGCTTGTAGCTTGCCAAATTGAGCCATCATAGTGTTCATGAGAAGCTGTATATCAACATCCTGAGATGGTCTAGAGGAACCTTGACCCTGAGTGTTCCCAACATTCTGATTCACTTGTTGGAACTGCCCTTGAGATACATTCTGATTATTCTGCCCAAAATTCTGATTGTTCCTCCACTGGCCTTGGTTCTCACCCCTGTTCCCTTGGCTACCATGAAATCCTGGTGGATTGTTTCTCACTTGATTTCCCTGATTGTTCCAAGAGGGAACAACCTGATTCCTTCCTTGCTGCTGGTAGTTCCCATAACCTTGCCCCTGGCCTTGTGGTCTAGAATAACCAATGAGGTCAACTTGCTCCACATTAGGCTGAGGAACTTGGTTACCAAAGTCTAACAAAGGACATGTCTGAGATACATGATTTCCACCACAAGTTGCACAACAGGCTACAAGAGGTACCTGTGGCACAGAATAGGGGTTAGGAACATAAGGATTCTGTGGAATCAGTGGAGGCTGAGCAACTGCCTGGACACTCTGAGTAG
>CP025655.1:15420619-15459083 GCA_003576665.1 Ipomoea trifida | reverse complement strand
TATGAACTCTTGTGCCTATTTACTTGAACTTTTTAGTTTTAAAACTTAGTTCCAATGCTTGAGTATGATGTTTGATACTTATGCTTGAATTGCAGGTGGGTGGAGGAGATCATGTTGATGGTTTCAATGGTTTCAAGACTTTGATTTTGCTAGACTTCCAAAATAACCAAAAATGCTACTTGCAGATTTTTGTTATGTAATTGTAGTTTTGATTTTGTAGTATTGTGTTTTGCTGATATATATATTATTGTATTAAAGTGTGATTTAAAGTATTGTGTTGGTATAAACTTTTATAATAGTTTAATTTTATGATGATATAAAGTTTGATGGTAATTTGATAGTAGTAGGTGTGTTGATGATAATAGTGTTAGATATAGTGTGTTGATATGAATTTTAAGCTTTAAAAGGTAAATTTAAAAAAATATGGGTTTTAATTAAAATAAATAAAATATTTTTTTTAAAAAAAAAATTAATTAGCGACGGAAATATTCGTTGCTATTCCCTTTCAAATTCGTCGTCAGATCTTCAAACTACGGAATTAGTGACGGATTTTTTCTTGATTTAGCGACGGATTTTCCGTTGCTAGATTTAGCGACGCATTTTGTCGTCGTTATTCCCTCACAAATTTCATCATCAAATTCGTCGTCGGAAGAAATTTAGCGACGGATTTATTTTACTTAGCGACGGAAATATCCATCGCTAAATTCTAGCGACGGACAAAAATTTTGTCGCTATATTCTAGCGAGGAGCGTTTTTGCGACGGACAGATTCCGTCGCTAATTCGTCGCTAAACCCTTTAGCGACGGATTTTACCCTTTTAGCGATGGATTTTGTCCGTCGCTAAAAACGCGTTTTTTTGTAGTGATCTGATAATCCTTGTACCTCCTCAAATCATAGTCACATTCATCCTCCAAACCAAAGTCTCCAACATTCACCTGTACTACCTGCTGTGCTAAATGTTATCTCTGGACAATCTAAGACACAGTGCCAAGGCACACCTCATCTCTGTGCCGAGGTGCAAGCCCTCGGCACAGTGCTGGACGCACCTCAGCTCTGTGCCGAGATGCAAAAAAAAAAAAAGAAAAAAAAAACCTTGGTTCTATGCCGAGGTGCAAGCCCTTGGCACAGTGCTGGGGCGCACCTCAGCTCTGTACCGAGGTGCAAAAAAAAAAAGTTATTACTCCCAAGCCACCTCAACCACTCTCGCGGGCTAGGGAGTGGGGGACTGGTGACAGAGTAATCAGGCAAGCAACACCCGAACCCGAACCACAAGCATTGACCCGGAGGAAGACAAACGACCACCAGTTATTGATATCTGCTATTTTGTACAATTATTCACCCCTTATTCTAGTTGTTTTGAAGGTTATTTTCTGTATCCTAGTGAAATTGGGAATTGTTTGTGTGTTATATTGTCCAAGTGCTGAAATATCTACAATGAACAACAAAGGAAGAATATTGGACAAGTTCTGGAAGAAAAGGGAATTACAATGAAGAATACAAGTTGGAAAAGAATTAGAAGATGCCTAATGGGCCAAGGCCCATCTACCTCCTATATATTTGACCTATTCTCTACAATTGAAGGAAGGTTCCTCACAGAGTTCTGAACCCTAGTTTTTAGTTTATATTTCCCCAGCATATTTTAGACTAGTTTTACATTAGATTATTTTATTTCAAGATTGGAATCAAGGATTGAAGTTGGATTTGTTATTTACCAGTTAAGTTTCTCTTCCCTTTATATTTCTTGCAATGTTTATCTTTAATTATTACTTTGCTTTGTTTACTCCCATCATGCGGGAGTAGTTCGTTTATGGGTTTGGATTAGGGATCCATTGTTAATCTTGATGTTCAATTGGTAATTAATTGCATAAAGGGATTGAATCTTTTACCTAGGGTTTATGTTGATTTGGGGATTTCTTTGTACTTGTTATTGATTGATGGCCACAATTAATTGCTAGTCTGGGTGAGGGATTCATTACAACGAAAGTTGGGTGGAGACCTCGAGCCTTACCAATTTCAACCTAATTTTCCTGCTATGAAAGTAGAGGTAATTTTGGGGGCTTACAATACTTAGGTGTTTAAGGTTATAATTGATGCATCACGACAGTGGGGCAATTTTAGCCTAATTCTCTTATTGATTACGAAAGTAGCTGAGTAGAATTCTTATGTGCATTGCCCATATATCCCTTGGTTAATTATTCTTTCCCTAATCCTGAGTTGGTTGGAACATCAAGATTACAATCCCCCTAATCTGGCCCATACCTTTTATCATATAGTTTTCACCTTAATTATTTGCTTTCTTTCATTCCACATCATTCAGTCTTTGTTACTTGGATTCTATAGATTCATATACTCTAGTGCCTAGTAATTCACACAGTTTCGTGCCATAACACCAATCCTCAGCGGAACGACATTACACCCTTTTTACACTCATCATTTGTGCTCATCAGTTATGCAAAGTCTACACATAGAGATGATAATTACTCCAACGGCTCTCCATTATTACAACCCAGCACTCAATGTATGCTCACCATTACTAGGATTCCGTTACACTCACCAGAAGAAGAGTCGTTAGTTGCAGCTGTAGTATAAGTAGCAAACTTGTGGTAGAGGATGTAGGACACTTTGTTTATTACACACCATATTATTGTACTGGTTACTGATTGTACTTAGCTAATTATATCTAGAGTTTATTACCGAAATGGTCCCTCGACTATTGCAAAATTACCAATTTAGTCCTCGACAATTTTTCCTTCCCAATTAAGTCCCTTGACTTTGAAAATTTTAACCAATTTGGTCCTCCGTTTATTTTTTCGTTAAAATCGGGACCAAATTGGTAATTTTGCAATAGTCAAGGGATCAAATTGGTAATTTTGCTATAGTCAAGGGACCATTTCAGTGAACAATTAATTACCAATTTGGTCCATTGACTATAGCAAAATTACCAATTTGGTCCCTTGACTATTGCAAAACTACCAATTTGGTCCCAATTTTAACGGATGTTTAATGGCAAAATAAACGGAGGACTAAATTGGTTAATGTTTTCAAAGTCGAGGGACTTAATTGAGCATGAAAAATTGTCGAGGACCAAATTGGTAATTTCGCAATAGTCGAGGGACCATTTCGGTAATAAACTCTTATATCAAATATACTCGGTAACATTATTACCGTCAACTTTATATATTTTCAAATATATTTTTTTACTTTATATTTTATTTAAATATATTGATTTCATTATTTTATATTTTAATATATAAACAACCCTATTTACATTTTAAAACTATTTAAAAATTGTATGGAGATGTCCTTTTTAGTGTTTTTACATTTATCAGCTTATCAAAAAGCTAATTTTACCAAACACTTTTAAACTTAACAGCTCTTCAAATTTCAGCTTTGAGCTTATAGCTTTTCAATTTTCAGCTACCTTTTCAGTTACGTTTGCTTAAACATAGCCTTTGTAGTTTCAAGGGTCACTACTCCAAATGGGTAAAAAACATCGATTTGTGGCAGTGAAAGCAACAGAACAACTTCAATAGCAAACATTATACACAAAGAAGGTTTTCAAATCTTGTCAAAATTTGACCTTATTATATTATCATATTTTAATATTATAATTGTTATAAAATTTATTATCTTTTTTACTTTATAACACCAATTTACTATAGTAGTAATTAAATTACTCATGTTTTGATTCTAAGTATTTTTAATTCCAGACTATTGCCTAATTTTTTTTCATTTCAAACATATTTATTTTACAATAAAAAAATTACCTAAATCATATATAGGAACAAAAAAGTTCTAAATAAGGTAATTTATAATGACATTAAAATAGGGTTTGATTGCAATTTTTTCACATCTTAATGTTTTTTTTTTAAAATTATTTTCCCTTTGTTTCCCATATTTATTTTAGTAATAATATAATTATCTAAATCTTATGACAATATTGATTTTTTCAAGACATTTACAGAAAATTGAGTCATATATTATTCAATTAATTATTGGGGATACTTTTACACTAATCTTATAATCAAATAAATGTAAACTTTCAAATATTAGAATTGTTTATAATTTTATCTTACTAGTTTACAATTATAGAAAGAGATCATGTTGGACATTTGCACATGACCCCGATTTTCTTAGGACCACGGGTGGTTATTTTTTAAAACTTGGAGGACCATTGGAGGTCATTTAAAAGTCGAGGGACCACAGCTGGTAAATCACTAATACTCGAAGGACCATTGGAGGTATTAACTCTCATAATATATATCCAGGGCCTTTGTAAAGGGCCCCCAATTTTGGGGGCCCCATATTTAAAAAAAATATTATATGTATTATGTATACAATATATAAGGCATAATCAATTAAGCAGCATTAGCAAATAGCCCGACCTTAACTCCTTAATCGCAACCCTTTTTTGTTCGGCTTTTCATTTAGCGGATCGACGCAAGTCAACAAGCTAGTGCGCAACCAAATATCACAATTCACAAATAGCAGCGACGAACAGATGCCAATCGCCCAATCTCAACAGGCAGCCGTAGCACGCAAATACACAATTGATGCAAACAACAGACGATAGACGCAACTCGACATAATTCTTGAATTCTTCTTGATCATACAAAGTCACAAATTCTAAAGTTCTTCAATTTTTGATAATTAAAATTACTAAATATTTCACAATTTTTGTTTATTGTTTTATTTACGTGACTTAATAATTCTGATTTCAAAATAATATATTCAAGAATTTGTTTCTTGATTAATTATTTATTCATAGAGTTTCTAAATAAATTCTTATTTTTTCTTTAGTATTTTATAATTATGTCTTCTAAAAAATATTCATCTGAATTTTATAAGCGTAAAAAGAAAAGAAGAATTGAGCAACTAACTCAATCTCAAAAAAGAGCTCTTGAAAAATTCATTATAAAAGAAACTTAAATAGATGTGCAAAAAGATGATGCCAAGGAAAAATTGTTAGATGCTAATTTTCATATAGAAGATCAAGATGATTGTGAGATTAGAAAATATTTAAATGATAGTGTGCACAATGATGATAGGTATCATTGTGACAGTGAAAATAATAAGAATGTTGATAGTTGTTTAGATGATGTTAGTCACAATGATAAACCAAATGATTCGCTTTTATTTGACATATATGATCCAAGAAATTGGGATGCCCTTGATTCTAAATTAATAGATATTCTTGTGAAAGATGGCCCTAAAAGAGATTTATCAATAAATAAAGGTCTTAAAGATAAATTCCCTAGAATAATTTTGTCAACATTTTATACAAGATATTTGCCAAATGGAGAAAAGTGTGATCGAGATTGGCTTGTATATTCAAAAGAACTTGACAACGTGTTTTGTTTTTTATGCAAGATTTTTAAAAAAGGAATAGGAAAAGGTGTTTTGGTCAATGAAGATTTTAGGGACTGGACACATCTTGGTGTTAGACTTAAAGAGCATGAAACGAGTGTAGATCATATGACTAATATGACAACTTGGATGGAGTTGTGTCTTAGATTACAAAAACATGAGACAATTGATAACGTGGCTCAATAAAAACTTTTGAAAGAAAAAGAATATTGGAGGAAAGTACTATTTAGGATTATTACAGCTGTAAAGTATCTTTCTAAATATAACTTGGAATTTCGTGGAACAAATGAGAAATCAATGGGAATTTTTTGGATCTAATTGAAATGTTGGTTGAGTTTGATCCTATTATTCAAGAGCATGTTTTACGTGCTAGAAATTATGGTATTCATCATCATTATCTTGGACATAGGATTCACACACTGCTGGAAATCAATAGATTTCCGACCACTTTCAAGTGGTCGGAAATGCATTTTCTGACCAATTTGGGTATTTGGAATAACCTTCATAGCTATTTCCGACAACCGGAGAAAGTGGTCGGAAATAGCAACCACTTTTCTAAAGTTGTTGAAAAAAAATGATTAGTAGAAGAATCGGCGGGTCTGAATTTTCCTACTACCAGTGGTTGGAAAACTGGAGGCAGCTAATAAAAAATTTTCATTTCATTACATAGAGAATCACTCTATAGTGAAATGAATATTGATGGGGTTATGGAATATGTGCCCAATTTTTTTGGTTGGGGTCAAGCCCAAAGAATGAGGGGTGTGAGACAAGAGTCAGGGTGGCACAAGACAAGCCCAATGGAGTGAGTGGGTAGGAAGAGTGACATGACGGTTATGGAGTGGGTAGGAGGAGTAGCATGACGGTTATGGAGTGGGTAGGGGGAGTGACATGGTGGAGTGGGTAGGAGGAGTGACGTGACGGTTATGGAGTGGGTAGAGGGAGTGACATGATGGTTATGGAGTGGGTAGGGGGATTGACATGACGGTTATGGATTATGCAAGAGGAGTGACGCGACTGTTAGGGGTATGGATATGGAAGGAGGAATGGTGAATGCTATGAAGCTGACCAGTGCGCGTAAGGAACAGTGAGAACAAGGACAGTGAACAGTGCACGCTAGTCGCCAGTCCCCGGAGGGACGCCGTGGGCGACGATCGCCGCCCCGGCCCACGGCGCCCCATGTGCGCTAGTCGCGCCCCTCAGCACGCAACCAGTGCACCCCGTCGCACTTGGTGACGACTGCCGAGCAGCCACTGGGTGCGATAGCACGAGTAGGGGGGCAGCGGAGTTCACCACCGCCCCGGGTGGGCATGTTCGCGGGTGCTTCGCATCATGTCCTTCGTGCCTTCTTCCGCGGAGTTTGACCAAAGACCCATGCACGGAGATGGTGGGGGGCTGTCATGATGGGAAGGCGTGGGATGCGTGTTTGGTGGGGGATTGGCGCCATCTTGATTCTGTACACGTGAAGGGTGCCAGGCAACCCATCAACAATATAAAAGGCGGGGGTCTGGTCCATACCAGGCATCTCTCAGACCACGATCCACTCAATAGTTCAGTAGTAAGATCTTTCTCCCTTGGTTGGTGTGCCTGGGTTCGAGTCTTAGTGGCAGCATGGTTGGGTATTTTTTATTATTTATTTATTAGTTAGTCCCTACGTTCCTTATTTATTGTATTTATTTACTACTCCCCCTATTATTTATTTATTTATTATTTGGGTCGTCATTTCTTGGGGCGGTCCCGATAAAACCATCATTGGCGCCGTCTGTGGGAATCGCTGCAAAAAACGCACGTTTCTAGTCTCTATCAGTCCCTGTACAAACCTAAGTGCGCTAAAATGGTCGAGTCGTAAAGCGTTAATTCACCCCGTGGGGTCAATGTGGGAATGCGAGATATTGCTAGGCAAGCTCCGCCTCCCTTCAGAAGCGAAGGCACCCCTGTCAAAATGGCAAGAGCTGGAAGAGGAACTAACCGAGCCTACTCTACGCCGCCGGAGGTTGAAGCTGTCCCAGTACATCGCGAGGTCGCTAACATCGTGAACGGGCTTCTAGGGCAGATCCGCGGCCCTACGCCCCGGTAACCTCGAGGGTAGCCGTAGCTTACCCCAGGCTAAGCGTAGCGCAAGGAGAAGCCTGCGAGCTTCCATCGACTAGGAATCTGGCGCGGAAATGAGATTCCCGAGAAGGTTCCCCGATCTGCCGAGGAGTCAGAAGGTGAAAGTACGTATCGGACCCCGATGGCGAAAGGGCCTCACGGTGGGTTCGCGGGCCCCTCCCAAACGGAGATTACCCCACCCGAGGGCTGGGCGAAGGAGGTAGACGCCAAGATCGCTGAACTATTCTAGTGGAAGGAACACGGTGACCTCCCGGAGGTACCTAAGATCACGGTAACCACACCGTTCACCCGGAGGATAATGAGGGAGCCCCTCCCTCCTAACTACAAGCCCCCGAGCGTCAAACGTTTCGACGGTTCGGAGGACCCTCAGGAGTACGTCACGACTTATCAGGCCACCATGATGCTAGTAGGATATTCCGAAGCGACGATGTCTATGTCATTTTTCTCCACCCTGGCGAGGCAGGCTCAACGGTGGTTCACCAATCTGAAGGGTAACTCTATTGATTCCTTTCATGACCTAGCAGTGAAATTTATTACCCGTTTCATGAGAGGAAAGAAGGGTCGAAAGCATTTTACGCACCTCACTACCGTGAAAAAGGGGGCCGACGAATCTGTAACAGAATTCCTGGTCTGCTGGCGAACGGAGGAGGCAGACGTGGAAAATCTAGACGATAAATCTGCTGTTGTGATGTTTATAGATGCTCTAAAGGCAGGAGAGCTCTATAAAAGTTTGAGGCGTAAGACCCGTGTACATATGCCTCTCTCATGGCAAAGGCAGATAGATACGCAGAGGCTGAGGAGGTGAACTGACTCAAAGGAGGCAGGGAAGCAAACTTCGCGAATAAAACCCGGGCGGAGGAACCCGTAAAGAAGAAAGGGACAAGCCCGCCGGTAGGAAAGAACCCCTTGAGTAAAGAGAAGGGTGTTTCTAGTAGTGGCCCCCAGAATCTCGTAGGAGTCCAAAGGAATCCACCCCCGTGGGTCTCCCGTCTTCCCGCGAAGACCCCCTTCGCGGTTCCTCTCACACGCCCCTCAAGGCTCGGCCTAGTGAGAAACTAACATATGCTGAAGAGTGTCAACTGGTAAAACCTACTGAACAAGGTTACGTAGCAGTCCACGACCAAGGAAAATATTGCAGCTATCATCGCCGATATGGGCATAGCACAGAGAAATGTCAAGCTTGGAGAAAGGAGATAGAGGTACTCGTTCAATCAGGCCAGCTAGAAACTACATTGATTGGAATAGGATGCACCACGGGAACATATGGAGGAGGCGGCCGGAGATAAATTTGCCAAGGAGTCCACAGATAAGGGCAAACGCCGAGTCATAAATGTGATATTTGGGGGATGGTCTCCCACGGGAGTCGAAGAAGAATATGCAGGGTCGGTGGAGGAACCTCATGTCCCTAGGAAGCAAAGACAAGAAAGTATTACCTTCTCGGATAGCGACCTCCCGGGTAAGGGAATCCCGTCCCACGACGCCTTGGTCATCTCGATGGGAACAAACGGAACCAAGGTGAGACGGATCTTAGTGGACACGGGGAGTAGTGTAAACATAATGTATTACGATGTCTTCGTGAAACTAGGATTCGCCCATAATCAACTCCGACTAGTCAAAACTCCATTCGGTGGGTTTACGGGGATACTATTGAAACCGAGGGATCCATACGGTTACCTGTGGAGTTAGGAGTCCCCCCAAACTTACAGGAAGTAGAGATGGATTTTGTGGTCGTCCGGATAACCTGTGCCCACAATATTATCTTGGGAAGGCTAGGGCTGGCGAATGTAAAGGGAATCATTTCAATGAAACACATGTGTTTAAATTTCCACACTCCCAAATGGATCGGAGTGGTGCGAGGGGACCAACAGATAGCTCGCGAATTGCTTGTCAAAGAATAGGGGAAGAACAACTACCGGTAAGCAACAAATAAAGAACGGTCCGGAACCGGACAGACTCGGCATAAAGGCTAGATAAACTTGAAGCAAGTTAAAAGGGCGTTGCAAGAATAAACCTCCGAGATCGACTCGAAGCAAGTGGCAAAGGTTTCGCAAGAATAAGCCTTTGAGGTATTTATATACGAATTGTATATATGTTCTCTTTATTTTCTTTAATGAAAGCTCGTACATGCTTTGACAGCTATAGATTTCTTACTAACCTGGCATCAGGCCGAGACATCAGTAAAAAAAAAAATGTGTGGTGCTAGCATGAAGCAGCAAGCAACCCACAAATCTTAAAAGGCGAGTGTTCCTAAGTCAATGGGATGATACCCCTGAGAACTTGGCGAACACCCCAAACTACGTATATGGGCCTATAGGGAAAGGTACACTACCCAGCTTGCAAAAAAAAAAAAAAAAAAAAAAAAAAAAAAAAGTGCGTGGGGCTAGCATGGAAAAACAAGCAGCCAACAACACTAAAAGGCAGTGTTCCTAAGTCAATGGGATGGTATCCCTTAGAACTTAGCGAACACCCCAAACTACACATCTGGGCATGTCGGGAAAGGTACGCAACTAACCCAGTATGCACTAAAAAAAAGAGGGGGGGGGGGCTGTGTGGTGCTAGCATGAGGCAGCAGGCGGCCCACAACCTTAACATCTATCCCGCTTCTTAGCGGTCGACTTATCATCTATCCCGTCGCTCTGCGGTCGACCTATCATCTATCCTGCTTCTCAGCGATTGACTTGTTTATCCCGCTCTGCGACAATCGATGAATTTATAAATTTAACGGCTTAGTGGTTGCTAGATCCTATTCCTCGATAGGCCACTAAGCTACCCCTTGCAACATGGTTTTTCAATAAGCTCGCGCGAGGGAAGGAGACGAGTATCTCTATCCTTCTATTGTAGGGTTTGTAAGAAAGTTGAATCATCCTGATGAACGTCATTTGTGGGAGACTATAGAGTTATCTAGAAGAAACAAAGTGGATAGTGATGGCATAACAATGGAGGTTTGGGGGTAGTTGTGGTATTGGTAGGCAACACGGGAGTGTGTGTTGAAGGATTGGGAATGGGAAGAGTCAATTAGCTGGGAGCAAATGGATTGTGTGGGGGCGCAGTGAAGGAATAGGTTCTTGATGGGAGTGAGAGTCTGAGGAGTCTGGCAGGACCTATTAATATTTCTCGTAGTCATTATCCAATAACTACAAGAAGTGGGAGACTTATGATGGGGTTATGGGATATGGGCTCAATTTTTTTGGTTGGGGCCAAGCCCAAAGAATGAGGGGTGTGAGACAAGAGTCAGGGTGGCGCAAGACAAGCTCATGTGAGTGGGTAGGAGGAGTAACATGACGGCTATTGAGTGGGTATGAAGAGTGATATGACGGTTATGGAGTGGGTAGGGGGAGTGACATGGTGGAGTGGTAGGAGGAGTGACATGACGGTTATGGAGTGGGTAGGGGGAGTGACATGACGGTTATGGAGTGAGCAAGAGGAGTAACGCGACTGCTAGGGGTATGGATATGGAAGGAGGAATGGTGCATGCTAGGAAGTTTACCAGTGCGTGCAAGGAATAATGCAAGCAAGGAGAATGACCAGTGCACGCCAGGAGGGGTGGGAGCACTGCCCGCCACCCTTGCCCGGAGGGGGCACCATGGGCGGCGATCACCGCCCCGGTGAAGATGCAGTTTTGCGTAGGGGTGAATCGTCAAAAGATGTGTGTATGTTAAAACGGAAAGTCAATGACTCCCCGAGTATCGGTCTCGAAGGAAGGACGTGGAGGTGTGTCAAGTGTTTGAGTGTTCGAGTGTTCACGTGATTGAGTCATGCAATAGATTTGAGAGTGGTGAATGGTGATTTGTGAGTGAAAGGAATTCATAAGATTGGGTTTGTAAAAGAGAATAAAGTAAATGAGATTGAAAAATATGTAAAGAGGTAGGGATTGGATAGTGCTCATCTATGTTGCATCTTGGTGTGTCTAAGATATTGGATAAAAAAGACAAAGATGTTGGCTATTCAAGAGTGTGTTCATAGTCCTTTTCCACCTTTGTGTACTAAGGCTTCTTGGACTTAGGAATGCCTTCAAGCATCCAAAGTTCTAAGAGGAATTTTATCAAACACTTTAGCTACACACTTTCCTACTATTCTTAAGAAGTCCATAGGATCTATGATTGTTACAAAGCTTCAATCCTAACTCTAATCAAAGACATGAAAGAGTTAAGAGCTCAATCTCTCATCTAGATTGGCCAAATCCAAACAAGATATCATCAAAACAACAATCAATAGACAAGAATAGATAACCCAACAATCCAAGCATTTAGATCCAAAAATAGATATAAGATCATCACACTAGCAACATATCTTCGCACAATCCAAATCCCTAGATTAAACTAACCACTCATAATAAGAAATTCAAGACAAAAGCTAATTCAATCCAAGAACAAAATAGTAAAAATAGATTAGAAATTTAATAGAAATCACCTAGAGTTGAAGTGATCCTTCAATCCAAGTTTGTTGTCTTCTACAATGAGAATTATCTAAACTACTCCTAGAAATTATCTAAAGTAAATTCCAAAATTGGGAAAGGAAAAAGACTCTAAAAATGGAAAAGGAAGTTCTTCTCTGAAAATCTATCAAGGGAGTTTAAATAGTCTCCAAAAAGTAACCCTAGGGAAAATTCGCGCATTGCAGTCTCCACGCCCCTCCACACGCGTGTGATCGTGCGTGGGAGGCTACTAGATTGTGGCCACGCGCACCAACACGCGTGTGGAGGTCTTCTTGGGTCCTTCGGGGCTCCGGTCTTGCCTGGTTCGTTCCTTAAGCTCGGTTTTCATTCCTATTGGATCCTGGGACTCCTGTATCACCTCATTTAGGCTAAAAGTAGCTTTGCGTGTTGGTTAGTGAATTTAAAGCATATTTGATCATAATTTATCATGTAAGGATACTAAAAACGTGACAAAACACCCTAATATGTACTCAAATTATGGGTATCTTGGAGGTTTATCAAGTTTCGACACTTTACTTCTTGCTTGCCCTCAAGCAAGACAATCTACTATTAAGCACATAAGTCTCCGATATACCATCTCATGCAAACAAAGCTCTTGGCAAATCAAAATGGTGGGTATCTAAGACTATTGAATTGGAAGAAATCTTTTGTGTTATCTACAAAGGATTTTGGTCAGATGTCATCAACTCAAGAAATATTTTCGGGAAGTAAAAACCTTTCGTAGATAAACAATTAAAACAAATGAGTAAATACTGGTCACTTCATTTCTCCCATTCAAAATTATTCATCATATTATACCACAACCCATACTAGCTAACAAACAATATAATTAATACACACACATCAGAATATTGATATGCACACAACAGGATATACATATGCACACAGCATAATATATATATTCACACAGCAAAATATTGATACGCACACAACAGAATATACATATGCACACAGCTGACTATTGATATGCACACAACATAATCTACATATGCACACAACAGAATCTACATATGCACACAGTAGAATCTACATACGCACCCAATCTGCCATATATATATATGCGTTTTAACCCTAGCCTGGTTCGAACACCACCCTCGCCGACTAAACACCCTAACAAATCACCCTCCACCTCTGGACGCCGGGTGTGTACATCCTCCCTCGCCGAAACCCCCACCTTTATTCGGTTTTTCCCTTCGTAAATACAATGAAAAATAATTATGATAGAAGAACCATACCTCTGGTTTATGTTCGTGACTTCACCCCATGTCGTCGATTGTTTCTCCTTTTCAATCCAGCCATGCCTCATTGGCTTCAAGCTCATACAACGCCGTTCGATTTTTTTGTCGGGTGTAGATGAAACGCCTGGAATTGACGTAGTGGGTAGAGAAAAAGTCGTGGGATTCCTAAATCCTAGAACCAACGTTGGACAAACAATTACATCTTTGACCTTGGATTGCTTTTTTATTAAAAAAGTCCGCTTATTTTTATGGTAACAACTTAAAAACTTTTACCTAAATCTCAACCCTTAATTAGTTAAATCCAATGGTCAAGATTATGTCCTATTTCTCATCTAAATGGCATGTCTCATATGAAGCCTACCCTGTATGTATGTATGTATATATATATATATATATATATATATATATATATATATATATATATATATATATATATATATATAGAGAGAGAGAGAGAGAGAGAGAGAGAGAGAGAGGGAGAGAGAGAGAGTTAGGATCATATGAGATCACTTGTTTAGGTAAGATCGTGAGATCAAATCTTGTGCATCTATGTAATAATTTAATGGTCTAGATTGATTTAAGATTCTAAGTTGAAGTGTGTGCGAACGGTGATAAAATGTGTGCAAACCGTGATTAAATGTGTGCGAAAGGTGATTAAGTGTGTACGAATGGTGATTAAATGTGTGTGAACGGAGTGGGTGTGTCAAACAATCTAGACCATTAAAATCTTTTAGATTGATGTACAAGATTTGATCTCAAAATTTTTTAATGGTCTAGATTGATTAAGATTTCAAGATAAAGTGTGTGCAAACGGTGATTAAATGTGTGCGAACTACGTGAGTGTGCCCCAATCAATCTAGACCATTAAAAAATATTACATGGATGCACTTACATGGATGCACAAGATCTGATCTCACGATCTTACCTAAACAAATGATCTCATTGGAACCCTACAATATACATACATACATACATACATACATACATATATATATACATATATATATATATATATATATATATATATATATATATATATATGTGTGTGTGTGTGTGTGTGTGTGTGTGTGTGTGTGTGTGTGTGTGTAGGATTGCGTTCAAATGAGAACAATGCGCCTAGGAGAAAACTGAGAATGCTTCGCAGCGATCTACATGTCCAGATGTAGTTGCACCTAAGGTTATAACTAGATGCACAACTGAATGAATGTTAACAAGGTTGTTAGGAATATAGTGTAATTGTTTTGATGAACCAAAAATGTAATTTTAGACCCCTAATTTTATTTTGAGTCTAGCAACAATTTTAGTCCTAGTCAAAGCCTAAGTCAAAATTAGCGATGATGAATTGAAATTTACGGTCGAGTATAAAAATATTTTATACTTGTGGATCTCAGCGCTGCACTATGCTTACTTCCCAGGGGGTCACCCATCCCGTGACTGCCGGAAGTCAAGCACGCTTAACCACAGAGTTTTTTGGCTAACTGGTTGCCATATCCTTCCTAAAACCAATTGGTGATAGGTAGGTGGACTAATACCATTTAACCACATCCCTCCATGGTAAGCCACAGCGCCACGTCTCGAATCGAGCAGGGGCTGAACCCAACAATCCCCCTCCCAGCACCTGCATCAACCTTTGATCACCAAGCCCAGCTATGCAGCATGCTTGACTCGGTCCTTAGCCTACGCGCCCAACAATCCCCTCTTACATCCCACCTGGGATTGCACTCGGCTTTCGCCTCGCCATCGATTCGAACCTGTGACCTCGGCTCTGATACCAATTGTGGATCTCAGCGCTGCACTATGCTTACTTCCCAGGGGGTCACCCATCCCGTGACTGCCGGAAGTCAAGCACGCTTAACCATAGAGTTCTTTGGCTAACTGGTTGTCATATCTTTTCTAAAACCAATTGGTGATAGGTAGGTGGACTAATACCATTTAACCACATCCCTCCATGGTAAGCCACAGCGCCACGTCTCGAATCGAGCAGGAGCTGAACTCGGCCAACCCTGCCGACGCCCAATAATACTTGCAAATCGTTTGCTTCTACTAAACAAAAATAGAAGAAGTGGAAAAATGATCGAGCACCGGAATAATCTTCCAAGCCAAAGTCACGAGTTCAAGCCTCGAATTAATTCTTTTGGAAGAATTAATTTATCAAGGATGAGGATGAGGATGACTAGCACAAAGTCAAAATTGAAGAAGTCAAAGTGGAATGAGTTCTCTCACAAATCAATTTTAAGGAAGAGGTTGACAGCTCAAATCAGGATGACCTCAATTAGGTTGAGTTCAATCAAGATGACATTGATCAGGATTACCTCAATTAGGATGACCTCAATCAAATGAAATTAGGATGAGTCTCGAATCAATTTGATCAAGATGACATTGAAATCGAGAGGATGACATTAAAGAGGATGAGGTTGACATTTCAAAATTGGAGAGGATGACATCTTAATTGAGAAGATGATGACTTCAATCAATTGAAGGAGAAAAGGCTGACTTTCCAAAATTGAAAAGAAAATCAAGATGAGAATGACCTCAATTCTAAATCAGGATGAAGATGACTTCCAAGTCAGGAAACAGGATGACCTCAATTTAATTTAGGATGAGGATGACTTCCAGAAATGGAAAGAGGGTGACTGCACCGGCAAGAAGAAATTCAAAGGAAGAAAATCAAATATTTTCTACTTGGAGCTGATTTGATTTACGAAAAAGTCAAGGATTTTTTCGGTGGAAATTATTTATAGCTCAAGCAAAAACCACAGAGTGAATTATTGAAAAGAAGTGTTTAATTTGTCAAAATCAAAAGTGAACAAGTCAAATGTTCACACTACCAAAAGGTGCAAGAAGTCAAAATTGGAGACTACAAGTTTCAAAGCCCATACTTGTCAAATTGCTAGAAGACTTTTTGAAGGGATAAGCAAACAAAATTCAAATTCATCTGACAAAGCCTACCATGGACATTTATTGCTACAAATCAAGCTAGAAGAGCTATCAGATCAAGTGAACGTTCAAGTTTGAATATTCACAATGGGCAAATAACTTTTTCAAGTTATAAAAGGAAGCAGACTTGAAGATGAAGATATGAACTTGCATAAACACTTATGAGATAAAATATGAAGTACTGCGAAACACAAGAAAAACAAGTTCTTGAGCTACAAACGTGAAAATACAAGTTTGAGAGAAAAGAAAAATGTTTTCTTTGTAAAACCCATTTCTACTGAGTGTAGAAAAATTCAGTGTAGCTTTGTGCGAGACACTCAGAGGACTAAGGGTAGCTTTGTGCGAGACACTTGGTTGTAGGAGCGTAGCTGGGTACGAGACGCTCGGGAGCTTAACTTTGTGCGAGAAACTCCGTGTGACACCCCGAAATTTATTCACCATTTTTGTTACAAAATGATTTCTAGCCAAAAATGCTTCTAACTATTCATTTTCAGAAAATTTCAGCTCGGCGCTATCCGAAAGATTTATTCGGTAAACATACTTCCCGAACTCCGTTTTACCTGAAATTTTTATTTTAGAACCCCAACCTATAGTACTTGATATCCTTAAAAAGTTTTGGTCATTTGGATATTTGAGTAAACACAGAAAATTACGTTTTTGCCCTTAGCAGTGTGCTGTCCAGAATTTTTCTCTCTGGACTAGTTTTGGAAAAAAATTCGAAAACCATACTTCTACTCCTTAGATTTCTATGAAATTTTATATGGTTCTAGACTTGCTTAACTACATATTTGAAGAAAATGGTATCAAAATACCTTACCAAATACTCCCAATAATATTTTTAATCCGGATCCAGTGTTCTGCCAATTTCTTTCTGCCAGCACATGTATTCTTAAATTTGATATCAATTATTTGACTGATATCATCTATGTTTTAATTTTATTTTGTCTCTTCTAGAACCTAGGCAGCCACCCTATTGTCCCTAAATTATTTTCTACCGTAACTATATCTGATTTAATCTCAAACTGGCAAGGAAGTCTTATTCTTCAAGATTTACCATAACATTGTGACAAGTGTCATTCATTCTAGCCACATGCTAATATTAAAATAATTTCTGGAGATGATCTAAATAGAAACTTGATCTCCAAGTTTCTTCTTTCTTCCCTTATAAGAAACAATGTGGCTTACTCTCCAAGCTCCAAATTGAGAGTTGATCTCCAAGCATCCTCTTCCTTATCTTACAAGATATAACATATAAACTTACTCTCCAAGTTTCTTCATTCTTATCCCATATGTCTTTCTCTTCAAGATTTGTCTTCCTTTCCCTTTTGCCTATAAATAGAGGGGTTGTGTGGTGAGGAAAAATCAGGAGAAGTGAGGAGAGAAATCATATATGTGTGGGAGAAGAATTGGGCAAGTGAAGTAGAAGAGTTGGTTATAGGTAAGATTTATGTCTATCCAAAATTTATTTTACCCCAAAACAAAATATTTAATATGTGCTTATGTGATATTATGTTTAAATGATTTTGTGAAAATGTGAGTACATGTCTTATGAAATTATTTGATGTGAATACATATTGTTTGTTCTTGTGATTATTAGTGATATTATTAACTTTATAGAGATTATGATAAGTAATGAAATTATGATGTTGAAGAGATTTGGTGTTGAAAAGTACTGCGGGTACTGAAAGTATTTTGAAAATCCTTCATGGGCTAATGAGGTAGCCAATTTCAAGTATTGGACTCAATTGTGAAATATGTCCAAAAGAAATGATTTAAGAAAGAAAAACTGAAGGAAGAATCATGTTTTCAAACCCTTAGTTTCTAAAGTGAGTTGCGGAGGACCTTGATTGACCCACGGGTGGCTTTAAGTGCCCTTGCCCAGTGGTCGTTATATTATTGTATGATTATTCATACTGCAGGGCGAAGTCTATTCGTCGTTATTGTTGAGATGGGGACCTACGGGAGGGCTTAAATGCCATGGCCCGGGGTTGGAATAATAAGGGGAGGGACCTACGGGAGGGCTTAAATGCCATGGCCCGGGGTTGGAATAAGGATACCTACGAGAGGGCTGTTGTGCCATGGCCCGAGGTTGTAGGCCTCACGCTTGCTAATATGAAACTAAGGAAGTTTTAAAGATGATTTATATTGATGAGATTAAAAATGCCATGTTAAGGGGTTGAAATTTATTATGTGGAAATTTATGTGCTCCAAAGTGCTATGTGCAAAATGTTTTACGGGGTAGAGTATGTCTTACCAGCCGTCGTGCTGACTTTGTTTCTACCATAAGTGTTTTGCAGGAAATATTTTGCATGGCACTTGGCATGAGAGTGAATCGTTGTATAAAGATTTTATTGTACCATTAGGAATTCCACCATTGTAATAGTAATTTTGGTAGTAGGTTTTGCCTGTGCATTTGAGTATAAGAGAGATACTCGAACGTTGCATAACACCCCTTTTTCCTTTTAGTTGTTGTTTAAGCTTCCGCTGTTGTAAAAAAAAAATTAATTATACTCGTATTTTCGGTAGTGGAAAAAGTGGGGTGTTACACTCCGGTTGGAGTGTAGCTTTGTGCAAAACACTCGGTTAAGTGCTTGTGTAGCACTTGGAGAATCACTATTTGTATATGGGTGATTGAAGATAGTGAAAACCTTTCTTGGAGTGAAAGGAAGAAAGTGGGGTAGGAGAATTACACCATCGCCGAACCACTATAAATCTCCATGTCTCTTTACTTTACTTGCATTAGCTTTATTTCTGCAAACTGATTTGAAGCTAACCCATTTACTATTCATCTCATATTTATCTTATCATCTGGGTTTGAGTGAAAGTACTTTTTGCATGCAAGATATATCCTTATCATTCTGACATATCTATCTATCTTGCTATTTTAATTCACAACCCATTTCATACGTGTAAGTGAGATTACACATCTAGGTTTGCATGATCCCACGTATGCATATGCACCAAATTTCATACACTTATTATTTGAGCTATTTTAAGTGTTTCTAACGTATTGCATGCAGATTATCTCTTCATATTTACGTTGATTAATTTATAGCACTTTACCGTACTATTATTTCCGCTGTGCAATTCAAGTTGAATTTTTTCACTTGAATTATTTTTTGTTGAAGTGTTATAATATTTTGAATTGTTTGAAAAGTCTATTCACCCCACCCCCTCTAGACTGTTCCCACCCTATCGGGACCAACAAAGGTAAATTACTTGCACTTGTAAGTGAAAATAGGTGCACAAGTGCATGTATACAAGAAACGTGAATCTGTCTCTAGGGTTTGTCCTAAGAGAGTTTTCTCTCTAGTTTGTCTAGGGTTTTCTTGTCGTTTTTCTTGCTTCGTGCTTTCTGTGATATTGTCTTCTGGTGTTTCTTCTGCTTTTGCTATCATGGATACGCAAAACATTGTTGAACATTGCGCTGACCTAACAATTGACGAAGAGGAGACGAGAGGTATGGAGGCTCCTATTGTCGACAACGTGGCTACAGTTCACTGGGAATTAGTTGGTCGATTCCTTGCGGATAGACTTGTAGACACAGAAAATTTGAAGCCGACAAATGTGTTGATTCGTATGTTATGGGCTTCATTTTTGTTGTAATTGGGCTGATTATTGATTTATTTGGACTAATTAAATTGTCCAATTAAATTGGCCCAATTGCCCAAATTGAATATAATTAATGGCCGATGGACTCAAATTATGAAGATGGACTGATTCATGTCTGGCCCGGCAAGAGATATTTATATATTTGAATTAATTATTTAATTGAAGTATGTGATAAATATTCATATATTTAAATTAATTATTTAATTTGAATATGTGATAAGATTATGAATTTGGATGCAATGGTGGCTAGATACATTCTAGATAAATATTCATATTATCCTAAATAATATAAGGATAATATTGAAGAGTTTGAAGCCCATTGAAAGTCTCTCATATTCTCCCCTATAAATAGAGCCCTTCATTCATTCCAAAAAACACACACTTGAGGAATTGAAGAACCTGAAGAAGCTCTGAATTGAAGAAATCAAGCCAAGCTAAAGTTGATTGAAGACCAAATATTCAAGTGTTCAAGCTAAGTTAGCGAACTGAAGATCAAGCCATTTGAGTCCGGAAGCCCTTCAACGAAGATCAAGCAACAAAGCCCTTCTTTGAAGAACAAAACCGCTTTCCGGAGGCCCTTCAGTTAAAGTTTCAAGTCAAGTCAACTAAGTGAAGAATCAGAGGATTTTCTAGATAGAGATTTGTACCCGCGCACTTTGAAATTCAAATATATATACTGTTCACATTTTCTTGTTAACAAGACTGATTAAATTCGAACACATACAGTAAGTGAGCGCGAATTTTGGATGATGGGAGTGCGAATCCTTCTACTCCTCGATAATCTATTTCTTTTCTAGTTCCCTCACTATAAGGATATGCGGCGTGTCTTGGATGATGGGTCGTGGTCGTTTGAGAACCACATGCTGATCTGTAATCAAGTTCCTCCAGGAGTTCGACCGAAAGATGTGTTGCTTGATAAGGTATCTTTCTAGATTCAAGTCCATGATCTCCCTGTTGTTTATGCTTCACTAGAGTTCATTGCTCATGTTGGGGATTATATTGGCATGTTTTTCTAAGAAGATTCCAATAATTTTTGAAGTATATGGAGGAGCTGCTATCGTATACGGGTGACTGTGGAGGTGGGAGTGCCCTTGAAGCGACGAATGAAACTCTATCGCAAAGATGGATCTTTTCAATGGCTATCTTTTAAGTATGAGCGCCTTAGCACCTTTTGTTTTTGTTGCGGTATATTGGGCCATTTTGACAAATTCTGTTGCAAAGCTTATCCCGAAGGTATTGAGCCGAAAGACTATCCATATGATGCCTCAATGAGGGCTGGTTTTAGGAGACAACAGAAGCTGGTGGGTGCAAAGTGGCTGCTAATTGACTTTCGGACCCAATCACAGCAGATATCCCTTCCACTAGTACTGTTTCGATGCCTTTTATGGTGGAACCAAAAAAGGGTTTGCATGGAGAACTAAAACGCAAACGTGAGGAGATTATTGAACCAGTAGCAGTTACGGGGAAGGATATTGTTATGTTTGAGAGTTTAAAAAACTTGTTTTTGGCGGGTCTGGATGGCCAGTCCCGTCCTTCCCAATGAGTACTCTAAGCTGGAACTGTCGGGGTTTGGGTAGTCCCCACACAGTTCGCGAATTGTTGGGCCTTGTGTCCAAGCAACGACCCTTGTTTGTGTTTTTAATGGAAACAAAGGCAAGAACGGAGAAAGTTGAAGTTGTTCGTACGAATATGGGTTATGAAGGTTTATTTTGTGTGGATCGAGTTGGTTTGAGTAGTGGTCTAGCTCTGTTGTGGCGGGATAAGGATATGGCAACGTTACTCGGTTATTCACAAAATCACATTGATGTAGTAGTATCTCTCCCTGGCAAACCACAATGGTGTCTCACTTGTTTTTATGGTTACCCAGAAAGAGCGAGAAGGCAACAATCTTGGGATCTATTACGTCAACTCAAGGGGCATTCTAGTTTACCATGGGTTTATCTTGGCGATTTTAATGATCTTGCTTGTCATTCTGAGAAGAGAGGACGTCATCCCCATCCGAATTCTCTTATTCTTGGATTCACAGATACTTTGCATGAATGTGGACTGTTGGACCTCGGCATGGTGGGAAACCGCTTCACATGGGAGTGGGGGTGGGGTACTTATGCGTGGGTGGAAGAACGGCTAGATAGGGCACTTGCTACACTGGGTTGGACTGATTTGTTCGATGAACTTGTCGTCCATAATGTTTTAACCTTATCCTCATATCATAATGCTATCTTTATGGATGTGGATGGAGCACAACACAGGCCAGCTAGGCGTTATTTTCATTTTGAGTCCGCATGGCTCCATGATGAAGGCTGTCGGTCAGTGAGCATGCATGGGCTCATTCCATTGGTCTGAATTTCCAAGAACGAGTGACAGACTGTGGTCAAAGCCTATAGAGATGGGGTGGCGATCATTTTAAGAAGTTTGGTCATCGGATCAACCAGCTCCGAAGCAGATTGGCAGTGGTGCGTGAAAGTCGACTCCTTACATTGGTTGGTGAATATAAGAAAACTGAAAGTGAATTGTGGAAACTACTCACTCAAGAAAAAACCTTTTGGCGACAGAGATCAAAGCAGTTGTGGCTTAAAGATGGAGATAGCAATACGAAGTACTTTCACCGTTCAACTACGGCTCGTAAACGCAATAACCAACTGTTACGCATTCAAAACCATGCAGGAGAGTGGAAAGAAGGTTTGGAATTGAATGAGAAAATATTGAGATATTATTCTAAGATTTTCACTTCTGTTAATTCAAGTGTTAATATCTTCCAAAATGTTCAACGTTGTATCACTGGTGATATGAATGCTAAGCTTTTAATGTCGTTCACAATTGAGGATGTCAAGTTGGCTCTTTTTGGTATGGCTCCCGAGAAAGCTCCTAGACCAGATGGGATGACCCCGGCTTCGGGCTTTCTATCAACGGTTTTGGTCTGTGGTAGGGCACGATCTTTCTTGTTTTATTCTGAACTGCCTCCACAATTGCTCTATACCTCAGGGTTTGAATGATACCAACATTTTATTGGTTCCCAAGAAGAAAGTCTCGGGGAAAGTTGGCAATCTCCGGCCAATTGCTCTTTGTAATGTAGCTTACAAAGTACTAGCTAAAATGGTGGCCAGTCGTATGAAGGCGGTCTTGAATTGCATTATCTCACCATTTCAGAGTGCATTTATTAAAGATATAGATTGTTATCATATAATATTATTGTGTCCAGTGAAGTTGAGCATTATTTGAAAAGGTCGAGACAGGGGACATCGGATTGGTCTACGCTAAAGTTAGGCATGGCGAAGGCGTATGATCGTATGGAGTGGAGATTTCTGGAAGGTATGCTTAGTGCCTTGGGTTTTGCCCCGGATTGGATTCGATTGGTGATGCTGTGTGTAACGTTAATCCGCTATAATGTTTTGGTAAATGGGGATTCAGTGGGCTCAGTGGTTCCTTCACGGGGAATCTGCCAAGGTGATCCACTATCGCCATATCTCTTTATCATTTGTGCAGAGGGCTTATCAATATTGTTGAACCAAGTAGAGGTTAGGGGTGACATTCATGGCGTTAGAGTGGTTAGAGGAGCACCTTCGGTGTCGCATTTATTATTTGTTGATGATTGTCTACTCTTTTTCAAGGCTAACCTACGTGAGGTGCAGGTGATTAAGGATTCTCTGAACCTGTATTATGCAGCGTCCGGGCAAGCTATTAATTCTGATAAATCAAATATCATTTTTAGTCCTAATACTCCGACCGGCATAAGAGATCAATTGGCTACATTTTTGGGTGTGCATTCTGCTAATGATCTAGGCAAATATCTGGGCTTACCTTCACTCCTAGGGTGTAATAAATCCACCATGTTTCGTTTTCTTGAGCAGAAAATAAGGGAACGTATTAATGCATGCCACCACAAATTTATATCACGAGCCGGTAAGGAAATTTTATTAAAGTGCATTGCTCAGTCTCTTCCAATTTTTACTATGTCAATATGTTTACCTCCCAAGAATATTTGTGAAAGCCTTGAGAGATTAATGAACCGGTTTTGGTGGGAAAGTGGTGGAGCTGGCAGCAAAGGAATATCATGGATGAGTTGGCCACGCTTGTTGAAAAATGTAACGCGCAGCACACAGAGGTGTTAAAACAATAGTTGTAGCACAAGAGACTTGATAACGCAGTTTGGGAAAAACCCTATTCTGCGAGGCACTTCTCAGTCTTGAAAATTTGCCTAAATCCACTAAAAGCTCAATATTCAAAGTACATATATAGTTTTGGGACCAGAGATCACACAATAGATTGATCTTCTCATATCTAATCTATTGTAACCTAAACACATGTACTACTTTCTAGGGGAATTTAGAATCCTCTCAAAAACCTCTTATACCTCACAATGTTAGCTAGGGAATTCGTGTCTTAGGTTTAGTTGAGAAGTTCTTTAAATAGCCAACTAATCAGAATAAAAACAGTACTAGTATTATTCCTAGTTTGTTTGGGATTTGATCTTCAGTCTTTGTCATTTTCTTTCCGACTTGAGCTGGGATTCCTTTTTGCCAATAATTAAGACAAACTTTTTAATTCAACATTCTCCCACTTTGTCAAATTTTTGGCAAAACCTTGATTTCTCCCCCTTAGTTGATCCTCCTTTTTAGGACTTGTTGAAATATGAATCTTCTGTTTGTGACTTGAGTTCACAGTGGTCTTGGGAGTATAAAGGAGCTGATTATAGCAACATGGAATTGTTTGTCAATATTTGTAAAAGATCTGGATCATTTGTTCATCATTAGCAATCTACTCATTAGTGTTGTCACTTCATTCCACTACCCAAAGACAATGCAAAGAGAACTAGCAGCAGCATACTGTTCCTCCTTCTTGATTTCCACTACATCAAGGACAATGCAAAAACTAGCAGCAGCATATTGTTCCTTTTTGGGACAGTACATTAGCAACAAAAGATGCTGCAACTATCCTACCATGTTTAATTGTCCTACCAACATAATTATCACAAAAGCCATGTTTAGCAAGGAAAATAAATGCAGTAAAACAGTAAGGCCAGAATACTTCTCCAAAAGCCAGTAAAACCAGGACCAGAATACCAGAAACTTAATACCACTTCTCCCCCTTTTTTGCTCAAAAATTTTCTGAAGGTGTTGAAACAGAGTTTTCAACATCTTGATCACCTTCTTCTTCTTCTTAACTTTCTTCTTGACTCCCAACATCTTGATCATCTTCTCCTTCTTCTTGACTTTCTTCTTGATCACCTTCTTCTTCTGAGTTTTCTCCTTGAGTCTCTTCTTCTTCTTCTTCTTCTTGTCGTTCTTCTTGACTGATTTCTTCTTCTGTGTCTTTCTTTAGTGCTTGCAGCCACTGTAGTACCTCTGTTTTTTCTTCTTTGAGTTCTAGATGTCTCTTTGTGATCCTTTTCTCTTCTTTCACTATTTCTTCATCTAACAGTTGGCACGCCCGATTGAGGGCCAACAGGGATTGATAGAGTTTATCATCCGAATTTGCAATCACATTCTCCCCCAGATTAGCCGCCATTGGCATAGGGTTAGCTACTTCTTCATTTTCGACAGAGGGTGAGATCGGATTACCTGGAGATGCAAGATTTGAGGCGAGTGATGCTCTCTTGTCTTGTATCTCTTGGAACGGCACCTGTGACACAGGTACTGGGTTTATGATGATGGTGGTTGGGTCGCCGGTGTACTCTGCAACAGAGGAGCTGCCGACGCCTTCGGGTTGCGAAGTTCCCCTCCGAGGAACGTGAGGTTTAGCTTTCTTCGACCTTTTCATGTCTTGTGTGTTTCCCGAAGTGCTTGAGTTGATTTGATTGCGGGTTCTAACCATGTTGTGGGATGTTGATTTTGTGTAAGGAAGGTAGTGGTATGGTGATGGTGTGGGTGGAGTAGTGGTGTTGTGGGTGTTGTTTGGAGAGGACGGAGTCGTGGGAAGAAGACCACTAAGGGTTTTTATTTTGTGGGCTTTGGATGGGTTTTGGGGCCATAAGTGGGCCGGTCAGATGAATTATGTTTTGTTCGTGAAGCACCCCTTTTTCTTTATTATTATTATCATTATCAAACAGCTTACACTTGGCATAAGCCAATTTCAGATCTTAACTTTGCAAATCTGTTTCCATCGAGTGTTTTTGTGAAGATATCTGCCAATTGTTTGTCGGTACTAATATGTGTGAGCGTTACAATTTCATCCTCAACTAATTCCCTTATGAAGTGGTGTCTGATGTCGATATGTTTGGTTCGCGAATGTTGAACAGGATTTTTGGAGATGTCTATTGCACTTTTGTTGTCATAGTATATGGTCATTGTTGATTGGTGGATCCCATAGTCTTCTAATATCTGTTTCATCCATAATAGTTGTGTACAGCAACTCCCAGCAGCGATATATTCGGCCTCTGCTGTTGATAGGGATATAGAGCTCTGTTTTTTACTTAACCAAGACACCAAGTTTGTTCCCAGTAGAAAGCATCCTCCTGATGTGCTTTTTCTATCATCCATATTTCCCGCCCAGTCTGAATCACAGTAAGCAGATAGGTGTTGGTTTGTGTCAAAGGAATACCATATGCCTAGATCAATGGTCCCCTTTACATATTTGATAACTCTTTTTACAACTCTTAGATGTGTTTCCATGGGATTGGCTTGATATCTGGCACATATTCCTACCCCAAAACTTAAATCTGGTCTGCTGGCTGTTAAATAGAGTAGGCCTCCTATCATGCTTCGATACAGGGTTTGTTCCACTTTTTTTCCTTCTGAATCTTTAGAGATCCTCTCTGTTGTTGGAACAGGTCTTCTGACAACTTTGCTTTCATTCATCCCGAATCTTTTGACAAGATTTCTTGGGTATTTGCTTTGTGAGACAAAGATTCCATTTTCTAATTGCTTAACCTGTAGCCCCAGAAAGTAGCTGAGTTCACCAACCATACTCATCTCAAATTCTCCTTCCATATCTGTAATGAATTGGTTCTTGTAGCAGCTTTGTGTTGATCCAAAGACTATGTCGTCAACATAGATTTGTGCAATCATGATATCTTTGTTATGGGTTTTTACAAATAGTGTCTTGTCTACACTCCCCCTTTGGTAACCTTTGTTCAGTAGGAATTGGGTTAATCGCTCGTACCAAGCTTGTGGAGCTTGCTTTAAGCCATATAGTGCCTTTTTGAGCTTGTAGACATGTTCCGGATGATATGGATCCTCAAAGCCTTTTGGTTGGGCTACATAGACTTCTTCTTTTAGGTACCCATTTAGAAATGCGGTTTTTACATCCATTTGATACAGTTTCATTCTTAGGATGCATGCTACGGCTATCAGAAGCCGTATGGACTCAATTCTGGCTACTGGTGCAAAAGTTTCTTCAAAGTCTGTTCCTTCGACTTGTGTGTACCCTTGGGCTACTAGTCTGGCTTTGTTCTTTACTATGTTTCCTTGTTCATCAGTTTTGTTTTTATAGACCCATTTTGTTCCGATGACATTGACATCTTGTGGTTTGGAGACTAATTCCCATACCTCATTCCTTTTGAATTGTTCTAATTCTTCTTGCATGGCTTCTATCCAAAATTCATCTAACAGTGCTTCTGTTGTGTTCTTTGGTTCGATTTTTGATGTGCAGCAAAAATCTCCTTCAGACATCTTGGGGTAGTCTCTCTTTTTTCCTCTAGTCCTTATTCCATCTTCTAGATCTCCAATGATATTTTCGAGGGGGTGATTTTTCTGAGCTCTTGATTTTGGTATGACAGGCTGTCTTTTGGTTTTTCCACCCTCATCTTCTGATTTGGTCTCTGTTTCTTCACCCTCATCTTCTGATTTGGTCTCTGTTTCTGTTTTTTCTGCAGAGCCGTTCATTGGTGGTGGAACTGCTGTTTCAACAACTTCTGAGTCTTCTTCATTATCAGTTTTTCCTTCTGAATCTTCATCACTGATGGTTACATTTATGGATTCCATCACACTGTTTGTCCTGAGATTAAACACACGAAAGGCCCGACTGTTTGATGATATCCTAGGAAGATTCCTTTGTCACTCTTGATATCGAACTTTCCTAAAGATTCTCTATCTCTCAGTATGTAGCAGTTGCTACCAAACACATGTGTGTGTTTTAGATTTGGTGTCTTACCTTTCCAAACTTGGTAGGGTGTCATGTTTGTTTCTTTCCGTATGTACACTCGATTGATCAAGTAACATGCGGTATTTGCTGCTTCTGCCCAGAACTTTGGTGATATTCTTTTATGATTCAGTAGGACCCTTGCCATTTCTTGTATGGTCCGATTTTTCCGTTCAACTACCCCGTTTTGTTGCGGTGTTTTAGGAGCCGAGAATTCGTGATGAATTCCATTCTCGTCACAATATGTTTTGAATTGTGAGTTTTCAAATTCTCTTCCATGATCACTTCTTAACCGGATGATTCTTCTTACCTTTTGATCCTTTTCGTTTTGTATTTTGTTGATGAGGATTTTGAAGGCGTTGAATGTTTCTGATTTGTCTCTGAGGAAGTTTACCCATGTATATCGTGAGAAATCATCAACGGTTACATGAACATACCTTTTTCCTCCTATGCTTTATGTTTGAGTGGATCCAAATAGGTCCATGTGGAGAAGTTCCATAATCCTTGAGGTATGAATTCCTGGTGTTCTTTTGTGGCTACTTCTTGTCATTTTGTTTTCAAGACAAGCATCACATTTTCTATTTTCATCAATGTCCAGTTTTGGAACACATCGGTATGCCCCTCCTTTTAGTCCCTTTTTCATATCATGAAAATTTATATGCCCCATACGTTGATGCCACAAGAGTGTTTGATTGATGGTGGTTTGATTGCAGGTTAAGTGACTATCCCATGTGTAGCATTTATCCAAGGATCTTTTTCCCATCATGACACATTCATGTCTTTGGTTTACACTTTGCAATTTTCTTTTGAAAATTCTACCTTCAGTTCATCTTCACATAGTTGACTTATACTGATAAGGTTTGCTTTTAAACCTTGTACCAAGAAGACTCTTGGTAATCTGGGTAGACCATGGACATTTAGTGTTCCACTGGCAATGATTTGCCCCTTTTCTCCATCTCCAAAGGTTACATGTCCCTCACTTTTGTAATGGATGTCCTCTAGATTGTTTGGGTTTCCTGTCATGTGTCTTGAACATCCACTGTCAAAGTACCAAACACTTGTCTCTTTGCTGATTTTTGAAGTATAGGTTGTGATTGGTGTTTGATTTTTTCTGACCCAGACTCTTTGGGCTGGTTTTTGTTCTTGCCTTACCCAGATTCTATTATGGAGATCATTTTGCCTTTTATAGCAGTATGCCTTGATATGTCCTAATTTGTGACAGTAGTAACATCTGATTCTTCTTCGGTGTTGAAAGTGATGTTGCAACACTTCTCTGTTTTCGACTGCAGAATCTTTTCTTGTTGTTGAGTCTGGTTGTACCGTACCTTCAGTTAGTCTTCTTATTTCCTGTAGTAACCTATCTTCTTCTTTCAGCGATTTCATTAACTTTTCTTGAGTTTCTTTGTGAAGAAGTATTTCTCTTTCTTTTTCACTTTTAAGAAAGTGATTTTCTTGCATGAGAATTAGGTTTACTTTGATGATTTCTTCCCACTTGGCGTGCAGTTGTGTGTAGGAGTTTAATAGATCTTGCATGTCCTCCTCTGATTCATCATTGCCTTCATGATTTGTGAGGAAGGGCACAAAATTTGTGTTGTTCTCTTCTTCACTATCTGAGTCGTCACTCAAGGTTGTTACATATGTCTTGTTCTTCCTCCTTAGGTAGTTTGGATATTCTGACTGAATGTGTCCATATCCTTTACATTCATAGCACTGTATTCCATCTAGGTTTGAATTTCCTTTCTTCTTGGTATTAACGGATTGGTTTTGTGCAAATGATGGATTCCCCTGATTATTTGAGAAGCTTTTGTTTTTGTTTCTAAATTTGTTAAATTTCTTAAGAACTCTATTGAAGTTTTTTGTCAGCAATGCAATGGATTCTTCCATGTTTTCAGTATCTTCATCTGAGTTAGTTTCCTGTTCTGATTGAAGGGCTATTCCTTTACCATTGGGCTTTTTGCTTTGCAGCATCTCAAGCTCATATGTTTTAAGGTTTCCCATTAGATCACTTAACTTGCAGGTATTGAGATCTTTGCTTTCTTGAATAGCTGTTACTTTCATCATAAATCTTTCTGGTAATGATCGTAACACTTTCTTTACTAACCTGTTTTCAGGGATGGGTTCTCCTAAGTTATAGGCTTCTCCAGCAATTTCTAGTATTCTTCCATTAAACTGTGTGATATCTTCTTCTTCCTCCATCTTCAGATTTTCAAATTGAGTTTGGACCATTTGTAGTTTTGATTGTTTGACTGTCGAGTTTCCTTCATGATGATCACACAATATATCCCATGTTGTTTTTGCTACATTTGTGGCAGCAATTAGTTTGAATGTTTCTTCACTTACGGCTCCGTAGATGGCATTCATAGCTTTTGAGTTATAGTCGAATTCTTTGAGTTCTTCTTCGCTCCAATCAGCACGACCTTTTGCTTTGTTATTGTCATCAAGGGGATGTTTCCATTCGTTTTCAACAGCATTCCATACTCTTTCTCCTTGGGCTAATATGTAAATCTTCATTATTGCTTTCCAATAGGAGTAGTTTGTACCACTTAGGGCTGGTGGCATGTTGTTTGATAGTCCTTCTCTAGGGAATTCCATTAGGATCCTGCTAATAACTTAAGCAGTTTGGCTCTGATACCAATTGAAAAATGTAACGCACAACACAGAGAGGTGTTAAAACAATAGTTGTAACACAAGAGACTTGATAACGCAGTTTGAGAAAAACCCTATTCTGCGAGGCACTTCTCATTCTTGAGAATTTGCCTAAATCCACTAAAAGCTCAATATTCAAAGTACATAGTTTTGGGACCAGAGATCACACAATAGATTGATCTTCTCCTATCTAATCTATTGTAACCTAAACACATGCACTACTTTCTAGGGGAATTTAGAATCCTCTCAAAAACCTCTTATACCTCACAATGTTAGCTAGGGAATTCGTGTCTTAGGTTTAGTTGAGAAGTTCTTTAAATAGCCAACTAATCAGAATAAAAACAGTACTAGTATTATTCCTAGTTTGTTTGGGATTTGATCTTCAGTCTTTGTGATCTTCTTTCCGACTTGAGCTGGGATTTCTTTTTGCCAATAATTAAGACAAACTTTTAAATTCAACACTTGTGTTTACCAAAGGGTCTTGGAGGCATGGGTTTTAAGCGATTGCATGAATTTAACTTAGCCTTCTTGGCTAAGCAAGGATGTCGCCTTTTACTTTATCCGGACTCACTGGTGGCCAGAATTCTTAAAGCTCGTTATTTTTGGTCGACTAATTTTCTAGAGGCCAATTTTGGCAACAATCCGAGCTACATCTGGCTTAGTATACTAGCGGGACAACACTTACTTATGGAGGGTGTTGTGAGACGTATATGTGATGGAAAAGACACCAACATATGGGGATGGCCCTGGTTAGAAGATACTTCGAATCCTACTCTACATACTGCCATTATCAACGAATTGCAAGACGCAAAGGTCAATGGACTACTTACTGAGTTGGGTACTTGGGATGTGGAAGTTATTAATGATTTGTTTCTAGCAAGTGATGTTAAGAGGATTCTGGAAACCCCTGTTTCTCCTTAGTTTTCGGATATTTGGAGATGAAAGGATGACATACGAGGTGTGTATACAGTGCGCCAAGGCTACCGCATGTTGACTGCTTCTATTATGCATGCTGATCCTCAGGTTTTATTCCTTAAATGGAGGAATCTATGGCGACTACTAGTTCCCCCTAAAGTTAAGAATTTTTTATGGCGTTGTGTGCGCAATATCCTTCCGGCCCGTGAGACTCTTAAGCGTAGGCATGTATGGGCAGGTGGTGGGTATCCTTTTTGCTCAGAGGAAATGGAAATAGTTGAGCACTTATGTTTCCTATGTCCACTAGCCAAACAACTCTGGGGAAGTACCAACTTTAATCATGGCAGTTTAGCTGAAATACTTAATCAACTCCTTCAGCCTCCTATCACGCTGTTGACAGTCCAAGCAATCGCTTGTATGTGGTTTCTTTAGGCTGCTAGGAACAACTTGGTCTAGAACAACATCATCCCATCGTCGGAGGCACTGAGGCGTCAAGTTGAAGTGGTAAGCGCATTATGGTTTGAAACGTATTTACGTCTGAATTTTGATCATGTACTTGCTGTGCTTACAACTAACTAGAGTCGTCCGCCACTCAATGTGGTAAAATGCAGTGTAGATGTCGCTATCTTTGAGGATGGAGCGGCTTGGTGCGGTAATCCGAGATCACTTGGGCAAATTTGTAGTTGCATGTTATGGTCGTTTAGCGTGTGGTCAAGACCCGCTTTTAGCTAAATCTATGGCGGTTAAAGAGGTGCTTGCATGGTTAAAGGCTGGTCGATATAATAATATCTTGTTAGAGTTTAACTGTTTTAATTTTTGTATGTTTTTTAATTCATCCTCTTTAGACCTTTCGTATGTTGGTTTGGTTATTAAGCAATGTCGTGTAATTGCTAGTGACATTGGGAACGTGTCTGTTCACTATGTCAAGAGGTCAGCGAATCAGGTGGCTCATGTGTTAGCTCGAGCAACTGGTTCTTCGTATGTCCAAGGTTCGTGGGTGTCTGCACCTCCGACCTGTATCATATAAGACCTGAAAACTTTATCCTTAAATGGCAGGAGATAGTTTCTTGTCTAAACCCCCCGTTTTCACATGAGAAAATTATCATGCATGGTCTGTGAAAATGGAAACTTACTTAGAAGCACATGGCCTATGGGAAATGATGGAAATTGATGAAGTTCCAGCACTTCCTGAAGATCCAACAATTGCCCAAATGAGAGAGTACAGTGAGGAAAAGAAGAAGATGAATAAGGCCAAGACCTGCATTCACTCGGCACTAACAGATGAAGTTTTTACAAAAATCATGACTTGTAAAACTGCAAAACAGGCATGGGTTTTGTTGAAAAATGAATATGAAGGAAATGACAGGACAAAAAGAATGCAAGTCCTGAACTTGAAAAGGGAATTTGAGATGCAGAAGATGAAGGAGACAGAATCATTAAAAGATTACTCTGAAAGATTGAAGAAGGTGGTAAACAAAATCAGATTATTGGGAGAAGAACTTCCTGATGATCGGGTTGTTGAGAAAATATTGGTAACTTTGCCGGAAAGATTTGAATAAAAAATCTCTTCCCTTGAAGAGTCTAGAGATTTGTCAGAAATATCTCTAGCAGACCTTCTTCATGCACTTGAATCTCAAGAACAAATAAGGATCTACAGAAATGAAAGTAACATTGAGGGAGCATTCAAAGCAAATAAGGTGAGTCAAATCTAACCAAAAGGCAAAAACCAGCAGCAACCGTGGAAAAAGAAGGGAAGTCAAAGCGGAGCCAATAGAGGAAAATTCCCTCCTTGCCAGCATTGTAAGAAAACCTCACACTTGGAAAAATATTGTTGGTTTAGACTTGATGTGAAATGTTTTTCTTGCAATCAAATGGGTCATGTGAAAAAGGTTTGCAAAAACAAAACACAACAAGCTCAAGTAGTAGATGAAGAACAAGAAGAGGAACAACTTTTTGTTGCAACTTGTTTTGCAAGCCAAATTTCAAGCAATGTTTGGCTAATTGACAGCGGATGCACCAATCACATGACTTTTGATGAGTCACTGTTCAAAGAGATTGATAAAACAATGATATCAAAAGTCAAAATTGGTAACGGACAATATATTGAAGTTAAAGGTAAAGGAACTGTTGCAATTGAAGGACCATCAAGTATAAAACTAATTTCTGATGTGATGCTTGTTCCTAAAATTAGTCAAAACTTGATGAGTGTTGGACAACTACTTGAGAAAGGTTATTATGTTATTTTCAAGAATAACATGTGTTTTATAACTGATTCATGTGGTGCTGAATTATTTTCTGTGAAAATGAAAGACAAGAGTTTTTGTCTTGATTGGGATGAGACAGAGTTTAAAGCTTATCCATGTGTTGTTAGCCAAGCTGAATTATGGCACAAAAGGCTAGGGCACTTTCATTATTCCACCTTGGAGTATATGCAGAAGAAAGAGATAATAAGAGGAATGTCATTTACAGGAGGAGTTGCAGCAGTGTGTGAGATATGTCAATTGGGGAAGCAAACCATATTGCCATTTCCAGTTGAAAAAACATGGAGGGCAACTGAAAAAATTCAACTCATTCATACTGGTGGAGGTATGAAGAATGTTTCTATAAATGACAGGAAATATTTTATACTTTTCATTGATGACTTTACTCGAATGTGTTGGGTATATTTTCTTAAACAAAAGAGTGAAGTTGCTGATGTTTTTTGGAAGTTTAAATCATGGATAGAACATCAATTCATTGTGATCTACACTCCTCAACAAAATGGAGTAAGTGAGAGGAAGAATATAACTGTTATAAATATGGCGCAATGTTTGTTGTTTGAGAAAGGAATGCCAAAAAAGTTTTATTATTGGATATGGAGTACTTCTCTTTCTCAAAATGAAAAATTCAACAAAGATGATAGTGCTAAGAAGGTTGACGAGACAGCGTATAGGAGTATTATTGGATGTCTTATGTTCTTGACATCAACAAGGCCTGATATAATGTTTCCTGTAAGTTTATTATCCAGATTTATGCATTGTGCTAGTGAGTTGCATTATATAGCAGCAAAGAGGATTCTTAGATATATAAAGGGAACTTTAGACTATGGTTTAAAGTTTGAAAAAACAGAGAAGCTGTTTCTTCATGGTTATTCTGACAGTGATTGGGCTGGTTCATTGGACGATATGAGAAGTACATCCGGATATTTTTTCAGTTTTGGATCTGGTTGTTTTAGTTGGAGTTCAACAAAGCAGGATGTCGTGGCACAATCAACAGCGGAAGCTGAGTATGTTGCAGCAGCTTTAGCTGTTAATCAAGCTCTTTGGTTAAGGAAATTAATGGTTGATCTAAAGATGACCCAAGAAGAGTCAACAACAATTTTTATGGACAACCAGGCAGCCATAGCAATTTCAAGAAATCCAGTCTTTCATGGCAAGACTAAACATTTTAAAGTTAAGCTTTATTTTGTTAGAGAAGTTCAAAAAACAAATGAAGTTAACTTGGTTCACTGCAGTACTGGTGTTCAATTAGCTGATATTCTGACAAAGGGATTGCCAAGATCAAGATTTGAAGTATTGAGAGGGAAGATTGGAGTTTGCAGCAAAAATAGCAAGGAGGAGTGATAGAAAATGCTACATTTACTGCACATTAGTTTTATTTTGAATTAGTCTTTTATTATCTTTTTTATTTCTAAGGTGTTAGAGATATTCTAGAGATGTTTGTTGAGTTATTTTCTCTGTTAATTGTGTATAAATTAGCAGAGATAGAAATGGAATAATAATATCATTTTTCCCAGTACAATACTCTGAGTGTTTTACCATCTTTTAGCCAACATATTTCCTTTAAAAAAAAAAGGTGCGCAAGTGCATGTAAAATGTATTACATGTGCAAGTAAAATGTACATTGAACATCAATACTGAATGCACCTAACGCTAACTAGTTGCACCTAATGGTATAATTAGTTGCACCTAGGTGCACGAATGTTGACAAGGTAAATTACTTGCACTTGTAAGTAAAAATAAGTGCACTTGTAAGTGATTTTACTTGCACTTTTTACTTGCAAATGTGCACCAACTACTTGCACTTATAACACATTTATCACGTGTGCGCTCTAATGAGAACGGGTGCCCAGGAGAGAAATAAGAACAATCCATAGCTATCACGTGTCTAGATCAACGAATCAGATGCAATTTTAAAAAAATGACGCAGTGGCATTTCGTAAATAACTGGAACTTTGGTGCACCTAGTTTCACTTACAAGTGCACCTAGTTTCACTTAAAAGTGCACCTAGTTTCACTTACAAGTGCACCTATTTTCGCACCTATTTTCACTTACAAGTGCAAGTAATTTAACTTGTTAATATTCATGCACCTATTTTCGCAAATATTTTTCACTTACAAATGCAAGTAATTTACCTTGTTAATATTCATGCACTTGGGTGCAACCTAGGTGCATCTAGTTTTAACATAGGTTGCACCTAGTTATAACATTAGGTGCACCTAGTTATAACATTAGGTGCACTTAGTATTGATGCTCACTATACAATTCACTTGCACCTGTAATAAATTTAACTTGCATCTGCAATACATTTTACTTGCACTTGTGCAAGTAATTTACTTTGTTAACATTCATGCCCTTGGTTGAATGGTCAACTATTTATTTATTTATTTGTTTGTGTGTTCAATGGTCAACTAGTTTAAAAATAAAGCATTTTTGAATCATTTACAATAAAGCTCTTGATTATGTTTTTCATTATTAATTACTTAGCAAATTAACTTCTATACAAAATTATATTCCTAATAAGTTTATATTACATACCTCAATTTTAACAAAACACAAAAATCTATAATTACTAATAATTTAATATTCCTAAGATAATGAGTCATTTCCATTTTTTGTCCTACTGTTATTGGGGGGCATTGCCAATTTTAGTCTACTTCATTAATTTTTGTCATATTACGACTAGTCTTATTTAGTTCTTGCCACTTTTAGTCCACCGTTAAAATTTTCGTCAAATAACCGTCCAAAATAGGGATGTTTTGGTCTTTTCATGGTTTAATCATCTCATTTACCCTTTGCAGTGGTCTTCATTACACATTTTAATCCAATGAAGAGGTCCGGCAAAAGCCATGATTTTATAATGTGGCTCACATGACTTCCACCGGACCTCTTCATTAGATGAAAATGTGTAAGGAAAACCACTATAAAGGGTAAAGGAGATGATCAAAGCATGAAAAGACAAAAAAAAATACCCCTGTTTTGAACGATCATTTGACGAAAATTTTAAAGGTGAACTAAAAGTGGCAAGAACTAAATAAGACTGGATGTAATGTGGCAAAAATTAATGAAGTAGACTAAAATTGGCAATGCCCTAATAACAGTAGAATCAAAAATGGAAATGACAACGAGCCTTAATATATTAAAAAAAAAACTTTAATAAATTAGTGGACTACTAGCCCAGCTCTGGACAGCGAGCTCAAGAGCTTGTCCGCTCCTGCTCTTCACAAAAGCCCGACACTGATTCTTACATTCTCGAAACACTATAGTATATTCTACAAGAGAGATTGAAAGTACATTTGGTGCTAATTTAGTGTCTCAGCTGTGAGGATCGACAAATGGAAGGAAGGAGGGTGAGGAGGAGCGGGAGAGGACAAAGCAATCAAACTATTTTGCCCTTTCGCGCACGCCGCCTTTCCAACACCATTTCTTGTTGGTAAGCACTGTAAGCTTTATCACTCATAGCCACTGTAGCTGTGGCCTTCATGCCCTCCTACCTTGTTTTCTCTATTGCCTATAGGTATTGTGACTTCAAGTTCTCTATGTTGAACGAACCCCTCTTTCTTTTTGGACGACGGCACTCTAGGTACAGATTCCTATTATGTTCTCTCTTTCATTAGCTGCAGTAATGTATTCTCTTACAAATATTGTATCTGGTATGATTATGCGTTGTAAAACTCTTTTGGAGTATATTGACTTAAATAAACTGAAATCATATATTAGAATTATCTTGCCAAACTTTTGAAAAGAAGATCATTTAATAAATATAATCTCAATAGTATGATTAATTAGGCTTTGCCATACCTAACCATTTACAGGCGTGCTAATATACAATTACACTATGTTGTTCTTCTTGTCATTTTTATGTCCAATAAAAACTTGTAATATTCCCTTTCCCAGGTACTTAAGATCTTGGTTTTCCATGGGGGTTGGTTTTAGTCTGGCTGCATTGCTTGGAGTTACTGTGGTTAGTATCTAATTTATTTTCTATATAACCAAGTGAAAAGAAAAAGAGAATAAAACTAATTACCACTGGTTTATTTTCTTTGACACTGATATGGCCAGATTCTTCTCTGGGAATTGGTCAGAATTCTGCATCCATACAATGAGGAGTCCCAATTCATCAACTTATTAAGTGGCTCTTTATTTGGTTTTTCTTCTGGGGTATGTCTCATCTTATATTCAATTTTTCTTTTATTAGCTTTGAATTGTTCTGTACAATTGACTTCATGTGCCATGAGAAAAAAAAAAGTAAAAGTAGACAACTGCTGATGAAACTGGCTCAAAAAGAAAAAAAAAAAAAAAAAGATCCTCCATAACTAAAATCTGGTGTTGCTGTATACTTATATCATGTTGGTAATCACTTTTTCTTAAACTGCCCCTCTAGTTTTAGTTTACCACTGACATTCATTCTATCCCCTATTAACTCTTCTTGCCCTTACTTTACTTTTGTTTCAGGATTTTGTTATCTCTGCCAATGCTAAAGTTATATTTGTAGTGGTATCTATATCCCAATGTCATAAACCATTGTGTGTAACATTTTAATTTGCTGCATTTTCAAATTTAAACAAACCATTTACTACTCTAGATTTTACATCATGGTCTTAGTTTTATCAATATTTTAAACATGCATATAAAATGGGTTATCTGGACTTTGTTGTTGTCAGGACTCTATTGTTCATCTTTTACTGCCTTAAAACCATTGTATTACTGACTGGATTCCTGGGTAATCCAGTCATGATATCTGTAAAGCTTGAGAGAATAATGTATATTTGTATATATCTCAATATTTAGAACTGTACAGACTACCACTACTTATACAAAATAGAGGAAACCCTAACGGGCTTATCTATAAACGGGCTTTAGGGTTTTA
>CP025655.1:15367871-15418987 GCA_003576665.1 Ipomoea trifida | reverse complement strand
GTAGAACCGCAGCAGGAGGATCAGATTGTCTGGGTGAGTCAACAGGAGTCTCAGCAGGTGTAGTGCGAGGACGGCGATGATAAACCTGAAGTGGGGGGTTAGGAGCAGCTGGAGGATCAGGTGGAGGATCAGGACGTTGGGCAGCTGGAGGATCAGCTGGAGGACCAAGGTAAGGAATATGAAGGACCTCTCGACCGGTGTCTTTTGGAGAAGGCTGGAAGAAAGGGGATGACTCAATAAAGGTGACATCAGCAGACACAAAGTGCCTTTTGAGTGACGGAGAATAACACCTATAACCCTTTTGTAGCCTAGAATAGCCCAAAAACACACACTTAACGGCTTTAGGATCCATCTTTGACCGCCCTGGTGTCATGTCATGGACAAAACAAACACACCCAAAAACCCGAGGAGGAAGAGAGAAAAGATTAATAGAAGGATATACAATAGAATATGGGGTAAGGTTATTTAAAACAGAGGATGGCATGCGATTGATCAAATAACATGCAGTAAGGATAGCATCAGCCCAAAAATGAGAGGGAACATGATAATGCAATAGCATAGTACGAGCAATTTCTACCAGATGCCTATTTTTTCTCTCAGCAACCCCGTTCTGCTGAGGTGTGTAAGCACAGGACTTTTGGTGTAACATACCCCGTGATTGCATAAAGGTTTGGAAAGGAGCAGATAAATACTCTTTGGCATTGTCACTACGTAAAACACGGATGGGAGTACCAAATTGGGTTTGTATTTCATTGCAGAAATTCTGAAAGATTTGAAACAACTCAGAACGATTTCTCATTAGAAAAACCCAAGTACAACGTGAATAATCATCAATAAAGGTTACAAAATAATGGAAACCTAAAGTAGAATTGACTCGATAAGGACCCCAAATATCTGTATGCACTAAATCAAAGAGGGACACAACCCGATTATTGACTCTACTTGGAAAAGACTTACGGGATTGCTTTCCAAGATGACACGACTCGCAATCTAATGACTCAACAGAGATACCCGGAACCATCCGTTGAAGTTTGGATGGACTCGGATGACCAAGACGACTATGGATAAGCAAAGGTGGATCTGTGGATGCACTGGCAGCAACACCCCCTCGCATGTAGTAAAGACCCTGTGACTCAAGCCCTGTGCCAATCACCTTCCCCGTACTGCGATCCTGCACAACAACCGAATCAGCACAAAAGGTTATAGAGCAGTTATGGGTACGGGTGATTTTACTCACAGAAATAAGGTTGAAAGGACTATTGGGCACATATAACACAGACTCTAAAGGGAAAGAGGGAATGGGTGAAGCCTGACCAACACCAACAGCTGGAGTTTGGTGACCATTTGCTAAAGTAATCATGGGCAAAGTTTTAGAATGAGAAACATTAGACATAAGCGAGACATTACCAGAAATATGGTCTGAGGCACCCGAATCCAGTATCCAAGTATTAGGAGTACTGGAATGAGAGAGACAAACGAGAGAGGAGGTACCAGTATTGGAGGAAGATGTGGTAGTGGCTTCTCGGGAGGCTTTAAACCGGAGGTACTCTTCATAGTCATTTGGGACAGAACTACTGTGAGCCTGAGTCTCTGAACCAGTGGTCTGCACCATATTGACAGAACGTGGGGGCTTGCCATGCAGCTTCCAGCAGCGATCCTTGGTGTGCCCCACCTTGTTACAGTACTCACATCTACGAACACCACGACGACCACCATTGTTACTGGTATGTCCAGACAGCTCCTTCTCTGCTGTTCGAGAGGCTAAAACAGAAGAATCTCCAATGGGCTCAACAGGAGGAGCAGATGCAACTCGGAGTAGTCTAGCAGCAGTCTCATTTAATGTGGGTACAGTAGGGCTAGCCAAAATCTGATCACGTACATGTGCAAGGTCAGGACTAAGGCCAGCCAGAGCAAACACCATAAAAAACTTGTCATACTGTTGAATATGCTCATCCGCATCCGTCTTATGTGACATGAGATTATGGAACTCCTGTTGTATAGCTTCAACCTGGCCTAAGTATTCAGACATATTCGAATCAGCAGCTCCACGATGATTAAGGACCTTTGCAAATTTCATGACTAGTGAATAGAGACCCTGAACATCATTGGTGTATAAACTCTTCGCTTTATTCCACACCTCATAACAAGTCTCATAAGCCTTATAAATGTTATGGAGCTTAGGGTCAATTGACTGCCACAACATGTTTGTCAATAAGGCATCGACTTTCTCCCACTCATCCTTCTTTTCTTTATCATCTACACCCTTCATATCTAAATGTGCAGACACTCCTTGCCCCTTAAACCACAATTTAACAGATGCAGCCCATGATGCATAATTATCACCCCCAACCAACTTATCAACAGTGATAATAGGGTAGGAAGTAAAAGAAATTGTAGATGATGCCATAATAATCAAAAGAAGGAGAGGAATACACTGTTTTGAGACTCGCCGGAAAATCACGGCGGCGGTGGCCGGCGGCGGTGACCGGCGGCGGCGGTCGGCGAAAACGATCGGCACTGGCTGGTGCGCCTCTTCAAGCCGAGTCCGATGGTGGTGACGGCGAATCGATCGGAGAACGGAGGAAGAAGTTATGGCCGAAAAACCCTTGAACTTTCCGACGGCGGCGGCGGCGCGTGAGGGCGCGTGCGGCGGCGGACGGCGACGGCGTTTGCGGCGGACGACTCGCGACGACGTTCCCGAGGACTCTGTGGTGTTAGATCGGAGAAAGAACCACAAGATCGACGGTAAACGTAAACCAGTCGCGATGCTCCGGTGAGGCTTCGACCGTGCGGTGGTTTAATGGCTAATGTCCTAGGGTTTAGGCTCTGATACCATGTAAAGCTTGAGAGAATAATGTATATTTGTATATATCTCAATATTTAGAACTGTACAGACTACCACTACTTATACAAAATAGAGGAAACCCTAACGGGCTTATCTATAAACGGGCTTTAGGGTTTTAACAATATCATAAGAATCATACTCCATTTCAGAGAAAAATGTTATACTATTCAAGTATTATATAGAGTATTTCATTATGCCCAAGCTCCCATTTTCTTGTTGTAGCTACTCAAGATACCATTAGAATTTTTACATGCCAAAATTCAATCCGCACTGCCTCTTCTGGATCTCTCATCTAGTTTAGCAATCTATGTTGTACAAATATATGCAAAACTATTGATTTAAGGGAGAGGATTTCAGCTTTTTGTAATCATTTTTTCGCGTTGAACAAGCGCGACATATAAATTTTGGCACCAAATCTCATAATAATGCGGTACCAATTATGGAAAGCAGAGATTTAGTTAATAGCTTTTGTGTTAAAATGTATTTGGTGCAACTAGTTCTTATTGGCGATCATAAATGTTGGACCTTTTGGGGTTACTTGTCGGGGAAGTATTAGAATGATGGCCTTTGTAGTTTGTATTATAAAACTATGCACTTTGGATTTATGGAAAACTTAATTACCTGAGTGTTGCCATAGTTGTAGCTTGGGTTGTATGGGGTCTTGCTGCCTTAAATAAATTTACTTATCAAAATAAAAAATGTGAACTCTCTTGGCTGGATATCCATATTACCTCATTCTAGACAGGTATACCTGGTGTGAACTTTAGTATTGGTGTCTGAATGTATAATCCAACTTAGATGAACATAAACTCTATAGTGACATCTAGTTATGTTTAATTTTTGTGATAGCTGGACTCCCTACTTGCTATTGATAATTGTTGATATCTGTCATTGTGTTACATGAGAAGCAAACTTTCTTTAACTGCAATTTTATTACTTGATAGTGTCACTCATTTCAGTTTCCTGTACATTAATTGCTGTGCAGCTTTCAGGTTTGACCATCTCACTTGCTGACATTGGATACTTGTGTATATCTACCATTATCTCTGTATCTGTGCATGAAATTGGGCATGCTCTTGCTGCTGCAAGGTTAAGGTTTCTTACTGTTTTCTCTTTCAAGAATTCAATGCAATAATCATGATATTTGTTTGGAACCCCCATGTAGGGAGAAAGTAATATATTATATATTAGTAGAGTGCAAGCTACTTTATTTTGTATGACATAGAAATACTTCATAGCACACTTGAGGAAAAAGAAAGTTTAATTTGAGTTTACTACTGTTTGTGGTTTATTGGAGAGATTTAATTGAACTCTTCTAGGTGAGACCCATAGAAACTCTTCGAGAGATTTCATGGTTTCCTTGATTTTCTCTCTTTCCTCATTTCATTGTCTCTCTTCTTCTACTACTCATATCAATGTATCATGTTGCTTTCACCTTAGCCTTGGCCACCAACCAAACTGTTCAATCTATTGCTCTGTATTAGTTAACATGGTAGCATGCCGCCTTCCTGTGGCTTCTTTCTGGGCATATTTTTTTGCAAGCTAAGGTTACTGTTTCCATGGACAGTAGTTCAATTACTGTTCATTTTGGTGAATTAGACTCGAAAATTGACTAAATTTTACTTTCAATTTTGGAAATTTGTATACAGAGTAGAGACTATGAGGCTATGAAATAGATGATTTTCCTAAGTAGATGCTTAGTAGGTTTTTGTATCTCTTTTTTGATAGACCATATAATAATAAAGACATGGTGACAAGTCAAGTATTGATCTCATAAATGCTATGCTCGCTCTTATTGTCTGCAGTACTGTTTTGAAGATTATATGTATTATCACAAGATGATTTAGATACCACCTTTCTGCACCGCAGTGAGGGCATTCAAATGGAGTATATTGCTGTGTTTTTGGCAGTACTATTTCCAGGAGCTCTGGTGGCATTTAATCATGAGATATTGCAGGCATTACCTAAATCTGCTTCTCTTCGTATATACTGTGCTGGAATTTGGCATAATGCAGGAGTGAGTGCAAGATAGATTGTACTCCATATATGTTTAGGAATTTTCAAATGTTCCTTGTTCTGTTGCTTTTCAATTAATTACCCTTAAATTTTTTGCAGCTTTGTGCTGTTTGTGCCATTTCAATGTTCATCCTACCATTGATCTTGTATCCAGTTTACATACATGGTGAAAGACCCATGGTAATCCAACAGAGCATTTCTTATGCTAGAAGTTTGTAAATTAAGCACATATGCTTCCCTATTATCTTTCCATATGCCTAATGGTGTATGTTATTATACTGGAATAGGTTTTAGATGTGGCCTCAACATCGCCATTGTCTAGATACCTGTCTCCAAATGATGTGATTCATTCTGTAGATGGAATCCGCATTAACACTGTTCAAGAGTGGCTGCATATTGCTACTTCATTAACTGAGCAGGAATACCAAGGCAATTACAGTGCTTTTAAATCCAGTAGTGGAAAAGGGTACTGTGTTCCTTATTCATTGCTTGAAAAGAGAATTCATGTTCAACTGAGAGGCAACGAGACAACTTGTCCAAATGATCTTATTGCCTTTGTAGCAACATCCTGCCCGGAATTGAAATTGTCAGGTGATTGGCAAATGGAAAATATTTATTGCTTGTATGCTAAAGATATTTTAAAGCTTGAGAAATGTGGAGATGGATGGACAAAAAATTCTGGCAATGGAAGCAGCTGCTTGTGCTCACAGGTAAGAAATTCAAAAGTTCATGAAATTGTGGCAATGTATTTTTTTTTTTGTGTGTGTAAAATTCTCTTGTTTGGCTTTATTTGCATGTCTTTCAAGAGCTAATGAAGATTGTTATCTGTGTTAAAATATTATTGGAGAATATAATTGTTAAATGCACTGATCATGCAGGAGGAATCTTGCCTTGCTCCAGTCCTATTGCCAGGCGTTGCATGGGTTGAGATCACATATTTGAGGCCTTTTATGCCAGGATGTTATCAGTTTCAAAGAACTCATCTTCTAGATGATAAGAATTCTGATTTTGGTGACAAAGGTTGCTTCCAGAGTTTTGTATTTATTGGTGATGTGGAATCTTTGTTGGATTCAGTTCATATGACTTCATATCAGCCTCGTTGGCCAACTAAATTTGGTGCACAATTTCCAAATGTTCTGGAAAAGCTTTTGATGTTTGTGTTTCATGTCTCTCTGACTCTTGCTCTTCTCAATAGCTTACCAGTAAGTATTTGGATTACCATGTGTCACTTAAATGTGGATATACTGGTCAAATCACAGGAAACCTTGCAATTAAAAGTACACTCAGTTTATGTAGGGTTCTAATGTTGTAGACTTACAATATGAATGAAATGTTAGAACTTGGAATTCATTGCTTTGAAAGTTTGAAACTACAATACTTCCTCTTGTATTTACTAGTACAAGCTAATACAAGGAAAATAAAGAAAATCTGAGTATTTGGGAAATGGTTTTGTTTGATGGCTGTCAAGAAATAATTTTTCTTCCCATTCTCAGTATTTATACATTTTGAGAACTCCCTTTTGGTGACACCAATAGCTTACTGATTTTTCTATTTTATTTTTGTAATTTTGTAATACCCTTCCTGGAACCTATTTGCTGCTATTACTGAAATTGCTTCAGATTTATTGAAGATAACCATTTGTGTGTTTCAGTATATAATTATATATGATTTTCATTATTTATAAATACGCATTAGCTCTTCTTTTAAGTCACTCTGGGTGGCTTTCTATATTTCCACTAAAATCTGATGGTGACTGATTATTCTGGTGATTAAATCTTGTCAATTTTACACCCAAGTTCACTCACTGCTACATCTTTTTTAGATTTTTTTTAATCATGATGTCATATTGCATTTTCTTATCGGTGGCACCTTTGGTAAATCAGCAGATATTCCAAGATAAATTCATTATGCATAGTAGTTACATGTGCTCTATCATTTATCATATAAGTTTTATAGTGTGCTTTACCATACAATTTTCAGGTATATTTTCTTGATGGTGAATCCATTTTAGAGTTATTGTTGCAGTACCTAAGGTTCTTAAGCCCATGGAAGAGGAGAGTGGCTCTTAAATGTTGCCTACTTGGAGGGACCTTCATCACCACCCTAATCATTTTCCGGGTTTTTGTTTCATTTTAAGGTATTATCATACAGTATTGCCCAATCCTCCATCTCTTCATTGATTTTGATACCAGATTAGAAATCATATAATGTTTTTCTTTGACACATGTCACTGAATTTGTACTTAAATTGCTCAAAATACATCATAGCTTTAATAGAGTTGTCTCTATGCATGCTGATTTGAGACATCATCTTGAAGCGACTTGTTAGCTCTTTGGAAATTGGATGCTGCATGTAGATTGATTTCACCGTTTAAAATTATTTTAAATGTAATTTCTTGTTTTTTAATTTCATATTTTCATCCACCCAAGCTGTTGAATGCCTCCAACAGTTTGACTTGTAGTTCCATGAAAGTAGTAACCATTCAAGACAATAGTCATAATTCATAACTTAACATTCTTTATGCTGCATATATAGATTGAACTTGCTTGCTTTTACATTCGCAGCTCGCCAGCTCTTAATGTGCTTTCTTAAAGCCTTTTGAATGAGTTTTAGATACATTTTAGGAATCAGATTTTCTCATGCATCTAGTAGTGAACTTGGAATTGCTTATAAACCAAATGCTTCTACTATTTGAGCTGCAATCCTGCTAGAAATTCCTATTGGGTTTATATTCTTCTTGAACTCCCGCAATCACCATTCATTAATATACTTGTGATGCTTTACAGATTATTCACAGCAATATTTGATGTTGAAATCCCTAGTAGTGTTATAGTTAGTGAATAGTGATCCTAATTCTAGTTTACCACCAGAAACACTAGTATTTTGGCTGAAACAGTAGCCTTCAGTATTTTGTTTTGTCATGTTTCGGTGGGTTTATCCAGAAATTAATGCTTGGAACCTCATCACAACTTCATGCCAGAAGTGCCACCCTTGAAGCTCCTTTCACATGCCATCACACACCATCTCTTCTATTGAATCCCTTGACGTTCTCTCTCTCTCCTTTGTCCAATTGTATCATTGCTAGGTCCATTGGACTTGCCTAATCCTGAAAACTCTGCCTAAAGTTTGGTTAAGCCTTTGCCCCATGTTTTACTGCTGTAAAACAGGAATTGTGGTCACTTGTTGTTGTACTTGCTTCGATTTCTCAGTATAACAAAATCAAGGTCCTTCACTATATCTGATTCTGGGTTGAATTGTTGAAAACATAAACCTTCACTGCTTCACATCCTTCCCTATTTTCTCTTCATAGAAGTGCAAATTACATGTCTTAGGTTGGTTGCCTCAATAGAATTTTGGTTGATGGGTGTGTGGAAGGTTACCTAACCACAGAGGCAGATGACATCTCCACCACAGAACATGTATCCTTGAGCATCCCAGGGACCCAAACAAGGAAAAGATGGTTGAAAGATAGTACAATTCTTTAATGTACAATGAAAATGTCAGTCCTTTTTTTAAGATTCATTTTAATTTCAGATGTAGTAGGTGATAAGTGATAAGTTATACCCTTTTTAGGTAGCAAATCTAGGTTCAATTGAAGCCTCGTTACTGTTATGCCCATAAAATGTACCAAGAAAAATACTTTATTTAGTTTTTACATGGCCCACACTCTTAGATAAATTAAGGTACAAATTATCGAAAATTTTGTTAGATAACTTTCAAATGGGTTGAGATTGTTTAATAGTTCACAATACATAATTATTCCAAATATCATACATGTAAGTCCAAAACTAGATTGAGGATTCAAGGACCCAACAATATTGTCACTTTTAATGAAACATATAAACTACTGCAAGAGATGACTAAACCCAGCATCTTGGCATCTTCTTTTCCTCATTCATGTAATAATAACCCTGCCCAACCCCCAAGATACAACCATTGCATAGTTGATTTGCCTTTTTCCTCTGATTTTTCTCTGATACCATACTATAGTACCTTGTCAGGTTGCAATTCATAGTGTATTCACTCCCTATTTCATGTGTAAAAGACTATTGACTATATGTGTCTCTGTGTATATATATATATACAGGATTGGGATCAAATGAAAATTATCCCTCCTGTGAGAACTGCGAACTACTTATTGTGTCTCTTGTAATACTTGATTGTGCACCTGAAAAACTATTATCAAAACATTGTGAAGTATTTTCCAAAAAAAATGTGGCGGCATTTTTGTAGTTACTTTGTAATTAACTTGTAATGTCAGATTGTTCAACCGCTGATACTTGATTGTGCAGTTTGCATGGGAGCAGTGGCTCTCATTTGATTTGCCCCCATATACATACATACATACATATATTATTTATTTATTTATTTATTTATGTAGAGGGTATTCTTGTTTTGTTGTAATGAGAGTTTGACAGAGAATCTAGGGGATAAGACAACTCCACAAAGTGGAGAGGAAGTGGCAATTAATGAAAGAAATAAGAGATATATACATGAGAATTGCTGAGAGAAGGCAATAACATCAGGCAAATTGTAATACTGATTTGATCTGATGCGATATAAGGTCCTCCACACTTCTCTGATTTATATATTCTGTTTGAGTTGAATCCGGCTATATTTCCACTTAGTGTTATTCCTTGATGTTCACCTCGTAATATGATATTATTGTATAGATTTTAATTTAATTGTGGTGACTAATGATAATCAATCAACCCATCAAGAAAAAAAGGGATTTGGCATATTATACCATGGACCAGAGTCTACAATGCATTGTAGACTCTGGTCCAAAATAGCCTTTAGAGTGTGTCTTTCGTGTACATATTTTGTACATGTAACTAACAGTTTGTGTCTGTAAATAAATTGAAGACACATAACATGGTAATTTTAGAAACATTGTGTTATGTGTCTGTGGTTGACATGTTATGTGACAAACACAAATTGTTAATTGCAAATATAATTTTTTAACCAGATCCACAATGTAATATGGACCTAGGTCCATGGTATAACAATTGGTTAAACCGTGGAAGTAGGTGTATTAAAGAGATATACTATCTTGTGTATATACAAGAGTTATATTATATGTGCCCTTGTTTTTTACTCTATTGGTACTGCATGTTCTGATTGATCTAGAAATAATGGAGCATAATTTTATTTAGTTCATTCTTTTTTTTTAAAAAAATCCTAATAAAATTTATTAGAATACGTCGTGGGATTTTTTTTATTGTTCCTTAACAGCAGGTTTGATTTACTGGTTGAATATTGAGGAATGGAATCCTATAAGACACATTAGTTTGTCTGTAGCTGATATATGTATAGTATCTAGGGCCAGGGGGGGTAAAGAAGGATTGGAGGTAGCAGGGATCCACATGGCGTGGTCCCACCAGCACATGTGCATGTACACATACACATTACTCACATATGGAGAGATTGATAGGGTTAGGTAAGGGTAGTTATCAAATCACTTTTCTCAACCGTATCAAACCGACCAACAGACCCAATAACGACCGCCTCCGTCAAACCCTTTCTTCTTCTTCTTCTTCTTCTTCTTCTTTTTTTTTTTTTTTTTTTTTTTTTTTTTTTTCTTTTTTTCGTTAGGGTCCGTTTGGAAAGTAGGAAAATGACTTCTGGAAAATGTTTTCTGAAAAAATGAGTCATTTTCTAAAAAATAGTTTCATTTTCAGTGTTTGGATGTATTATGGAAAACTGTCTTTGTGTGTTTGGTTCATTTTCTAGAAAATGGATAGAATTGTATAATTAATTGCTAGTGTTCGATTGCTACAGTGTTCGATTAGGTTCGTATCGAACTGTGATTTTCATATATATTAGTAATAATTGGTTGGAGAATAAAAATAAATGAAATGGTTATTTTTAAGGGCAAAAATGTCAATTTAATATTATAAGGTAGAAAACTACCACTTTTAAAATAACTGAGGGGGAAAAACTGTCACTTTAATAATACAGGGGGAAAAACTGTAATTTTCCCTTTTCCTAATAAGTAATGTTGGCAAGTGTTTTGTTACTTATAAAAGAAAATATATTTTTGAGGAAAAATGTAATACTTTTAAATCAAAATGTAAAAATATTACATTTCCTTAAAAGTATTATATTTTCTCATATAAATAATAAACAATTTATTCCTAATTAGTATTACATTTATGCGTATAAGTATTGCATTTTCATCTTGACCAAATTCGCCACACAGTGACACGGTCTCACACAAGTTTTTGCCTTTTTTTTTTAAACCATTATAATTCTTTATAAGGTAGTATAAACTCTATACTTTTTTAGCACAAAAAATCAATACACACCACCGAGATTCGATCCTGAGTGGTGTAACCACCCATTTGGAATGGTAATAGATGTGTCATTACAGTATATAGTAGTTGGCATTTATTTTATTTTATTTCCATATGTTTATATATATTTTGTGCTACAATATTACATTATAAAATTTACAACAGTTTGAACTTTACCAACTTAAATTGAAATACAAACTATTTTTTTTAAAAAAACAATTTTTAATAATTCATGAAATAATGTCTTCTTAATGTAATTCCAATTGAAATATTTGGTTCAATTTTGATTTGATAAAAACTTAACTTTTAAGTATTTAGTTTGATTTTAGATTGTCTCCAAGTCAAAATTAATTTTGAATTGAAAAATAATTCAATCTCAACAAAAATTCAAATTAATAGTTAAACTATATAATTATATTTTATATGTGATATGCTCAACATTTTAAATACTTAGCTTGCACACTCAAAAGTCACAAGATGCACATCGAAATGACACTCAAAAATCACAAGATACAAATAGAAGTCGCGAGATAGCGTTAGTTGATTATTTGGTGTAAATAATAAATAATTTAAGTTGAACTAAGGCATGAGGGGCAAATTAGGCTATGTTTGGTAGAGTTTATAGTTTATTTTAAGTTACAAATAAGTTAAAATTTTGTTTGGTAAAACCTGAGGAGTTTAAAATAATAACTTAAATAACTTATTTTAAAACGCTCTTCAAAATAAGCTACAGGCTTTTAACATTTTTTTTTCTCTTTTATCCTTATTAATTTATAAAAATGACACCATTTATCTTTCTTTAATTAAAACCCTAATATCTAAATTTTTTTCATAATATCCTTCTCCTCCCAGGCCACTTCTTTACCGTAGGTGTATTTTTTAAGCATTCTTCTCCTCCCAATTCTTTACTGTATGTATTTTTATTTTTAAATATTCTTCACCTTCTAGTTCTTTACCGTACATGTTCATCAAGGTGGAGGCAAGCAACACTCATCTCCCTTGCGTCGTAATCATCCAAGGTAATCAAGCTCCTTTTCTTTTCGATCTTTTCTTCTTTTTTTTTTTTTTTTTTTTTTTTCCTTTTTTGAATATATAAATTTATAAAAATGTCATGTATGCCTTTTTCACTTATCATCTTATTCAACATCTAATTTTACCAAACACCTTAATTTCAATTTTTAACTTTTTAACTTTTTTGCTTTCAATTAAGCGTGCCAAACAAAGTCAATATATAGAGGACCTATCTGCATTGCAATATGAATTACGGATACATGTTTTTTTTTTAGGTAATGCACTAAAAATGACTTTATAATACACTAAAAATAAACATATATCAAAATATAATAGCATATTAAAAATGAATTTATAATACATTAAAAAAAACATGTATATATTCTCCAAAAAAAAAAAAAAACATGTATATCAATAATATGCCTTGCACAGTATAAACCATAATCCACACTATAACGATTGACATGAGAGCGGCATCAACTAAATAATTAATAAACTAAACGGACATCGTGATCCAAGGCGAGAATTATCTCACGATCCCATTCTCAATAACAATAATAATAAAGGGATTTGCAGATGGAGTAACATTTTCATGGGATAGTGTGATAAAATCTGTAATTGTGCAGCAAAACCGGACAGCAGACCCGAAGTTAGTCAATGAATGAAGGAAGAATTCACGGGGAGCACAGACACTGAGAAAGGACCAATTTGAGCCCATTAATTAATTTCTTTCAGAATTTTTTTCTTTAAAAAAAAAAAGAAGAGAAATATTATTTGTTTAACGTTGGAGGAGTAAATGCATGCATGTGCACATGCACAGTGTGCGGTACGTGGTAGAACAGGACAGACACCGCAGTCAATGTAACATGATTCAAGATTCTACTACTCAGTAATCACATCTTTCACTAAACTACAAACTACCGTATAAGATTCGGTTTTTTTTTTTTTTTTTTTTTTTTTTTTGCTGCACATGCATGTTTTCTAACATCAGGTTCTAATACAGTCCCACATAAGGAATAGATATAGTCATAATTAAGGAACTAAGTTTTCTCTATGAGTATAACTCAGTGATCAAATATGTCATTTTCTCTAATATAACTAAATAAAAGAAAATATCTTTTTCTTGCATTTTTCACTTTTGAGTGCTACCACAAACTTGAGAGAGTTACTTCAATTCATATCACTTAATCACAAGGTCATTGACTTGTAAAACTCTTTTTTGACATGAATCTCCACAAAATAAAAGAAGGATACTTTATTTTGACTTTTCAACTAATTAATGTAATAACAAATTTTCTTAAAATAAAGGATTAATGCTGTAAAAGTAGGAAGGGAGTATAGTATTACTCAAAAAACAAGAAAAAAAAAAACAAGTTGATGTTTTGAAAATAGTGAGAATAAATTTATTATTTTATTTTAAAAATGCAATCATTTGTTTTATTAATAGGATTTGAGACTGTAAAATTTATTTTAATTTATTGGCGAGTCGGTTTGAGAGTTTCAAAACCTGTTTGGTAGCTTAAACATTGCCAAATGAAAGACCAAACTAGCCGTGAACATATTCCAAAAAAGTGGAGACTGGAGAGGCATATGAGTATAAGAGGTATTGAATAAACCCCCGCCCCAAACACACACAAGTATCTTTCTTCTCAAAAGATTGAATCCTTAACTCAATAGAACATCTAAAAAAATGTAAATCATGGTAATTTTGCTGGACCTTTGCTTATTGTGCACAAGGAACCCCATCACTTTTAGAGGTTGCGCCCACACTGCCGTTGGTAAGATTCGATCCTTGATTTTTCTGAACACATTGTGGTGCATATATGCATACCTAATGATGCATAACCGCACTTCCCAAGATTGTGGTGCATTTGTGCATTTCACCCTGGGACATTTCCGAATACGTTGTGGTGCATTGTGCATTTCACCTTGGTGCATTTCTAAATACATTGTGGTTATACCTAATGGTGCAATTTATACGTCGGCAGGGAAGACCGACCTATCCGCATTTGGTCCAATAATACCTATATATATTATTATACTAATACTATGTATTATTGATCAGGCAGTTCATATACATATACTCGTATTCAATATGATCAAAATCTTAGAAAAATCATATATATGATTGAGTGGTCCCAATGCCACATACAAATGCATGCAGCATGGTAGGGTCCCCCCCAAACAATGAAATATAATTATGGGGTAGGGGTGAAGGGGGGAAGGAGTGGAGGAGAGATGCTGCCTGCCACTGCTCAGATATCAAATGGGTTTGGTCTCTGTAAAATGATTAACTACCAAAACTGTCAAGCTAGGCCATAGCTAAAATATACAACTGATGACCAACGGCACCACCTGTCCATGGATTGATTTCAATAGAAAGTAACGTGCATTTTTATTCCCCTGTTTGGTCCGTTTCGGCAACACGAAATTTAATTTGTCATACATATATATATATATATATTATCTTTCTTTTCGATCTTTTGGTACATTTGTCATGTTATCTATACATAGCATGAGACTTGTCTTTGCCATTGCATGCTACATCACATGACATTTTTTCTTCATCTCTATTTCCTGCCTCCTATATAGACCAAGATTTATTGCATATAGTACATGGTTGATCCATTTCCATAAATTCTTAGCTTCATTCGGCTTATGTAGTGATATATAATTTAATGAATAATGTTTCATACCAAACTTTCATTTATTCAATTGAGTTGTTAATAGTTCAAATCACTAATAATTGATCAAACCGATCATTCATATATATATATAAAGTTTTTTTTTTTTTTTTTGACAAAGTATTTATAAGTTTGAATTTACTATGTATTTTGATCAAGCTTATGAATATTTATCATGTCTTAATTTTCTGATAAACATGAAACAAACCAATAACTGAGGAAGAATTGTGTTAGATCAATCACATGACAACATGAAAAACGTACTTTTATAAGGATTCCTCTCATTTCCCATATATATGGCTAGAATATATGTAGCTGCATTTTTGTTTTGTTTATTGCTTTTGTCTTCAGTTGTATATATATATGTAAAAAAAAATGGAAATGTAGGCTCAACTAAGCTAAGATTTTTAATCAAACAAATGATGCGTCCACCCATTCATTTGATACCACTGAGAATGAAAGATATAACTAAGCATGAGAAGAAAATTTAGAAAATAAAATCGAATAAAAATCTCAAAAGACTTTTATGCTAAAATGAATCAATTTTTTAACTACTAAATAAATATTGTTTGTTGACTTCATTTTTCATTAATAATTACATACTTAAAATTTAGAATATTTTGTTTTCTAAAAATTATTTTTTTGGTGCCAAAGACATTGTGTTTTAGTGGCACTCGGTTGCACCCCACATGCATGGAAGGGGATGAGTTCGAGTCTCAGTGGAGGTGATATTGGCTCTTTGTAATTTATTTGGTTGAGAAAGTAGTTATGAACAGATATTATAGAGTTAATATCAATAAAAAATATTTTTTTTTTTTTTGGGTTTTGAAACAAACGTTACACCGAAGTAGGGAAGGAATAGTTAGCAATAAAGTGGGGCCGAGTCTATGCTCTAATTGTATGAAAGATGAAATGTGATCCTAACGTGACAATACTCGTGTCCTTGTCGTCGGCCTTCAATTCGTCAATCGTCAACCGTCAACATAAAGTATTACAAATTTCTACCCCTTTCCCTGCTTCAATGCCTTTCTTCCACATGGAAAGTTTTGCAAATTATCCAACCCCAATCATATTTTAATTTGTTCTTTAAAATATAATATCCAATCGCTCCCATTTTATGTGCCAAATCTCTAAATCAAACTTTATATCTTTTAATACAAATAATGAAGCTTACAATTTTTTTTTTAAAAAATAATTTACGAAATTATAACTAATTTTATTCACAAAAGATTTGACCAAAAGATTACAGAATTTGAAACTAAATTTGGTTTAGTGTGCTGAGCCACTGAGTCCTCCACATACTCTGATGGGTTAGAGCGTGAGAGAGCCCTTAGGGTAGCAGATTCAACCTTTTGTGAAAAGATATTTGAACTCATCTCAAAATTTGTTTAAAAGTATTTAGCAGATAAACAAACAAATTAAGCAAGACCAATTTCAAACTAACAAAATAATTACTCCGTATTTTATATTTATAACTAGCTAGTTTCTTTATTGCTAGACTGCTAGTACATATATATATATATATATATATATATATATATATATATATATATATATTTATTTATTTATATTCATATGAGAACACCTTCCCACATGAGAACATGAGGATTAATCTTGGCTATTGATCTTGGTATATCTTACCGTCCTGATTTTTTTTTTTTAGAGATTTATCGGCTTATTTATTTATGTGTATTTATGTAAGGGTTGTTTAATAATTTTTAGGGCATTTAGAATATTTATGATGATTATTTTTAATTGTTATGCATGTTTTTAGGAATTGTATTTTTGGTAAAATTGTTTTCTTTATCCATTTTCATCTTTAAGAGTCTTCCGTTTCGTCTGCAAAACTACGAATAATATGCATGCATTGAACCTACCTGAGAAAAGTCCGACAACAATGCTTGACTAAATAGAAATCATCATGTGAGGGATCGATCTCAGATCACTTTTTTCAGTCAATAGATTTACGTACACATGAATAAACTATTCTACATGCCCAAAGATTTTCCAATCTTTACAATTTGCAAAAGAAAAACAAAGATATGGAATAGAAATAACAAAAGAAAAAATCAACCACGACGAAGCGAATCATAAGATAACACATAGCAATGTCGTGTCAATTTTCAACCTAGAAAAGTGTCTTCCCTTTGAAAAACAAAAAAAAAAAACAAAACAAAACAAAACAACTGTTTATAGTCTTGGCCTTTTCAACTTAATATATATTATTTAATTTTAATGCTAAATAATAAATATATTAATATTGCATATTTGCATGGGAATTCGATCTCACAATTATTAACCTCCAGATTCCAGAATGCCGACACAGTTAATTTTTTTTTTTTTTTTAATAGCTTCGACTGGGCTAATGTCATGTGTCAATTAAGGAGTGATTGATGCTTCAATATAAAATCCCCTCACTCGCTCATGGTTTTTGTAGATACTGCGGCCATGGATAAACTTCTTAAGAAAAAATTGTAATTTATTCCATTCACAAATATGTCAATTATCAATATCAATTCTAAATTATTAGTAGTGTAAATATTGTCCGTCAATTTTCAAAACGTGACACATATTTCCCCTCCCTTAATAGGATGGAGAAACATTGTTGTCGGTGTTGGGTGATAATAAGCAAATGTAGTAGTATAACTACTGTTTATGTGGGCTGGATAGAACTGGGAAAGAAGATTGAAGGGAATAATAAGGTGTGAGCACCCCTTAACGTGCGGTCAGTGCAGCCACACCACTATGTATACAAATATACATCACTCAATGTTAGAAAATGCACCACACAAATATGTATCATTAGGTACGCATCACCAAAAAACACACCACTAGGTATGCAAATATACACCACACAGTGTTAGCAAATGCACCATTAGGGGTAGAGGAGTTATGGTGTAAATATATATATTACAATTGATCATTAGTTGTAATGATTTTTTTTTTCTTTTTCCTTATGTTTTTCTTCTTCTCTTTCATTCGATTAGTGAGGGATATGTTTCAAAACTATTACTCATTGAGGAATATTTAAAATTTTTGCAAGAACTAAGTAGACTATGCACCTTAAAATTAATGATTATTCAACATGTAGAAAATATAGAATAAAATAAAAGTACATACGAGTAGTAAAAATTCAAACCAGTTTAGATAACATAATTTTGGTAAAAATAAAAAATAAAAATATCCCAATATAATTAGCATTTGTATCATTTTAAAGGAAATTTAAATGCCAAAAATTAACTCAATCTTGGGTTATATAATAAAAAATTAAACTAATTATATTAAACTAAACCATTATTGCTATATGACTAAAACATTTCAATCAAATCTTATTTCCAAAATTTCTTCAAGATCAGGAGAATGGAATATGGAGGGCAAGATGGATACTAAGATGATATGACTTATGGACAATTTTCATGTGGACAGACAGGTAGATAGAGAGACCATATGTAGTCCCTCGTATCATTGTGTAACATGCATGTTTGAACTTTTGATGACACATAGTCTCCAAGGTTTCCATAAATACTTCCGATGATAGTGTACGCTTTATTAATGATTAAAAAAAAATCCTAATTAATACTATTAATACATTCATACTCAAAACCACAAAAACTTTATTATTTAAATATTATTATGACTCTGTTTGGCAGAGCTTATTTAGGAGCTTATAGCTTATTTTAAGCTACTAATAAGCTATAAGCTCTGTTTAATACTTTACTTGATATTTCACTTTTAATCATCGACTTTAGTTTGCTTCATTTTTATTTTTTTATTTAAAAACTATTTTACTTTTAGTTATAAATATTCATATTAATATTTTTAAATATTGTAAGATGTTGGGGGTGTTTGGCAAACGGCTGATAGCTTATAGCTGATAGCTGGTTGGTTTAGCTAGTAGTTGATGGCTGATTGCGTTAACTGGTTTGACCAGCTGGTTGTATTAGCTGGTTATAAAAAACTGTTTGGTAAATTAGCTGTTTATTAGTAGTTGATTGAATGTAAAATGACATTTAAGGGTATTATTATTATTATTATTATAAAATAACAAACACACCACCCATTTAAAAGTAAAACCCATTGATTTTAAATGATAAAATAATCAATATACCCATTGTTTCCAACCAGCTAATACAAAAAGCTACATTCATTAGCTTTTCAATTTTCAGCTTATTGACCCAATAAGCCAAGGCCAATAAGCCATTTACCAAGCACTTCAAAATAGCTTATTGGTTGGTCAAAAAGCTAAACTTGGTCAAATAATTAAGGATAGAAATAGAATAGATATTACCTTATAAGGATTATGACTGTTTCAAAAAAAAAAAAAAACAAAACAAAAAAAAAACACTAGGATGAAGTCTTCAAAATGTTAGGAATTTTGGGTATCTAAAATTAGAAGTGAAATTTTAAAATTTGATAATTAAAAGTAAAACAAATCAAAATTGACAATCAAAAGTTACAATATTACTAAAATTGAAATAAATTCTTGTAGTATATTATAATATTCTAAAATTGTGTTACAATTTGTTATAAACTCTAAAATCGAAACCCTAAGTGTAATGCACTTTTGTACTTTTGCAAGTGCAATCTTTTAATACTAAATATACGAAATATTACTACTAAATGTGCAAACCTGGAAAGTCTAAAAATTGCAGATTTTGGTGTTCAAGTTTGCATAATAATGTTGATGATAATTACAAAAATGTCACTGCATTTTTTTTTTTAAATATGATTTGGTGTTCAATTTTTTCCAGATGTAAGTTTGAGATTGGCTCTTAGTTTTCTCCTAAGAACTTGTTATCATATGATCCAATACCTATACATACATAATCACATATATATATACACGTTGGTAATTAAAAGTTTTCAAGTCTATGAATTATATTTAGTTATTTCGATTTAATAATATTATACCTTAATTATAATAAATATCATACTTAAATTTTTTTGGGTGTAACCCAAGGTTTCCACCGTCGGATACAGTGACTAATACTCTCGCTGGATTGTAGGCACCTCTATTGGGCAGGATAGCGTGCCTAGAGATTTAAGCTTGTTCCATACCCAAAGTCAAGGATCGAACCCTTGACCTTTGGTTAAGGGTAGATGAGTACCTTAATTGTAAAAATCATACTTAATAATTTTAGTACTACTCAAGACCTAATATTACCATTAATAAGTTTTAATAATTGTCAATTTATCTTAGACAATTATATTAATAATTATTTATTATGGCAATTACTACATATGCATATAAAAGTCATACCTAATAATTTTAGTATTACACAGGACCTAATAATTATCATAAATAATTATTAATAATTTTCAATTTATTCAATTATATTAATAATTAATTATTAAGACAAGTATAATTTATTTTGTACTATAGACACATTATTTTTAATAATTTTGGTATAACAATACTATACCTTAATTATAAAAATCCTACCTAATAATTTTAGCATTACACGAGACATAATAGTTACCATAAATAATGTTTAATACAGAGTAATTTTGAATTTATTTTAGGCAATAAAAAGTAATAGTTAATTATTAAGGTAATTATAAAATCTTTTGTATCGTGGATACATTATTTTTAATTATTTTGGTTTAATAATATTATATCGTATTTATAAAAATTCAAAGTAATACTTTTAGTATTACCGGATGTGACTTAAGAATTATCTAAATTATTAAGGCAATTAGTAGATATTTAGCTTGATAATAAAAAGTCTTTAAATGTATAAATTATAGTAGCATGAGAATCAATTAGTAAGACAATTATATTAGGCAATCTAATTAGTAATTGATATTTAATAATTACACACATACACACACATCTACGATATGTAATAAAGGAAAAATCAGACACTACATTACTACCGGGATAATTAAAGCCAACATGTACTGTTTGGTCCACTTTACAGTTTCATTGCCGTGTTCACAAAAACATTCAACTTGGTGAAAAAAGTTGCCAATGAAAGAACTAAATATGATCTTGAGAATTTGGCATGGGCTCCTATGTACTCTTGTTGCATATATATTCCATTATTTGACAGTGTGAGAAGAGAATGAGAAAGTCACCAACAAATGTTGTACTTGGTGAAAAAGTTATCAATGGAAGAACTAAAGTTGATCGTTAGAATTTGAATCCCTATGCACTCTTGTCAAATTTGTATTATGTTACTAGATGATGGAAGAAGAGAATGAGAAAGTGACCAACCTTATGATTTCACATGGAAAGAAGAGGGAGGCAATGCAAAATGAAGAATTATGATTTCTTACTAGACGTCGGAAGAAGGGAATTAGAGATTCACCATAGCTATGATTTCATAGTGAACAGAAGAGAGAGACATTGCAAAATGAAGAATTATGATATTTTTAGCCACCAATCCATTGTTATAGGCGAGAAATGTGAGAATTATAAATTTATACCATGATTTTTCAAGTATTCAATTCTATGAATTATATTTAATTATTTCAGTTTAATAATATTATACCTTAATTATAAAAATCTATATCTATACTATATGTAAAAGTAAAATCCTCCTATTTCATTTTCCCGCCCAAACTTTTGTAGTTAATTAATTAAATATTTTATTGATCAAATAATTAATAAAACTTATTTGGTAAGAAAATATAAAATGTGAATTAACTAATATCTATTAATTGGTAATATTGTTTCTATAGTCACGTATCAATACTATTAATACAAGTAAAAAAATCCACTCCTTCAACTTTCACGCACAAACTAATATTATTAATTAATTGGTAAAAAAAATAATAAAGTTTAATCAGTAAAAAAAAAATTACCAAATTTTGAGAATAATTAAACCATTATAATTGTGAGAATAATGGAAACAAATTATGCGTAATTTTATAAGAAAAAATAATTTAGTAATTATTATTTACACAAATAATAATAATTCGATTACTTATCTATACTTCTATATCTATACTACTATTAATAAAGATAGTAAAGATAAAAATATAAAAGAAAAAAACTGATATTACTAATTAATTGAAAATATAAAAATATCCTAATATATATATATATATATATATATATATATATATATAAAGTAAAATCCTCCTATTTCATTTTCCCGTCAAAACTTTTGTAATCAACTAATTAAATATTTTATTGGTCAAATAGTGTTGGAAAAATAGCACTAAAATGGCATTTTAAGTGGCCATTTTGTGGTATAAATATATGTAGGGTCCACATCCGATTTGGGTCGGGTCAAAGTGGATTCGGATTCTTCGTAGTGAGACGAAGAGATCGATATATTATACGCTCAAAATGGATAATGGGTGAATGAGAAATTGGTTCTCAAAGTAGACCTATTTGAGATGGAATTTTAAGTGAGGAAAAGCTTATTAGCTTTGTCCCACATTGGTTGGGAATGAAGATTTGCCCCACTATAAATACAAGAGTCTTTTAAGGCTAATTAACTTGTATAGCATAGATGCTCTCTCTCCGCGCAGGGGGGGGGGGTGCAAATCAAATCTCAAAATGAGTTCGGAAAGGCAACATCAAACCGAGCTGACCTCGAGAGGTAGTTCGATGTCTCGAACTTCAGCGGAGTCGATCTCTCGAAGGTCGTTCGCGTCCGATGTCTCGCTGCCAGCATGATGTCTCGAAGCATGCACTTCTCAACGTCTCGCGGCACGGCGATGTCTCGATGGTTCACAGACTGGACCATGTCTCGCACTGCGACTCCGGTAATCTCTCGAACGCGACGTTTCACCTACTGTGTCCGTTCAGAAATGACTCTTGATATTACGGAATTAATTTGATTAATTCCAATCATTATTTTCAGAGTTATTTCATGAATAATGGGACTTGGTAGTGGGTGTAATTGTTGGTTAAATGGCAGAATTAAATTTTTGCTAAGTGGGAGGAGGTTACAAAATGGATTATCAATGCCATGATTAATGCTATGATCCACTCTCCTCTACTATATATTCGTTGTGAGCAACAGGTTTGAAAACACACCAAGAACACACGGCAAACACTGTTTTCCTCCTCAAAACTCTGCTCACATTTCCTTCTAGCCACCTGCGTTGAACCCACGTTCCTAGTTCGCCGGATCCAAGTTCGTGTGCTCGAACGATTGGATCGTAGTACGTTTTATCCTGGGAAACCTAGACCGCAACGCTCCAGCACCACGGGAGGCGGTAAATAAGGTTTTAAGGAGAGTGGCAACACGACTCGTGCTTCCAACCACCCGAGTTCGTCCGGATTTCATCCTCAACCGTAGTTCAGGTTTCAACCTTTTGTAGGTTGTTTAATTTCCTGTAATATTATCCTTCGTGGATATTTTGTCGTTTGTATTTCCATTATTTTCTTGTATTTTCGAGATAAACTGTACAACAAATAGTTAAGAAAGTTTATTTGGTAAGAAAATATGAAATCGAAATTAACTAATATCAATTATTTTAAAAAAAAAACTAATATCAATTAATTGGTAATATTGTTTCTATATTCACGTATCAATCTACATATACACTTATAATAAGAGTCAACAATGTTAGACCCCTTATTGGAACTAAAAAAAAATGTTGGTGTAATAGTCTGCTATAACATATTGTACTTTGTGTTCTTCTTATTGTGCAACCTCCAATAAAATTCCTAATATATCCTAATCCTTTATAATTTTACCAAATTCTTTCCGTTAAATATAACGGAAGTTTAACATTAAATTCTTTAGGCAATTTGTTTCTTTATTGCAGTTTTCAAACAAATTGGCAATATTCTATAATACAATTCTGTATAGATTCCTAACTTAAAATTACAATATTGAAGTCTTAATATGATTCTATAATACAATTTTGTATAGATTCCTAACTAAACCATTATTCTACCTAAAACAACAGTATATAAACCCCTCCCCTTCTCACTGGTATTCACCCAAAACTAAACATAACATATTCTGCAACACACCATCTACTTGACATTCTATAGGTATGATTGTCAAAATATTATCATGCTAATTCTATTATTTGTACTAGTATTTTCGCCCGTGCGTTGCACGGAATGAATTTTGTTATAATGTTTTAAGAATATTTAGATCGATATATAATTATATAAATTATAACATCAATATTATATAGTTCAAATGATGAAAATGGTTGAATCGATTATGTTTGTAATGTTATCCTTGCTTGAATTCAATTAAATAATTGCTCAATTACCCGTGCGATACACGGATAAATATTTTAAATTATATATTTAGATAATAAAATTAAAGATAGAATAATAAAAAAATTCTAATATTGAACATTTACAATTATTTTATTATGTGATTAGTGTAAAAATATCACTCAATATAATATTTGTTCTCTTGTAATATTGAATTGCATGTATATATTGATCATCACAATATTTTACAAAAAAAAAACATATTATAAAGCATTATATTATTAGATACAACGCGTGATTTTAAAACATTTGAATTTAAATAAATCAAATGTGCCTAAAATATAAACATAATTATGCAAATTACACATACATAAAATATGCCAGTAATATGCATAGTCCACATATATTGTATACATGTCATTTAATATAGATTACATGTAAAAGATAATCATTGCTATTATTTTAGTCATCTAGGTAAATAAATAAATAAATGAATAAATAGAAAGTCCAATGAAATAAACCAAATATATATATATATATATATATATATATATATATATAGCAACTCATTAAAATTGTTTTCGACAGAAAAAAAAAACAAAATAAAATTATCTCAATATTTTAACCCTAACACCCCGTACAATGAATCAATCGTACCCTAATTATCTAAGCAGTACTTTACGCATTTATTTCATTGAGTAAAACGAAAGTAAGAACCATTATGGGTAGAGTTTTAATTATGTGGCTGAAAAAAGTAAAAGATACAATGAAAAATGATGAATTATGGTGAGGTAAAAAACATCTTGAAATGTAATGATTTATATATTAGTCTCAAAATCAATTAGATACAAATTATATTAGGAAAATTATATATATATAAAAAAGGCTGAATGATTATAGTACATTAATGTTGAAAAAATTATTCAATTATTCTTTAGTTATAATTATAACAATATTATACTTTTATATATATTACTTAAATAATTACACGGAAGAAGGGAATGAGAATTACCATAATGATTACAATAAATAAAAATTAGGCAATTATATTAATATTTAATTATTAAGTTAAGTATTTGCACCTAAAAAAAAGATAACTACAATTTATTTTGTGCCAATAATATTATACTTAAGTATAAAAATATGTATATAGATTATCATAAAATAATCATAAATCACATGGGAGTAGGTGATGAGAATTACCATAATAATTATTATGCAATTATTAACACATGTATAATTTATTTTGTACTAATGTGTGTGTGTGTGTGTCTATCTATCTATATATCTATGTATGTATATATAGTACAAAATCAATTATACTTTATAATGGCAAGTATAAAAAAAATCATAAAAATATCATAATAATTACTCAAAAGAAGGGAATGATAATCTATTTTTGTACTAATAATATTATACCTTAAATAAAAATAAGAATATTAGGTAATTATGTTAATAATAATTAATATTTTGGTACATTAATTTCGGTTAGGAATTGAAATAATTAGGTTAGAAATAATTAATAAAAATATTAGGCAACATCAATGCCATGAAAATGTGTTTTTGGAATCCAATTTGCAGTCTTTGATAATTTTGTACATTATTATGATTAGATAATTATATTATTATTAAAATAAATATAGAAAAATAAAGAAGAAATAATTTAAAAATAAATATAATGTCAACTATTATATAATAAAAATGCATATTACATGTTAATGGTATAGAAAAGATATCTATCAGTAGAGCTTAATTAACCGACCAACTTTTGCAATATATATACTTAAAACATTAGATTTTGACTCTGTTTGGCAGAGCTTATTTAAAAGCTTATAGCTTATTTTAAGCTACTAATAAGCTATAAGCACTGTTTGGTAATGTTCTCAAAATAAGCTAGTAGCTTAAAATAAGAGCTTATTTTGAAATGCTACTTTAAGTAGCTTTTTAAAAATAAGCTAGTAGTTTTTTAACTTTTTTCCATCTTTATCCTTATTATTTTAAATAAATGAAATTATTTATCCATCCCAATTAAAACTCTTTTGACATCTTCTTTTCATTATGTTTGGTTGTAATTTCAGTTTAACATTTGTGTTTGAACATAAATTTTTGTATGAAATAATCTTATGAATTATAAACATTTTGTTTTACTTTATATATTTTCAAATATATGTTCTACTTTATATTTTATTTAAATATATTGATTTCATTATTTTATATTTTAATATATAAACAAACCTATTTAAATTTAAAATCATTTAAAATGTATGAAGATGTCCTTTTTAGTCTTTTTACATTTATCAGCTTATCAAAAAACTAATTTACAAACACTTTTAAGCATAACAGCTAGCTTAACAGCTATTCAGATTTCAGCTTCAAGCTTATAGCTTTTCAGTTTTCAGCTACTTTTTTTTTTCAACTAGGTTTGCCAAACATAGCCTTTGAATATCTAAACCCATAAGAGAGTGCAGAAATATACAATGCTGCGCCAAAAAATCCCACTGATTTTCTATGTGTTCGAAATTAATTTAAAATTTTCATGAGAGAAACCACTTAGACATCACAAAATCATTCATCTATCAACTACAGAATTATTTTTAAAGAAAACCTGCATCCAATCTCATTTCATGCTTGCAACAACCTGCAACACTCTCTTTGATACGTTACTCTTGTAGTCACCTTTCATTAAAACTGACGGAGGAAGAGAAGTCAAAATTATGCATTTCAACTCCTACAGCCCACAACGATTTAGAAGAAAGCACATTCAATAATTATCTAAGCATTTTGGATGGAGATGCACCAATTCATAGAGACAATTAATCATTATCCTTAGCAATTTAGTTTACACATCAAAAATGAGAAAAAAAAAAGGGGAAAAACTTAAACGAATAGAGGATGAATTATTTTGACCCTCAGTCCCTGACAATTAGTATAACCACTACAAAAAAACGCCTAAATAACGACGGATTTAGCGACGGATTATTTCCGTAGCTAATATAACGACGGATTTGCGACAACTTAGCGACATAGTTTCATTTTTTTGTTTAATCAATATTTAGCGACGGATTAGTGACGGATTAGCGACGGATTTTACGACGGATGTTTTCCGTCGTTAAATGCGTAGCTAATTTTGGCGGTGAATTTTGGCGCAAATATTAGAGACGAAGTAGCGACGGATTTGCGACGGAAGTTTTGCGGGAATTTTAGTGGCTACGAATTAGCCACGGATATAATTTTCCGTAGCTATATTTTCGATGGGTTTGCGTTTGTCTTTACATTTTAGCGACGGATTATCATTTCCGTCGCTAGAATTGTATAACGTTATTTTAAAGGACACCCTAGCGACGGATTTTTCTTCCGTCACTAAAGTTTCGGGCAATTTTTTAAGATTCTAGCGACGGATTATGAAATTCGTCGCTAAACCAACGAAAAATTAAAAAAAAAAAAAATTCTAGCGACGGATATGACATCCGTCGCTACATTTACATCAAGGATGCAAGTTTTGATTAAGTCTAGCGACGGAATTACGTATCCGTCGCTAGACGGAATTACATATTTTAAAAAATACTTGCCGGTTTTCATTGAGGCCGTATGTTTTTTTTGTAAGTCTAGCGACGGATATTCAGTCCGTCGCTAGACTTAATTTTTTTTTTTTCGCTAGCCTTAATTTAAAAACGCAAGTCAATGTATTTTTTTGGAGAACAGTCTAGCGACGGATATCATATCCGTCGCTAGGGTTACATTAAGTTAATATCATATACGTGCGTGCGGACTTTTGGCGAAGTCTAGCGACGGATTTGGAGTCCGTCGCTAGACTTAATATAATAAAACCCTACGCCCCAACATTACGCAAGAGACACAACGCCTACCCCCTGCGGGAAACCGCCGCTGCGACCCAACGCCCACCCCCTGCGACCCAACGCCTACCGCTCGCGGCCCACCGGCCACCGGCCACCGCCCTCCGCCCGTCGCCCACCCCCGTCGCCCACTGCCGACAGCTGCAACCGCCGACCACCCAAAGGACCACCGCCCAGAGATTACGGAATTCGGCCACTGGCCAAAGCACCACCACCGCCCGCTACGAAATTCTGTCTCGTGCCACCACTGCCCAGCCGCCGCCCAGCCTACGAAATTCGAATTGCTCTGCCCAGCCGCCGCCCATTGCTCTCCAATAGCTATGAAATTCGGATAAGGTTTGTTCTGCCATTGCTCTTTTGAATTTTGATTTTGTGTTTGAAATTTTTTGTTTTGAATTTTATTTTCTGCCATTGCTCTTTCTCCCAGCCTACTCTGAAATAGAACAATCGCCAAATCCCGAGGCCCAAAAGTTTTACGACATGCTAAAAGCTGCAGATCAAGGGTTGTTCCCTGAGTGTAAAAAACACTCGCAGTTGTCTTTTGTAGCTCGACTTATGAGCTTGAAATCTGAGAATCACATATCAGAAAAATGTTTCAAATCAAATCACTGAACTTATCAAAGAAGTTGTTCCGGAAGATAATCTAGTTCCTGACAACTTCTACGAAACCAAAAGGCTATTACGGGGTATGGGGTTGCCGGTTCAGAAGATTGATTGTTGCAAGAACAACTGCATGATATATTGGGAGTCAGATATAGATATGACAACGTGTAAGTTTTGTGCCCACCCTCGATTTAAACAAGCTTCTCGTGGTGCTACAAAACGACAGAAAACTAATGTAGCATACAAAAAAATGTATTACTTTCCTCTGGTTCCTCGATTGCAGAGGTTGTATGCATCTAATGCTACAGCAAATGATATGAAGTGGCATGCAAATTCAGTTGATGATGGAATCATGCGTCATCCCTCAGACTCGCATGCTTGGAAGCATTTTAACCGCATTTATCCTGACTTTGCATCTGAAATTCGAAATGTCAGGTTATGTCTATGCACCGATGGTTTTCAACCATTTGGACAGTCAGGGCAACAATACTCCTCATGGCCTGTCATACTAACACCGTACAACTTGCCTCCTTGGATGTGTATGAAGGAGGAATACATGTTCTTGACTGTATTGGTTCCAGGTCCAAAAAATCCAAAAGAGAAGATAGATGTTTTCTACAACCGCTTATTGCGGAGTTAAACCAATTATGGGAAGTTGGTGTTCAAACATATGATATTTCAAAGAAGCAGAATTTTCAGATGCGAGCTGCCCTTATGTGGACAGTTAGTGATTTTCCTGCATATTCGATGTTATCCGGGTGGAGCACTGCTAGGAGGTTAGTTGTCCATATTGCATGGACAAATCATGATGCCTTCACCCTAAAATGTAGTGGTAAGCAATCATGGTTTGATAATCATCGAAAATTTTTGCCAGCAAATCATCCATTTCGCAAGAATAAGACATCGTTCTTTAAGAACAAAGCGATTACAACTGAGGCACCGCTTGTTCGGTCAGGATACGATATCCTTGCAGAGATTGAGACTTTAGGCCTTAAGAAAGTTACTGAATTGGATGCAGCTGAAGTTAATGGATTCATTTCCAAAACTTGCGGTTGGAAGAAGCGAAGTATCTTTTGGGATTTGCCATACTGGAGTTCACACTTGGTAAGACATAATTTGGATGTCATGCATATAGAAAAAAATGTGTTTGATAATGTGTTCAACACAGTAATGAATGTTACTGGAAAAACAAAGGACACATATAAATCTAGAGAAGAGCTTGAATGATTATTGTCGGCGCCGGAGCTAAAGAGAGACCTTGTGACCGGAAAGTTTCCAAAAGCTTGTTACACGCTAGACAAACCAGCAAGGGAAACATTGTGTGAATGGGTTAGGAATTCAAATTTCCTGATGGCTATGATCTAATATGAGTCGATGTGTAGATATGAAGAAGTTGAAGTTGTTTGGTATGAAAAGTCACGACTGTAATGTGTTTATGCAGAGGCTAATACCAATTGCATTTCGTGAGTTGCTCCCACTAAATGTTTGGAAAGTTCTAACTGAGTTGAGTTTATTCTTTAAGAACCTTACTTCCACTACGATTAGAGTTGAGGAAATGATGAAGCTTGAGAATGACATACCTCTCATTCTATGTCAACTTGAACGTATATTTCCTCCTAGTTTCTTTGACTCCATGGAGCATCTTCCAATCCACTTAGCTTATGAAGCAAGGATTGCTGGTCCAGTTCAATACAGGTGGATGTATCCATTTGAGAGGTACGATTTGTTTTAGTTGTTTTAAATTTTTCAAAAAATATAATGAAATTGTCACTTATATATGTCAATTTTATTAGATACCTTCGAAAATTGAAAAATAATGTCAAAAATAAAGCGAAGGTTGAGGGCTCTATATCCAATGCATATTTGGTGGAAGAAGCATCATCGTTCTGCTCATATTATTTTGAAGATCATGTTAGCACGAAACACAGAAATGTGCCTCGAAATGCGGATGGTAGTGAATATGTAGTAGATGAACATGAAGAAACTCTTTCTATATTCAAGTATTCGGGTCGAGCCTTTAGCAAAGCAAAAGCGAGATATATGACCGATGAAGAGTATAAAGCGGCTCAAACCTACGTGTTATTAAATTGTTCAGAAGTGGAGCCATTTATTGAGTAAGAATTCACTTCTGTTCAATTTTTCTTATGCAATGTGTTATAAATATTAACCCATTTATTCTTTTAAAGGGTTTATATTGAGGAGTTAAAGAAGAGTCAACCAAACATTTCCAGTACTGCGATCGATCGTAAATTGGAAAATGAATTTGCAAATTGATTCAATGACTATGTAAGACTTGTATATTACGTTTATTGAGTTTCAAATTGTTTAACACACTTTAACACTTATATAATGTACTATACAGGCACATGATCCTTCAAACAACATTTCAAACAAATTTATAAAGGATCTTGCAAAGGGGCCACTAAGATCTGTCAATACCTATTCAGGGTATTATGTAAATGGTTTTAAATTTCACACTATTGGTTATGGTGGAGCTAAAGAAACAATGAATAGTGGAGTTTGCATAAAAGGTATAAACTATAGTGTAGATGAAAGTGATTATTATGGTCGTTTGGTAGAAGTTGTACAAGTTGAGTACCCTGGCTTACCAATCAAGAGGACAGTATTATTCAAGTGTGACTGGTTTGACCCCACAAGTGTTGGCATGAAGATTCATTCCAAGTATAAACTTGTTGAAGTTAATCATAAGCGTAGATTCAATCGCTATGAACCATTCATTCTAGCAATGCAAGCCGCACAGGTTTATTATTGTACATATCCAATTCAAGTTTGCGTCGCGACAAGCTTGACTGGTGGGCCGTTTGCAAAATTAAAGCGAGATCTAATGTAGAGGTTCCTGAATCATCTATATCTACTGAAGACTCACTAATACCTGCACCATTTCAAGAGGAAACTACTGACAATCATGAACTCGTTCAAATAGATGAAGACCCATTGCATTTAGATGACCCAAACAGTGGGGTGATAGAACTTGATGGCGAACATGGTGACATCGAAGATGAATTGAGTTAGAGGAAGAAATAGATGACTCAACTAGTGATTCAGTAATAGGAGATAGTGATAATGGTACTGATAGTTAGTGCATAGTACAGATATTAAATGAACATGTAATATTTATATGTTATATAACTTTATTATATTTTATTTTAGATGCCACGAGGTGGTGGTAGTGCTAGAAGCACAAGAGGACGTGGACGAGGTGCATTGGAACCTATTGTGGCACCTCCTCCTACTGTGGTATCTCCACCTGTCCAGTCACCTGTTTCTATTGGTTCACCAGCTGACTTACCGATTCCATCACCATCAAACTCTAATGCTCCACTCACATCCTCATCAGTTGCGGGATCATCCACTGGTTGTGATTTGACTATTATTCATGTAGAGAATGGGAGGTAAATTGTGTTATTATGTTAACATTTATGTGTATATTATTTTTATCCCTATTCATCTCTTATATATGTGCAGGTTGATACCTTCTCACGCATGTTCAAGTTCAATGACAAAAATATTCATGAAAATGATCCATCCTAATGGATATGCTTGGAAGAATGTGCCTAATGAGTACAAGGATTTATACTTTGAGGAATTTAAGGTAAATTCATGATCTGACTTCGAGTATATTTTGGTTAATACTTAAAGCTAGAATGTTATTAAATTTTTGGTTGATTACTTTGCCCAATGCATTTTATGGATGGTGTTGCTCTAATATTGTCTATCGCTTTGCTTATATTTGATAAATTTGTGATGTTACAGAAATTTTACAAGTGGGATGAGTCTATCGAAGCTCAAGTTCGCAAAGTTTTTTTTGCACAAGCAGGCCTACGCTATGCAGATATGCTCTCCAAATTCAAGACCAAACGGACTTCAACTGGGCGGCCAGCTTGTGTAGCTGAAGAAACATGGGCCATTTGGGAGGCATATTGGGATAGACCTGACGTGAAAGCGAAATCTGAACAACAACGGAAAAATAGGATGAGTGAGGTGGAAGGACCTGGTACGGGATGTTCTAAACATACCGGAGGTCTAGATCAGCTATTGAGCACTACCACAAATTAGTAAGTGTCTCTCTCTTTTTTTTGGGGGTGTTTGTTTGATGGCATGTATTTTTCTATTGCACCTGGTTGTTGGTTTGTTTGAAATTGGTATAGTGATTTGGTTTGTTTGTGACATTGTATGATGTGTGGTAAAGTGTTGTGTTGATGAATGTGGAATGAGCATTGATGATGATTTGTTTAGTGGTAACAAGTGATGTTGGTTTGTTTGATGAATGTGGTAATAATGCATTGATGATGATTTGTTTAGTGGTAACAAGTTTGTTGGTTTGTTTGATGAATGTGGTAATAAGAGCATTGATGATGATTTGTTTAGTGGTAACAAGTGATGTTGGTTTGTTTGATGAATGTGGTAATAATGCATTGATGATAATTTGTTTAGTGGTAACAAGTGATGTAGGTTTGTTTGATGAATGTGGTTATAAGTGCATGGATAGTTTAGGTTTTAATTAAGGCGTTATGTGATGTTGATCTTTGTACTTATCATGTTATTGTTTTTGCTTGTTAATAGCGAGATGAACTTCAAAAGGAGCCTAATCTATTTGAGTGCTTTGAGCAAATGCACAAAAAGAAGGATGGTATGTTCGTTGATGAAAGGTCGAAGAGAATCGCTGTAAGTATAAAGTAACAAATAATATATTGTTATAAAGATAAAATTTTTATATGCATTATATATTTATTTGATTGTGTATATGTGTTTAATTGTAGGAAAAAATACAAGCACGCCATGATGCTGCAACGCAAGAAGCTGAAGGGTCAACTGAGTCACCAAATATAGACATGTCTCAGTTGTATGTGGATGTTGTTGGCGGGATAAAAAAACAACGTATTTATGGCTTAGGGACTAAGTCATTCTCATTTATCACTGGGACTAGTTGTGGTTCATCTGTTACTTCACAACTTCATCAAGATGCAATGAAGGAAATGATGAACCAACAGTTAGAGACCATGCGAGCTGAGATGGATGCTAAGCTACAAGCTGAAAGAGCTGAGATGGAGGCTAAACTACAAGCTGAAAAAGCTGAGATGGAGTCTAAATTACAAGCTCAAATGTAGACTCAAATGCAAGCTCAAATTGCAAGTTTGATGGATGAGTTGCGTCGCAATGGAATAATATCCACTTCTATGGCACAACCTCAAAATACTCAAGCTGAACATTCTGTTAACTCAAATGATGAAAACTTAGGAGAGGATTAGATTATGTTTATTAATATACTTGGTACTTTCTAACGATATAACTTTACTTTTGTTATTGCTTAGGAGTATGAATGCTTGAAGAGAATATATTTTGCAATTATATTATTGATGTATTATATTATAGGTTTATTGCATGTATGCGAAATTAATTAGTAGATAAATTTATTATATTATAGGTTTAATGCAGGAATGTGAAATTAATTAGCGGGTAATTTTTTTTAAAAAAAATATTAAAATTTAGCGACGGATAAATATTGTATTAAATCCGTAGCTAAATATCAAATAAAATAAAGAATACCAACGGAATAGCAACGGAAATATTCGTAGTTAAATTTAGCGACGGATTATTCCGTCACTAAACTGTAGCTAAATGGCATCAAATTCAAGTAATAAAAACAAATTAGCGACGGTTATTTCCGTCACTAAATGTAGCGACGGAACATAGAGACGGACTCATTCGTCGCTAAGTCTAGCGACGGAAAGTTCCGTAGCTATTCCCTTGCAAAGTTCGTCACGAAATCGTCGTGGTAGGTGTTTAGCGACGGAAATATTGTGCGTCTGGCGACGGAAATATCCGTTGCTACACCTAGCGACGGAACTTGCCGTCGCCATTTCGTCGGCAATTTCTGCGACGAACTCGTCGTCCGGGGAATTATAGCGACGGACGTTTTCAGCTAGCGACGGAATGATCCGTCGCTAGATTTTAGCGACGGACAAAAAACTGCGTCGCCAAGATCTAGCGACGCCCATTATAGCGACGGACGATATCCGTCGCTAATCCGTCGCTAAACGTTTTAGCGACGGATTTCTCCTGTTTAGCGACGGAAATTGTCCGTCGCTATTTTGGCTTTTTTTGTAGTGAACGGTGCATGAAGAGGCTAGGATCAACAGGTTTCTGAACAATTGGATGTTCTTCGAGGCTCAAAAGCTTGCAAACACCTGGCTAGTACATAACTATAAAAAGAAAACGCAATAATTAACTCATATCATAAAAGGAAGATTCAACGTAATATCATAACCTTGTAATATGATTTCTTACTGGTCGGTGGAAGAAGGGAATGAGAGAACTACCAACATGAGGAGACGAGGGAGGCAAGTGCAAAATGAAGAATTATAATTTTTTTTTTAATTTGTCACCATCCATTGTATTTATAGGTAGGGAAATGTGAGAATTATAAATTAATAATATCAAATTTCCTTTTTCAATTTACCTCTTAATCAAATATTATTTCAGTCAATTAGGAATCTTTATAATTTTTCATTAATTAATAATATTCGTTTCCTTTTCAATTTGTCAATAATAATTATTATCAATTATAATTAATAGATATTATTTAATTTTCATATAAAATTTTCTTACCAATTAAGATTTACTAATTATTTTACTAATAAATTATGTAATTAAATATTAACAAAAGTTTGAGCGGGAAAAATTTGGAAGGAGGATGTTACTTTTATATATAGTATATATTATTATTATTATTATTATTATTATTATTATTATTATTATTATTATTATTATTATTATTTTATTTTATTTTTATCATTATTAGTATTATTATTATTATGAAGATGCTCTCATTCACCACCAACATCATTGTAAATGTTATATCTAAATGCAAGGAACTCAGGTTCAATCAATAGTGTTTGATAATGACATTAGAATGTATGATATCACTTTACAAATCAACAAATGGTACATCATCTCAAATGTCATTGTCAAACCTGTTCGGACGAACTATAAAGTACTTGATAACAAATACAATTACACATGGAATTTAAATGGTCGAACCGGTGTCCAAACAAGTGACAATGATGACACGCCATTTGCTCCCATGTAAGTGGTTTATTTGTTTCTACTTACTTTAGTTGCAATTTAGCTATTTACAATTTCGTTATGTTTTATTAAAATATATAAGCATCGAGACTATTTCTTTGATTTTTATTAATTTAGCATTTTTTTCTCTCCCATTATTATATGACTACTTTAACCAATTAAGGAACACTAATTTAAAAATACGCATTTGAGCATTGGTTTAATCGCGCAACGTGCATGTGATAACTAGTACTATTAATAAAAGTAAAATTATTCCCTTCAACTTTGTCACACAAACTAATAGTATTAATTAATTGGTAAAAAAGTTAATGAAGTTTAATTGGTAACAAAATTTTATTTACCAAATTCTGAGAATAATTAAACCATTATAATTGTGAGAATAATGGACACAAAGTCTGCGTAATTTTATAAGAAAAAATAATTTATTAATTATTATTTACACCAATAATAGTAATTCAATTCGAATACTTATCTATACTACTATTAATAAAAATAAAATTATCCTTTGTGAAATTCATGTCAAACAATAGTAAAGATAAAATGGAAAAGAAAACTAATTTTAATAATTGATTGAAAATATAAAAAGATCCTAATGAAAAAGGAAACGAAAATTAGAAAAAAGAATATTACTAATTGATTGAAAATTATTTTAAAACTTTAAAAAAAATGAATTACATTTTCCTTTTGAAAACTTTAAATTATTTAAACTTTAATAAATTAATTAAACATGGGTTGTTAGATTTTTTTTTTAATAATTACAATTAATTCATTCAAATATGGAGGAGGAAGAAAAAACTAAATGCGATATGGTGAAAATAAATATACTTAAGGTATAAAAGTATAATTACACATATATTAGTGTAATTGACTAATAATAATTGCCTAATAATTATTATGATAATTATGTTAAACATTGATCGTTGAATTTATTTTTATAATAATTATAAAATTAAATTATTTCTCATTTTTTCCATATTTAATTTAGTAATAATATAATTAAATAAGTCATATTACATATCAATCTTTTTAAGATAATTGTAGACAAACAAGTCATATATTATTCAATTAATTGAGTAATACTTTTGCACTAATCTTATAATCAAATAAATGTACACATTCAATATTAGAATTTTTTATAATTTCATCTTTAGTTTTATTATCTAAATATATAATAAAAAAAAACATCATAAAACATAATCAATCCAACCAATTTCATCAATTGCGCTATATAACATTCGATGTTATAATTTATTTAATTGTATATCGATCCAAATATTCTTAAAATATTATAACAAATCCATTCCGTGCAACGCACAAGCAAAAGATACTAGTTATACTTAATAATTTTAATACTACACGGAACTTAATAATTACCGTAAATAATATTTAATAATTGTCAATTTATCTTAGATAATTATATTAATAATTAATTATTATGGTAATTACTAAATACTAAATATACATATAAAAAATTCCTACGTTGGTTTATGTAAAACTTGTAGCTCAAACAATCTTGTTGGTGTTAGAAATAAATTTTATATTTTTTAAAAAAAATTAATGAAGTAATTTATTATATAGCTTCATGTGATTATTTGATAATGTTGTAAATTATTGAATATGGAATATGCTCGATTATGATTTTAATTACTTATATTATATTGTAATAGAGTCAGTAGTACTAAAAAAAAAAAGGATTTCAATTACTTAATATATTATATAAGTATGTTTTGTTGAAATAAAATATAATGAATGGATATAAAATTACAATTCAACTACCAATTATAGAACTATAGTAATTTATTATTTATTTTGTTTATATAATTTTATTATTTTTATCATTATAGTAAATATTTATTTAATTACACAACATGACTTCATTTGTCCCCATCAATCATTTTGATGTGTGCAAGTCATTGACATGATTCCTAAATATATAATGCATAATTCAAGTAAAAGATTAGAGTGAGTTATGTGGTCTTAGATCAACAGTACTAAGTAGTTTCATGGTGAAAGTTTGATTTGTGCTCGTAACACAATTTAAAGTTGGATTCACTTAAGGCGATTTATCCTGCTGATGCACCAAAAAAAAAAATTATATTTCTTTGTGGACATTAATGTAACAAGCTTTTGATTCATGACTCACTGAAACATATATACCCCGTAATTTACCTTCTCACAAGTTCTTAAGAGTGGGATAGTGAGAAGTGGTCATGGTTGGGGTTTAAAGAGAGAAATAGAGGGGGTTGGGGTCAGTCCTTATACCGTGGACCATGCACCATGGCTGATACTGCAGTTGTGTTGAACGGATACTGCAGTTGTGTTAAACAGATATTGCAGTTGTGTTGAAAGGGAACTGCAGTTGTGCGGAACAGGGGCCGTTCCATCTGAAACTGCAGTTGTGTTGAACTGATACTACAGTTATGTTGAACGGGTACTGCAGTTGTGTTGGACTGATACTGCAGTGTGTTGGACGGATGAAACGACCTCTGTTCCGCGCAACTGCAGTTTCCTTTCAACACAACTGCAGTATCAATTCAACACAACTGCAGTATCCGTTCAACACAACTGCAGTATCAACCATGATCATGGTCCATAATGCATTGTGGACCATGGTCCACAGCATAATTTGCGAGTTGGGGATCCTTTTCTTCATTTCTTACGAAAAAGGATTTTCAATTTGAAAATTGAAATTTGGCAGCCTCTTGCACTTTAAAAAGCTGCTAACCTTTCCTACGGTTTTATATTTTATTTTTCACTTTTCTCAATTTTCAATCTTCATCGGCCACTTGTAATTTCTTTTAGAAAAAGTCTCAAGAAAATCAGCAACTATAACTTTCAACAAACCTGCAATTTGCGATTTCTTAAGATTCACTTCTAATACTGTATTGCACAAGCTAAGATTGAGTGCAATAAGTAGAAAGGAAATGAGATAAGGGAAGTATGGTACATCCTACAAATTGTATATATTTGGGATATCAATAGCTATCTGCTCATTATGTCTTCTCCTATGGTTTTTCTACATATATACATTTTGTAAAGGAAACTATAGTGATTCTATTAACTAAGTATGACACTTCTACGGTCAAAGACCTTGTGGTCGAGTGACATAACTGTGGCTCTCTCAAATAGGAAGTCATAAGTTTCGAACACTAGTGGGGTACTCAAAAAAAAAGTATGGTACGTAGTTCTACGAAGGCGAGCAATACTAATCAACCCATTTTTCATAGACTATTAATTAGTTGTCAGTGAAACAGAATTCGATAAATTCAAAATAAGTTGATAGCTAGTTTAACTTTGTTATCAGTAGTACTCAAAAAAAAAAAAAAAAAAAAAAAAACTTTGTTATTAGTAGTCGCAAAGTGTAAAGTTCGATTTTTACGAGTTCAAATGTAATATTGATTTTCTTTATAAAGTACATATACTTACCAGTTACCACTAATAATCAAGTTATAAGGTATTTCTAGTGTTGGAGTATAGTAGTGCATTTTAAATTGCCTCTCTTGTGTGATTTGTATACTATTAAAAAAAGAATACTCATTATACACTATCAGGTAATAGCTATAAGATTTTCACCATCAACTAAAAGAAAATACAATTTTAATATCAATCTAAAAATGAAAAAGTGAATATGCAACCATTAAAAGACTATATGGTCCACCAGTGGCAATAATTGCGGGGATAAAAATGGTCCTAAAGAATACAAAGGTGCATGGCCGTTAATCGTTATGTATAATAATGAGGGGTGAGGCGTGGGGTAGGGTAGGAAGGTGAAAGAAATAATGGGTAAGCTACAAAGCTAAGGCAGTTAGTTGGTAAAGAGGAGGCGTGGATCAAATTAAATCATCGACCTACTACTACGTTATTATTACTACTTTTGATTAAGAAAAATGCTAAATGTATATGTATATCTATCTACTATATATCTACTACACTAATAAGAGTCAAAGAGAGTTAGGCCTAAAATGGGTTAAAATAATGGCGGTCAAATTATTTAATCAAATGGATGGTTCAGATGAATTATTTTGGCCCTGTTTGGTAAATGGTTGTTGGCTGATTGGGTTAGAAAGTATGATTTGTTGATAATATTAGCTGATTGTAGAAAGTTGTTTGATAAATTGGCTGTTAGCTGATAGCTATTTGGTATAATTTCTTTTCTCAAAAAGCTAATTGAAAAGTCTGCTTTGAGTAGCCTTTTGAATTTTAGCATTTTGGAGTTACAAAAAGCTTATTAACCAAACAACTAATAGTGATCAAATAAGCCAAAATTGGCTGATAGGCTGATTATTTACCAAACAGGACCTTAATCAAATATATGGTTAAGATAATTCAAATTAATATTATTAATAGAGATTACCTAATTTAACCTTACTTTTTAACTTACCCATTAATTTCTATAAGAAAGGTCTTAGGTTCGAACCTCATCTCAATCAAATTTGACATAATTAAGTTTCTCACTCTATTTTACTCTTATTAAATTAAATAAATTAGTAGCTACAACAAAAAAATGATACATATGTATTTCTTTAATTTAGAATTATATGTCTACAATATCTTTGGAATACATAATATTTTAAATTTTCAATTCTTTATTAATTAATTTAATCTTTTTTCTTAAACTAGGAATTTCTTTATCCACAATAATTCATTCAACAATAATTGTTGAACAAAATAAACCCCAAGCAGAACACATCAAGGAAAGTCCATAGCTCTTATATCATAATTTCATTGCATGACGTTGTCATCTATGCTACCAACAATAACCGAATTGCAAATAACACACTACCAAAAAAAAGGAAGAGAACAAATAGTAAAGATGAAGACAATGACAATGTTACTCGAAAGAGAATTAAGAACCACATAGAAAAATTTAAATTAAAAGTAATATTTATTTAGACTATATTTTTAGACCAAATATTTAGACTATTGATTTTACAAGGTTGCAAACATTTATTTTAGTAATAATTATAATAAATTTTCTATATTATCTTGGATTCATATACTTTGAGCTAGATATTTAAATAAAAAAATTCGACATTTAATTACCCATGCATAAACTTCTCCTATATAATCTTGCATTGATATACTTTCAAATATTTATTTAAATATAAACATTAGGCATTAATCCATTCGCGCAATGCGCGTATAAAACTAGTCTACTATACTAATAAGAGCCAAAGAGAGTTATGCCTAAAATGGGTAGAAAAAATGGCGGTCAAATTATTTAATCAAATGGATGGTTCAGATGAATTACTTAATCAAATAGATGATTAAGATAATTCAGATTAATATTATTAATAGAGATTACCTAATTTAACCTTACTTTTATGATTATCCGTTAAGTTTTCCGTTAAATATTCCCTTCTCCGTTAATATTCCGTTAACTTTTAACTTACCCATTAATTTCTATAAGAAAGATCTTAGGTTCGAACCTCATCTCAATCAAATTTGACATAATTAAGTTTCTCACTCTATTTACACTTATTAAATTAAATAAATTAGTAGCTACAACAAAAAAATGATACATATGTATTTCTTTAATTTAGAATTATGTGTCTACAATACCTTTATTTGAAAAAATTATTCATTATCAAAAAATTAAATTAAATAAGATAAATAATTTCATTAGTTATATTGTCTTTATTTTCTCTCATGCAAAGATTCTTTACATTCAAATTTATCAATTGATATTCATTACATTGTCCATTATCTTATTTTTACAATATCTTGTAATTTAATATCAAAGTTATAGTACAAAATAATGTTATATATTTATTTACCAAGTATTTTATTAATACTATGAAAAAAAATTTTAAAATAATTTGAAGCTAATTATATTAATTAACTACTTGGGGATTGGTTGACAAAGAGAGTACTTAAATAACCCAACAAATTGAAGCGGAATCGTTCTATTTTACTCTTATTGAATTAAATAAATTAGTAGTTACACAAAAAAAATGATACATATGTATTTCTTTAATACCATGAAAAAAATAAAAAAGAATAGTTTGAAACCAATCATATTAACTACTTGGGGGATTTGTTGACAATGAAAGTACTCAAATAACCCATGGCCATTAATTACCCAGCAAATTTAAGCGAGAAACTACCTTTTAATATCTTTGGAATATATAATATTTTAAATTTTCAAATTTTTTTAATGTATTTAATCTTTTTTCTTAACTAAGAATTTCTTTATTCACAATAACTCATTCAACAATAATAGTTGAACCAAATGAACCTCAAGCAGAACACCTAAAGGAAAGTTTATAGCTCCTATATCATAATCCCATTGCATGACGTTGTCATCTATGCTATCAACAATAACCGAATTGCAAATAACACAATACCAACAAAAAGGAAGAGAACAAATAGTAAAGATGAAGACAATGACAATGTTACTCAAAAGAGAATTAAGAACACTTAGAAAAATTCAAATGAAAAGTAGTATTTATTTAGACTATCATTTTTAGACCAAATATTTAGACTATCGATTTTACAAGGTTGCAAACATTTATTTTAGTAATAATTATAATGGATTTTCTATATTATCTTGGATTCATATACGTTGAGTTAGATATTTAAATAAAAAAATTCGACATTCAATTACCCATGTATAAACTTCTATATAATCTTGCATGGATTATGGATATACCTTCAAATATTTATTTAAATATAAACATTGGGCATTAACTCATTCGCGCAATGCGCATATAAAACTAGTATATATATATATATATATATATATATATATATATATATATATATATATATATATATATATATATATATATATATATATATATACTAATAAGAGCCAAAGAGAGTTAGGCCTAAAATGGGTAAAAAAAAAATGGCGGTCAAATTATTTAATCAAATGGATATATGGTTCAGATGAATTATTTAATCAAATTGATGGTTAAGATAATTCAGATTAATATTATTCATAGAGATTACCTAATTTAACCTTACTTTTATGATTATCCGTTAAGTTTTCCGTTAAATATTCTCTTCTCCGTTAATATTCCGTTAACTTTTAACTTACCCATTAATTCTTATAAGAAAGGTCTTAGGTTCGAACCTCATCTAAATCAAATTTGACATAATTAAGTTTCTTACTCTATTTACTCTTATTAAATTATAAATAAATAAATTAGTAGCTACAACAAAAAATGATACATATGTATTTCTTTAATTTAGAATTATGTGTCTACAATACCTTTATTTGAAAAAATTATTCATTATCAAAAAATTAAATTAAATAAGAGAAATAATTTCATTAGTTATATTGTCTTTATTTTCTCTCATGCAAAGATTCTTTACATTCAAATTTATCAATTGATATTCATTATATTGTCCATTATCTTATTTTTACAATATCTTGTAATTAAATATCAAAGTTATAGTACAAAATAATGTTATATATTTATTTACCAAGTATTTTATTAATACTATGAATTTTTTTTTAAAAATAATCTGAAGATAATTATATTAACTACTTGGGGATTAGTTGACAAAGAGAGTCCCTCAAATAACCCAACAAATTGATGCGGAATCGCTCTATTTTACTCTTATTGAATAAAATAAATTAATAGTTATACCAAAAAATGATACATATGTATAATACCATGAAAAAAATAAAAAAGTATAGTTTGAAATCAATCATATTAACTACTTGGGGAATTTGTTGACAATGAAAGTACTCAAATAACCCATTACCCAGCAAATTGAAGCGAGAAACTACCTTTTAATATCTTTGAAATATATAATATTTTAAATCTACAAATTTTTATTAATTTATTTAATCTTTTTTCTTAAACTAGGGATTTCTTTATCTACAGTAACTCATTCAATAATAATGGTTGAACCAAATGAACCCCAAGTAGAACACCTAAAGGAAAGTTCATAGCTCCTATATCATAATCTCATTGCATGACGTTGTCATCTATGCTACCAACAATAACCGAATTGCAAATAACACACTACCAACAAAAAGGATGAGAACAAATAGTAAAGATGAAGACAATGACAATGTTACTCAAAAGAGAATTAAGAACACCTAGAAAAATTCAAATGAAAAGTTGTATTTATTTAGACTATCATTTTAGACCAAATATTGAGACTATCAATTTTTCAAGGTTGCAAACATTTATTTTAGTAATAATTATATGAATTTTCTATATTATCTTGGATTCATATACTTTGAGTTAGATATTTAAATAAAAAAATTCGGCATTTAATTACCCATGTATAAACTTCTCCTATATAATCTTGCATTGATATACTTTCAAATATTTATTTAAATATAAACATTGGACATTAACCCATTCGCGCAATGCGCGTATAAAACTAGTTTTATAAATAAAACTCTTACCATGTGACGTGTATTCAAATTTTATTAGAATAAAAAAAATATAATTCTTTTTTTTAATTAATTAAAATATGCCAGATCAATATATAATAATAATAATAATAATAATAATAATAATATATAATAATAATAATAACAATAATAATAATAATAAAAGAGTAAATGTAAAGAAACATGACTACGTATAGTATTATTGTTCAATTAAATATAATCTTTGCATTTATGCAATGAACTATCCAATGAAATTTTGGAGCGTTTGAAAAATATCAAATTTGTCAATTTTGTGGTTTAATTAACTTTAATCATTTGATAAATGGTGAATTGACAATTTGACATAGTAAATAATCATCAATGTGTTAAAAATTACGGAGTAAAATATTGTTTAAAAAGCTGTTAGTCAACTGGTTACGATATTTATGGTTATACAATAACAAATTGATAATTTAAATAACATTTTAAAATGAAAGAATGATTTTTATTTTTTATTTTTCAAAGGTCTTATTAGTTATTACCCATCGGCCATCTCTATCTTTGAAGGCAAGCCAAATCACAGATTATGATTATCACCCTTTTACTTCATCCCATACATCATATATCATTAGTCTTTTTTATTTTATTTTTCTTTTTTGTTCAAGGAACAATTCAATTAACAAATTCAAAATAAGTTGAGAGACTTTACTTTGCTAGTAATCTGAGTGCATGGTTTGAATCCTACTAAAGACCAAAGTTGTCACATTCCATGATTTACCTCTAGATTTTGGACATTTAGGGGCCTTTTCGTTTAATTGTCTCATATGTTGATTTGTTTATTTATCTATTAGGAAAATCAACATTTTGATCCCTCAATTGTTTCGCAACTATCAATGTAGTTCCTAATTTTCAATATTGGGTTGATTACTTTGTCGGTTAGGCTGACTCTCGCACCGTGATTAGCCTGGACATCTCTTAGCTCCTTGTCGAGACACTTCGTGAAGTTTTGCCTTGGCCGACCAGGGGGCCCATTTCGCTCGCTCTAGTGACCTCTTACATCTTTGGTCAAAATGGGTTGGCTCACCAACTTTGTGAACTAGATAGTTAGGTTCGTCAGCGGGGTTGACAACTTGCCCCCCAGCTTTTTTCTTGAGCTCGACTAGGTCTTTAGAATAGAACATGTAGAGGGGCATTTGTGTGATTTGTGATTGGAACTTGGTTTTCTTTACCTTTAGATGGATTGGAAGGCTTTAGGGTTTAACATCCTTGTGTTGGGCCATTATCCCCTTGCCTTTAGATCTTAATGTTGAGCTTGACCAAGCCCAAATATGAGGGCCTTAGTTGCCTTCGAGCTCGGCTCAAGATAAAATTGTATCTTGGTAACAGTCTCTTTACTTTGGAATGTAGTGTGGGTTGGGGTCGGAGCTCATGTTATTCATAGAGGTCGTCTTGTTGCCTTTGGTTAAGGACTTGGTCCTAGGCTTTAATTTTTCATTGTCGACGTCAAAGGAGGTCGAACCCCTCCTTATCCTTCGAGAATTATGTAATGGTTTCAACTAAGGTGTTGACCTCGACCAAAATGTTCTTTCGTTAAGCGATAGGCGATGTCGAACCTCATATCGCCCCTAGGGAACACATAGCTTTTTCTTGGTCAAGAATCGTGCTCGACCAAGAATGAGCTCTTCCATTCGGTGGCGAGTGAGGTCATACCTCGTACTTCCCCTATGAAATACCTTCCTGTTTGACATTATGTGATGTCAAACCTAGTAACACCCCTAGGGAAAGGTTCTCTTTTTCTTAGCCAAGGGTAGGGTTTGGCCAAGAACGAGCTCTTCCGTTTGGTGGTGAGTAAATCAAAACTCGTACCACCCCTAGGGACTACTTTCTCATTTGGCGGTAGGTTATGTCGACTTCGTAGCGTCCCTAGGGAAAGCTTAGCTTTTTCTTGGCAAAGAATATGGCTCAGCCAAGAAAAAACTCTTTCGTTTAGTGGTGAGCGAGGTCGAACCTCTTACCACCCTTAGGGAATACCTTTCTATTCGGCGCTAGGCGAGGTTGGACCTTGTAATGCCCTTAGAGAAAACTTAGCTTTTTTTTAGCCAAGGGTGGGGCTCGGCTAAGAAAGAGCTTTTCTGCTCAATGGTAAACAAGGTCAAATCTCGTACCACCCCTAGGGAAAGATTAGCTTCTTCTTGGACAATGGGTGGACTCGGCAAAAAAAGCTCTTCCATTCGGTGGTGAGCGAAGTCAAACCCTGTACCACCCATACGAAATACCCTCTTGTTTGACACTAAGTGAGGTTAGACCACGTAACCCCCTAGGAAAAACCTCTTCATTTTGAACTAGGCAAGGTTTGACCTTATAATGCTAATAAGGATAATCAAGGTCAAGGTAGGCACGATCGACCTCGACCAAATATTAATCCTTTTGCTCAGCACTAGGCAAGGTCGAGTCTTGTAACTCCATATGAACTAAGGATGTGGCCGATATCCCCAGCCTCAAGGTGAACTCTTGGGGTCCAACCCCCATTTACTCCTCAAAAGTAGCAAAAATAATTCAGACTATAGAGATTTTTTTTTTTTTTTGGCAAACTAACTCTTCATAGAAAGCATGAGCTTATATGTCTCCCATCCCCACCCCTAGGATCTAGATAGTAATCCCATATAACTTGGCTAATCAAGGGGGTCGCCCACCTAGAGCATGACCTAGAGGTCAGCTAACCTCGAGGGTCAGGTCGGACATTCGGACCAAGTTGAGTTATTCAACGCGAGCTCAACAATTCATGGGCTCAATTTTTTGGAATGAGTTGATTTTTCCGATGCGACCTAAAAAAATCATTATCCGATTCCCTGGGAGCATGACCTTGTCCCCCCTGGATCTAGACAATAATCACATGGAACTCGATCAATCATGGGAGTCATCCACCTAGAGCATGATGTAGGGATAAACTAACCCCAATCCAACCTCGAGGGTCGGCTTGGCCATTTAGAGTGAGTTGAGACCTTCTAAGCGAGCTCGATAATTTATAAGCTTGGCTTTCTAGGATGAGGTGAGTCTTTATGTATGTACGAATAAGTTATTCATGAGCTCAGCTCCCTGGGATGGGAATATTCCTTTGATGTGAGCTCGGTAATTCATGACATTGGCCCTTTAGAGTGAGGCAAGCCATTTGATGTAAGCTTGGAAATTCACGAACTCAACTTCTCGAAGTGAGACAAATTCTTCAGTGCAAAATCATGACCTCAACTTCTAAGAGGGAGGTTATCCCTTCGGTATGAGGTCGAAAAATCATGACCTCAGTTTGGTGAAGAGAGGCTAGTCCTTTGATGCAAACACGACAATCATGAGTCGGTCACAAGCAAGTTGAGCTCAACCACAAGTCGAAGCAAGGTGAGCTCGTCGTCATAAAGTACCTGAGATTGGCTATAAGTCCAAGCAAGGTAACTTTAGCCATAGGCTTGATTAAGGTGAGTGTAGTTGCCAAGAGATTGGGACTACACTCTAGCCCCTTCCACTTGCACTTCCTACCTTACTTTAAGAAATGGGGTCCGAAAGAAGGCATGTAGACTAAGTGTTTGATAAAATGCCTTAGGCAATTAAAGTTACTACAAAAGTAGAACTCAAATTTCTTGAGATGCTATGACCGTAGTCGGCTTAGCACTAGCGTAAATGCCTTCCAAAGATCACACTTCAACACATAGCCTCAATTCCGCCAAGGTCTCTTCATTACATCTAAGCAAATGAATGCCAATCTATACTTCACTCTATATCGCATTGCTCATTTACTTTTATTTACTTGATTGCATACTTTACATTGCACTCTTTGCTATTGCTCTAATGAACTTGCCTAGCTTGCTACTGCGATTGTGCACTCGTGCTTAACCACACATCATTCAATTCCAATTCGTCATCCTTTGAGAACGACATCTAGGAGAATCTTCATTCTCAACCCTACTTTCCATCCACCGCTACACTACATCTTTGTCAGTCGTCCACCTCATGTTGACCTGACCACCTAGGCGAATTGACATGCACATCGCCTCGGGGTCCTTGCACCAGTACGAGTCAATTAACCGGTGCAACACTCGACCTCGGAGGAAACGAGGTCACAAATGGTTGTACATAGGTGGTCTCACATAGAACCCTATTAGTGACTGGTCGGCTTGATGGGGTAGTACCAAATCTTGGATCCCCACGACTAGCTTGGTGAGTAGGGTCACAACTTATTGATTCCTAGACACCTCGACTTAGAGGCCTAGGGTCGGTTTTGGGGCGGTCGAAGTCCCTCCCTTGTTGAGGTTATCATTCAAATGATCCCTTAGGTCTCTTCCCGACTGGCGACCGCGCACAGGTAAAGTTTGTCAGCTTGTGTTCCCATTACGGATATTTCTTCCTAGGGTGAAGTTAGTGTTGCGGGAATTGTGAGAGTTGGACCTCGCCTTTGTTGTGGAAAGTTCAAAGTAGAATACATACTCGAGCTTATATATTGAGCTCTCAATGAAAGTACTAATGATGGAATTAACCTAGGTGGCCCAGATTAACTAACTTAGTAATTTAAGGACAAAGGTATAGATATAATATAGTGTTTGGAAAGGATAAAATGTCCTTGTATTGTATTAATAGTTCAATGAAAGTATAAATAATGTTTTGAGAAGACAAATAATTCATTTTTATATATGACTTCCTTTCAATCGCCTATGCGAACTGGGCGCTATCTGCTCATGGCGGGCAGTTATGGTCCTGGTTTGATCGCGCCTTGCTCATGCCTCGGCCGACCTCGTGGGGGATGATCGGCCCTCTCGGTGGCTGACCTTGCAGGGGTCAACCCGACCTCGATGGGGTCTACTCAACCTCTTGGCGACTAACTCGACCCTTTGGCCTCTAGTTGGACCACCTTGGGCCGACTTCGTGGTCTTCCTCGACCACTCTATGGTCGACCTTGCTCTCCTTGGGCCAACCTCGTTGTCAGGTTTGCCCGGGTCAATCTACCTTCTCCAGGGCTAGTTCTACATCTTTATTTGGATTGGCTTTAGTCTGGGTCCATTCTTAATACATTTATCAATATTTATTCCAAAACAATGTATTTTTAATCTTCCCAAGTTCTACACATAAGTAATACACCGATTATAAGTCGTTATTAACTATCACTTAAAACAACTCGTAACCCGTCTTCCCAACTTGCAAGGTGGACCTAGATCAAAATACACACTTTATATACTGAATATTCACAATTTACATACTGAATGTTTATAATTTAAATTGTGAACATTTAGTATGTAAAATTGTGAACATTCAGTATGTACATTGTGAACATACAATATATAAATTGTGTATTTTTAGATTCAAGTTCACATTGCAAGGTGAACTCAGGTCTACAAAATAATTTTCCCATAAGTAATAGACCTATTATAATTCGTTTTTAAATATCACTTAAAGCAATCCACTACCCACTGCCCAAAATCCATTATCCATTAACACCCCCTTCGTTTATTGATTTATTTTTCATTCCGTTCAACGACACCAACATGCTTCCAAAATACTACTTACGACTACATACATATAAATAATACGACATCATTAAATAACACTAGCGGCTTAGGATTAGGTAATTAAAACAAAATTGGCCCCTATGTTCTGTCTCCACTACGAATCCTCCTTGTTGTGCCTTTGGAATTCCTTAAGCGTCATTGTATACAAGACAAGATGCCAATACAAGATAAGATTGAATAATGAATATTATCTAACAAAATAAATAAGTTAAACAAAACATGAGACCAAACCGTTCTGATCTAACTATATAAAAAGTTATTAATTATTAAAGCTCATTCTGATGTATTCATAGTACTAGGTAATAGATTGTAGTTGTTTACGAAAGTTTATCGCGTTTGCATGAAATTTTTAATTAACAAAAATAAGTTTTGGTGTAATATATAATCTCAAAGTATATTTCAAAAAAAATATATATAAACTCAAAGTATAGAAATTTATTTTTACGTGTCATTTATTATAAAATAAAGCATATAAATATTAAATAGTCTACTTAAAATATTTTAATATGTTATACATTTACTCAATATGTTTTTATTTTTTTTACTTAGGGGATCTCAGCTTTGTCAGACTAATTCTAAATTCATGGGACTCCGCTCTTAGAGCAGCTGCGGAAGTAATTTACGAGTCGCACAATCAACCCATTCACTGGTCAGATATCCTAGTCTTCATGTACGCATAAGAAATCCAATCCAAACTGATCTTTTTTTCATACATGTTTCTAGTGGGATATTGTCATGATGTTTAAATCAGGCGACGAATCAGCTACGCTGAGTCCCCGAGGCATTGAATACGTTTGTTCACGTGTACAGAGCCACAGAGGCGTGTTATTGCGCGGTGTTGGAGCGGCCGGTCATAATATCTGTTCAAAAATTGGTGCCATGCAATATATGCATGGCTGGGACCACAGACATTCCACAAGGGAGCAGGAAAGCGTTGGTTAATAACATATGCCTCATCGACGGTGACGATTACACCAAGGCAGGTGGAGGTGGAGCGCAGTCAGCACCTCGTGTGTGGTCTTGGACTTCTGGCCCATCATATAATGTGCACCCATGTGAAAAGCCATATGTTGTCAGTATATATATATATATATATATTCACAATTTTACTTTATTCAAATACTAAAATAATATATATGTTACATATCTAGATGATACATTTATTACTATTCTAAATAGTTAGTTACATGATTAAATTTTGATGGTGAGCATATTGATTTTTTTTTTAAACAGCATATTGATTTTTTAGGCTTATTTAAAAAGTTAAAGCATAATGTGTTTCAAAAAAAAAAAAAAGAAAAGAAAATACTAAGATTTTTTGACTATTTTTTTTTTTTTTTTTTTTTTAGAATAAAGGTCAAATTAACCATCCGACTATATACTAAAGTACAATTAGACTCTCGAATACAAAAATTGTGAATTAAACTTTTAAACTTGTTAAAAGTGTACAATTAACCTATTTAACATGTTACTAAAAGGTAATCGGTCAACTTTGCTTACACAACTTCTCCCGATCGCACAGAGAAGCTAGTGACTTCTTTGTCAAGCTTCTTCATCCATGGTAGTTGGCCTACCATGGCGGGCTACGTACTCCGACCATATTAGACAAAGAAGCCTGAAAAGCTTCTTCGTCCATGCAGCAGCATTGAACGTGGCATCTTACATAGCATCTGC
>CP025655.1:15352053-15366687 GCA_003576665.1 Ipomoea trifida | reverse complement strand
CGTCTATTTCATTAATCAAAACGACGTCGTTTTGGGACCGTGGTCCACAATGCATTGTGGACCACGATCCACGATATAATTTACGTACTCCGGCCAGATTAGACAAAGAAGTCCGACAAGATTCTTCGTCCATAACAGCAATGACTATGGCATCTTACGTAGCATCTTACATGACAAGTGACTTACGAGTAACATGTTATTATTGGTCAAATAGATTAATTGCACAATTTTAACAAGTTTAAGAGTTTAATTGACATTTTTTTCTTCGAAAGTTTAATTACACTTTAGTAATTGGAGAGTCTTTGACTCTTATCTTCTCTTTTTTTTTTAAAAAAATAAAATATTCCAAATTAATCCTTAAAATGGTACTATCATTGTAAACACTGTACTGCCCTAAGATTCTAAGAATATTGTGTGAAAGTAATATAATTTAGGTATCTTTAAGATCTAAGGTTTCACTTTTTGCTCCTTTTGTCAATACTTTTGACGAACATATTTGATTCTGGATAATATGGAGTAATATCTATTTGGAACTTTCGGAAAGCAAAACATTATAGATTTATAGTCTAAAGCACGTCTCATGTTCCGTTTGTTGACTCCAATTATGGAATAATATCCATTTCTTCATTGAGTAACTAATTTGTCTCTTGCTACCACATCCTCCAAGTATTCTTAATTCCCAACTACACAAAATTTTGAGTAACTCTATCTTGATGATACATTATTGTATTAAATATATAAGTTAAAAAGATACTGAAAAATAGTTAAATAAGTCTTTAAATTAGGGTGGTGCATTGAATGTTTATGGTGGTTACTGCTGGTCAGTAGAATGCGTGAAAATTGAAACTGTTAAGGTGTTCTTTTTTCATAATAAGTTTTTCATAAATTTTTAAAAAAGTCTTCAAACCAGTAGCAATACTATAGTTAAGCTATTAAATTTAAAAGCTTCCAATTGAATCATCAAACTTGTCAAAAAATACATTAAAACTTCTAACAAGTTACCAGACTTGACACACGTACCAACATGCCTGTTTAGGATTAATATGTTGTGTCTTTAAATTTAATTAATTAATTAATTAATTAATAATAATAATAATAATAATAATAATAATAATAATAATATAATAGTAATAATAATATAATAATAATAATAGACCCGAAACATACATATGGATATATACCTACTAAACATACATGTTGGTGCCAGGCCAGTACGTACAGTAAGTTACTTGATGGTAACATGTTAAAAGTTTTAATCTCGCATTTTTTGTAAGTTTGCAAGTTCAATTGATATTTTAAAAAAGTTCAAAAATCTAATTATACTATTGTTATTAGTTTGATGATTTATTTGATAGTTTTACAATAATATATTACAACAAAATAATACCATTTTAAACCGATATAATGAGAAACCATGTCTAATATGGTTAATTTTTTCAAATTTTATTGTGAAGTCGTAACAATATAATTACAGCAAATTTCACTTTTTGTCCTCGACTATTGTGGTATTGTCACATTTAGTCCTTTTTTTTTTTTTAATTTTACCATATTACATCCATGACTTTGAGCAACTTCCACATTTAGTCCTCGACTATTATGGCATAGCCGCAGTTAGTTCTATTCTTTTAATTTTTTCATATTACATCCATGACTTTCATTTGATTGCCACCATTAATCTACCGTTAAAAATTTCATTATTTTACCGTTAGAAATATGAGTTACAATATTGAAACACAGTAATATCCTTAAATTGAGATATAACAAAGGAACAAAAAAATCCGTATACATATCGTAACTCATATTTCTATGAGTTACGATATTACATTGTTTGATGTTTACGATATTTCTAATGTATTTGAAATATGAGTTACGATATGATATGTGTAAGGATTTTTTCTTTGTTATTTGTCAATTCTAATGGTAAAATAATGAAATTTTATACGGAAATCATGGATATAATAATATGGTAAAACTAAAAGAACAGGACTAAATGTGGTAATGTCATAATAATCGAGGACTAAAAGTGGAAGTTGCTCAAAGTCATGAATGTAATATGGCAAAATTAAAAGAATAAGACTCCAGAAGTTTTTTGATGACTAGTTGGTGATTACTTGGCTTGAAAAAAACTTCACCATGTAAGTAAATTGCTCACTGTAGTTCAATTTAGTTATTAAAGTGCTTAGTATTTTCGTTAATTTTGGCTGTGTTTGACAGAGCTTATTTAGGAGCTTATAGCTTATTTTAAGCTACTAATAAACTATAAGCTTTGTTTGGTAATGTTCTCAAAATAAGGTAGTAGCTTAAAATAAGAGCTTATTTTGAAACGCTACTTCAGGTAGCTTTTTAAAAATAAGCTAGTAGCTTCTTAACTTTTTTTCATCTTTATCCTTATTATTTTATATAAATAACATCATTTATCCCTCCCAATTAGAACTCTTTTGGCCTTTTTTTCTTCAATATGTTTCGTTGTAATTTTAATTTGATATTTGTGTTTGAACAATAATTTTTGTATGAACTTATTTTATGAATTATAAACATCTTGATTTACTTTATATATTTTCAAATATATGTTCTTACTTTATATTTTATTAAATTATATTGATTTCATTATTTTATATTTTAATATGTAAACAAACCTATTTAAATTTAAAACTATTTAACTTTTATGAAGATGTCCTTTTTAGTCTTTTTACATTTATCAACTTATCAAAAAGCTAATTTTACCAAACACTTTTTAAGCATAACAGCTCTTCAGATTTCAGCTTCAAGCTTATAGTTTTTCAGCTTTCAGCTACTTTTCAGCTTTCAGTTATGTTTGCCAAACATATCATTTCTTTTTGTTTAGGGCTTAGTCTTGTGTAGACAAAGGATATCACAAGTAACACTCTTACAACCTAGACTAGGGATTTTCCCTAAATTAATTGAAAGCTCTCAAATTAAAGTAAAAGGTGGGAATCGACATAGATAAAGGTTGAGGAGTGTGTTGGATGTGTTTTTACAATAATACCCTCAACTTTTCTAATAAATAAACGGATTCTTAATGCCCGGTTAGAAAAAGAACGAAAATTGCAAAGTCAATTATAGCTTAGGGTCAAGAAGTGGGCATGACAAACAAGGTGGCTCAAATTCTACAATTATCCAATAACTTAAGAACAAAAAGTACAATTTTTAATAATAATAATAATAATAATAATAATAATAATAATAATTATTATTATTATTATTATTATTATTATTATTATTATTATTATTATTATTAATGTGCAGCTCTCCTTACTCGTGCAAACGTGCCGACATGTTAGAGCCATAGGATGAGTTGAGATCAAATGGATGGAAATTAATGAAGAGGATAATATACGCGGTGACAATTTCGTAATTTTTTACATCATGTATATTTTAGCGGTGCATTACGTGCTAGCATGTGATGCACTTATGAGTGCTCTGTGGTGCATTTTTGAGTGATACGTGGTGCACTTAATAGAACACCACTCAATGAGTGTATTGAACCCACAACATTTTTTCTGTTTTTGGTGTTGCACAACACACCAACACTTAGCGCACCATTGAAATATACCAAGTGTAATTTTGTGGTGCACTAAACGCTGGTATGTAGTGTACTTATGAGTACTCTGTGGTGCACTGATGTGTGGTGCACTTATGACTCATCTATGGTGCACTTAGTATTCTACTACTTAACGGGTATATTGAACTCTGCCACCGCTTTTTTTTTTTTTTCATTTTGGTGGTGCACCACAATTCATTCATAAATGCACCACACATTAGCACTTAGTGCACCACCGAATGTTGGTCCCAAAGAGTTGGGGTACAAGTTTCTAGAGGGGGGAGGGGGGGGGTTGAATAAATTTGCAAGGTTTTGAAAATGTTAACGATTTGTTCAAGTAAATCGAATGATTACTTCAACGTTTCGTAGAGAATGCACAATAAATATTATTAATTATTTTTAAGTGGTTTGCACGTAATTTGTTTTATTGTTTTAAATGTTACGGTGGTTTTTGAAACAAAAAAAAAAATGTTATGATTCGAATGTGATAGAATATTAAAAAAAAAATACGCAGTAAAGTAAAGAATAGAGAGACGGAGAGAATTTTTAGAGTGGTTCGACCAACTTAGCCTACTCCAATCCGCCTTGAACTTCACATGGTTTTCAACTTAACACTAAGTTTACTCCACTTCTTTCTACTTCTACCGAGTAGAGTTACAAAGGTTTGAAGAAAATAATTCTTCTATCCCCAACGAGAAAGCTTGGCTTTAAATGATGAACTTGATATTCACGTTTGAGCATGGTTGCAGTAAGCGCTAGGCGCTAGTCGGGCGGTAGACTAGCGCCTAGCGCCTAAGCGGTCTAGGCGGCGCCTAGGCGGTACCTAGGCGGTTCTAGGCGGCGACGTATAAAAACAAAAAATTAATTCATGTGTGTGGGTGTATGTCATATATTATATTATATATTACATATATATATCTCTTACTTCTCTTACTTATATAAATAAATAAATTTAAATACATATAAATATAATAATAAAATTAACAATGCCGACTCGCTTGAGTTAACTCGCCTAACTCTGTCGAGTTGGGCGAGTTAACTCGGCCAAATTCGGCTTAGGCGGCCGCCAACTCGGCCTAGTCGGTCGAGTTAGGCGCTAGGCGGCCTTCTAGGCGGCCGGCCACCTAGGCGGACGCCTAGGGATCAATTCGCCACGGTCTAAGAGCGCCTAGCGCCTAGGCGGGTGCCTAGGCGGCCTAGGCGGGGATTTTTGCAACACTGCGTTTGAGTAGTCCAAGCTTCTAAATATGGATATAACTTTGTAGCTTTTTGTCTCTCTCTCTTTAACTGGTCACGAAATGTATAAGACTTGAAAACTTTGAGCACTTGAGGGAATATTTTTCACTTAATGGACCAGCACCTTCTTTAGTCTTGAATGAAGGTATTTATAAGTGTTTTGAAATACATTCACTGGAGGGGAACTTATTTCAAACGTCTATTACCCAACATGTAGGGATTTTTCCTAAAAATAGTTTTTGCGTGTCAGACTTTCCAACCGTTAGACCACTTAATTTGTGATGAACATATCTTTTTGTTCTACACAAATGTCTAGGTTTTTTTTAGGAAAATCTCCCCTAGGATGTGTACTTAGGATTCTCTTTGCCTTGGTCACATTCTTCCCTAAAGCAATAAAGTTTTAAGGTTTTGAATTGTTGGCGTAGAGAATGTCTCGAGCAGTTGTTTTCGAATGGTTAACTTGCATTATTCGAGTCAATGTTTCGAACCTTAACACTTTGCTACCTTTCAGTTAAGAATGGTTATTCTTACCATTCGTTCCTCCTGACATTCCCTTTTACTCGAAAGGTATGCCCTTCTACCATTCGACATTTGCAAGCTTTCGGTCTTTAGATCTTCAACACTTTGATTCTTCTTCCCGAACTCTTCTAATCTTCAACTCTTCGAAGACTCTCTTGACTATCCGAAACGTAACCATTCATGTTAACATTCAGACTAACTTGTCTATCCAAAACGTAACCTCTCAAATTAATCATTTAGACTATTCTGAATTGTGAAAAGAGTTCCTAAGTCTAAAAGATAAAATAAATTGGGGACTAAAATTTCTATCTTTTAGTATCATCAAAATCTAAAATACATTTGTTCCTAACATCGAAATATACATTGTGCACAAAATTACAAAAAAGCCACCGTATTTTTTCTCTTTTGATTGATTTCCAGCCACTTGGTGGTACACTACAGAGCATCAAGTAATGCACCACGGAGCACTCATAAGTGCACCACTCAATAGCACTTAATGTGTAACCCCTCGGTTTTTACGACAAAGTTAAGATTTGAGAATAGCGATATAAATTTTTTTTCTTAGGCTATGACATTTAAGAGAAGGCTTCTCGGTGCTCGAAATAATTTTTTTAGGATTAGTTATCGATAAGCTGCGATCTACGTACCGGTCACGAACCGTAAAAATTTTAAGGGCGTTTATACAATTCGAATTTTCCTAGAGAATCGATTATTAAGCATGATACGATTAAGCGTGAACTTCCTACTCAGTTCAGTGAAGATTAGACGAACCGTAAGAGTGAAATTTGTTACGGACTCTGTACCTAAATTTAGCGGGATACCGAAAAATTCCCAAACTTGGTGATTTGCGACGGGAATATTTTTAGGATAATTTTGGTATTAGAATTTTCCCGAATTAAGTTATAATCCTCCGAACATTCATCTGATTTAAGCATAAACTGGCCAATTAGATTTGAGATCTTCTAAGGACTCCATGGGGTGATGACATGTGGCAAGGTGAATCTAGACTAATATTTGGGCAATTAATGAAACATTAATGAGGTATGGCCATGTTGCACTTGTTGCTTGGTCTTCAAGAACAAAATCACACAAGATCACATCTCTCTCTCTCATTTTCGTGAGACACACTTAGGGGATGAAGAAGAGAATTATTTTAGTTAGTCTTCCATTGTGATCATGTTGCCCCAAAGTATTTTCCAATCCAAGGGATCAAGTGTAAGTAAGATCTTAGACTTTGTTGGATTTATTCATCTCTAGAACTTAAGTGTTAATATTTAGTGCATGAAAAATATTGTTATTATGGTGATGTTGTAGGGAACTTTGAATCCAAGGAAAGATCTAGCACTTCTGCGGTTTTAGAAATCTCTATTGAGGTAAGGAATCCCTTAAGTTGGTTCAATCACTTGAAGGTAGACAAATGCTAGGAAATTATATGATTAGAATTTTGTTCATGAAAATTATGTGCTAAGTTATAGATCTAAAAGTTGGCTCCAAAAATCTTTACTTTGATTTTAATAATTTTTATTATGCATGTTCATAGCGTTTTTATGCATGTATATGTTGTGTGGGGTCCATATATGCTTAAGTTTGTGAAAAGGGTGGAAGATCGGGTCGTTACAACCCCGATCTTGCGGCCCGAAGTGGGCAGAAAACGGGCGGACGCGACAGTGGACGCGCGTCCACCGCGCGCCCTTTACGATTTAGCGTTTCGGTGCCTCGGCCGAGAGGCTGGACGCCGCACGGACGCGCGCGTCCGTGGACGCCCAGTCTTGGCGCGCGACGCCGAACCAGCGGACGCGGTCCGGATGTCGCGTCCGCCGGGCGTCCGCTGGTGCGGCCAGCCGCGAGTCCGCGCGACGCGGACTCGTTTTCGACTTGTTTATGACCCGGTTTTTCCCCGATGTTTTTAACCATGAGTATTGTGAAATTTTGAAAGCCTACAGGCATCCGGGTGAATATTTTTGGAAAACGAGTTATTATTTTTGTATTCTACTAACTTGGAAGAATATTTGTACTTTGAAAATTATTATGACTCTATACTTGGATTTCTGTGACGTGACTAAATCTAACCTAAGTATGTGGGTTGGGGAAATATACTTGAGTAAGTATAACGGTTGTGGAGTCATGTGATAATAATTGAACGTGGATGTGTTTCGTACCCCACGCGTGAATTAAACGTGGATGTGTTTCGTACCCCACGTATGAATTAAAAGTGGATGTGTTTCGTACCCCACGCATGAATTAAAAGTGGATGTGTTTCGTACCCCACGCATGAATTACAAGTGGATGTGTTTTGTACCCCACGTATGAATTAAACGTGGATGTGTTTTGTACCCCACGTATGAATTAAAAGCGGATGTGTTTTGTACCCCACGTATGAATTAAATAAAAGTGGATGTGTTTTGTACCCCACGTATGAATTAAAAGTGGATGTGTTTTGTACCGCACGTATGAATTAAAAGTGGATGTGTTGTGTACCCTACGAGTGAATTAAAGGTGGGAGTTGCGTACCCCACGGGTGATGTGTGAGAGCTAACTGTCGGGTGTCCTAATAGTTGTGTGGGCGTTGTGTACCCCACGGGTGAATTAATGACTGTGTTATGTGCCGAAATTTCTGACATAATGTGAAATTGCTTGTTGTTAGACTGCTTGCAAGTAGACTGCGATTGCTGGGTAACGTTTATCTTACCTTATTGTATCATTGACTGTTGTTTCGAAAACCTTTGTTTATTTTCGAGTGACCATGGATATCCTTACTTAGCCGTCGCGCTAACTACACTTCATTGTGTCATTATTAGATGCAGTCTAGCGTGGGCCCCTGTGGCCGATGAGCTTTGAATAAGATGGAGTCGATGTTGAAGATTACTCTATCCTAGAATAGACACCCTGGAAGAATTATTTCCATATGTACATATCGGGATATTGATTTGGTTATTTGAGGTTGTAAGTTTAGCCTTAACGTTTGGGTATAGGAGAGATACCTAAGCGTGGCGGTAACACCCAGTTTTCTGCTGGTTAGACGCTTCCGCAACGTATTGTATTATTAGGGATTTTGTAATAAATCCAAGAGGTGAAAATTGGGGTGTTACATAATGCACCACAGAAACATACATTATTGATAAAATTACAAAATTGCCCCCACGTTTTTCTCATTTGCATTGATTTCGATCCGTCTGATCTTATCTCATTCTACGGTTATATAATATATCAGTATGACTGCATGGGAGAACATGGCCGCATTTGGGCCGCATTTGAACCTAAACCTATATGCGTGTGTGTTTAGAATTTGGAGAGTAGTACTAATTTTTTGAAAACCAACCAAGAAATGGTATTAGAATAAATCAGAAATAGAGTCAGGTGGGACAGAGTCCCAGTACATGGGTTTCTCCTGAGCAATAGCCAAAGTAGCCAAAGTGTGAGCCCTGTGGTTATTGAGAGTAGTACTAATTAAATTAAGTAATTTTCAAAATAATATGTACTAAGTAACTTAACTTAGATACGAGTATATAACATGTATCATGAGTTGTAACGTACCAATTTATTTTGATAAATATACTAGTAAATATGCATGTGAGAAGAATTAGACCTCACAGGGCAATCTATATCTTAATTTACATGCCTAAGGGCCTCAAGGACGACCGCCACATTCCAGATCAACATGATAGTGGAAGGATAAATCACAATAACTCAGTAGTTCATTAAGTGAATGAACAACTGCCTAGTAGTTCACTACATTGGGTGTAACTCTCACGAACATTGCGACTGCTACTCTTGCTAGAATCCAATCTTATGTTCTTTTCCATAATCTACCACCTAAAAACCAACTGAACTGTCCATACGGGCTATATTCTAATGACTAATACTTATGGCTTTTCTTCACTTGTTTTATTTTGTTTGCTTCAACTTTGATGTTAAGTGTTATGAGACTAATTCAGATTCAATTTAGATAGTGTACCTTTAACCATACAGTTATATTATCATTTCATTTATCAAATGTCTCAAGTTATTGAGTTGGTATTTTAATAGTTGTATACAAATAGTTTTTTTGTTTTTGTTTTTTTTTTTTTACGTAGATTTCTACCGAAAAGGAAATATCGAATTGTCATTGTAATTACAAAAAGCATTTAGTCACAAAATTTATTTACAAATTTACACGTGTTGATGTGAGTTTACAACTCTAAATACGGAGTAATATTTATATATTAGTTACTTGTAAAGTTGTGAACAAAAATTTGTGTACATATAACATTGATCATGAATCAATCATTCAATTCACGACATTCAATTTGTTAAAGTTTTTTTACATGTCTACAATTTTGAAAATAATCAAATAAGAAACGTGAATCTCAAAAATATAAGAAAGTATAGTACATATATGTTATACAAAAAGAATTAAAATATTTCACTCAAAACTGTTGATAAAAAAACAAAAGAATATTAAAATCTCACATTTAATACGTTTTCATCAACGCTATAGGTTTCAATATGAAGATTGAATTGATGTAATATTTGGGACATGATGACATTTAGGAATAACAATGGATCAGTGAGTTAAAGAGAATTACATTCATCACTTAATCCATCTTATACTTTTTCCACCTACATCCATCTCTTACTTGTATCAAGTGAACTTTTTGAAAATACACCCTCACCTCACTTGGTATGGGTGCCCATCCACTACAAATAACCACCACGTACTACTTATTATCTTATTAAAAAAGAATTTCATAAATAATATATAAATTACTTACACATAAAAAAAAATTATTAGTTATATTAAAAAATAAACTAATAGAACTATTCAAATATAATAATTAAATTGGTAATTTAAAAAAATAAACTTACTAGTTTAAAAATAAAAATAGTAAAAAGTTAGCAAATTAACTACATACTAGTACTTGCCAAGGACCTTGTGGTTCAGTGACATCAAACCCTTCCCTTTATATGGGAGGTGGTGGGTTTGAGCCTCAGTTGAGTCAATATTGACTCTTATGCGGTTGAGAAAGTAGTTATGAACAGATACTGCATTGTAATAGAGTCAGTAGTATTCAAAAAAAAAAAAAAAAACTACATACTAGTACTTATTTTTACTATTATATATAAGGTCCGACTCCCTCGAGAATCATGTCTCATGTGAGAATTTTGGTGTAATCTACGCTGAAATTAGACAATCAATGGTTGTGATCAAATTATCCTAATATATTAATTATCACTAATTAAGGCATGAATTAATAAAGAAAGCTGTCCCAAAAGGCAATTTAGTCACTATGATAACATCAATCCGCTATAAAATAGCATAAGCATCTCCCACTATTATTTTAAAATGTAAATAGTATCTCTAAACTTCGTAATGTTCTACATTACGAATTTTGGACTCCTCCAGCCACCATATCGACATGTGCATGGCCAAGAAACAAATAACCCATAATGCAATCATTGTAGTATGAGTACCAACCATGTGCATTAATATGATATTCGTCTTGCATTCGTATTATTTTGATTATGCATTCCTATACCGAATGTAATGCATCAATAGCTCATTTATTGTACATCCATTTCACAAAGTTTTTGCAAAAACAACCTAAACACTAACATTGCATGCACAAAACGATCACACAAAATGCACACCATTATCGCTAGCAATGCACTATTGTACCTCTTGGAGTACAAACAGGTACAACATTTTGTAAGTGCAGACCTTAAACCTCTAAACCCTAAACCCCAAAACAATAAACCCAAAACCATAAACCATAAACCCTAACCCATAACCCCTCAACTACACAAAACAGACCGTGCAATGCACAACCGACCACCTCCAACCAATGCACATCCCAACATCCTATGATGCATCACACTAAACGCACTAATAATGCACATCTTCACAACCTACAATGCCCCATTTTTGACAAATATCCCCCAACGACCAAAAAAAAAAAAAAAAACTTCAAACGCATACCCGATGCCCTCCAACCAATGCACAACCCAAAGCCTTATGTTGCACCAAATTTAGCGCACCAATGCACATCTCAACGGGCTACGGTGCGCACTCCCCCAGAATCACAGATTCATCAACAAACCTAATCAAAAGCATACTCCAACGAACCACAAAATAATAATAATAATAATAATAATAATAATAATAATAATAATAATAATAATAATAATAAAACTTGAGTTCATGGCGAAAGCTCACAACCAACGACAGAAAATCCCAACCAAAAATTGAAGAGAGGCAACAAGAGCTCTAGACGGAAATGATAAAACTTTCTTGATAAATCTCCTTAAAATCAAGGAGTATAAAGCCTAAGGAAACTTTATGCAAGGAAACGATGAAGAAATTTACAGATCCATTACTCCTGTCACTTAAATTTCAAAAAAAAAAATTGTAATTAAATAAGCATTAAATCTTAGCCATCATATTTTGCCCAGGATAACTCAAATTAGATCACAATTCTCACCTAGGGACTATTTCTCATATGAATCGGATTATGTGTGTATTTCTCATATAAACACACACACAAACACACATATGATGAATTGGTAGGATTTTAGGTGAGTTTTGTACAGAAAACCTGAATCTAATTCAACCTATTGTGCGTTTAATTTTCTAAAATCCACCCCCAACCCACTAATCATTATCACCCAAAAAGTAAATTCATATTAAATAGATTCAGGCAAATATCCAAAAGGCTAATTGAAAATTTCACCCTTAACGACATCCAACGTTACTTCCATACGTGAGGAAAAGCAATCAAAATCACCATAAAAAAATGAGAAAAGAGAGATTTTTTTTTTTAAATCGTAGAAAAAAGGTGTATATAATATAATACAAAGTCACCATAAAAAGGTAGAATCTAAATCAGACCGTATCTGCATTATAAAAGTTCATATCTGAAATTATATAATATATAATAAAACGTACCAATTTTTTTTAAAAACATCTAAAGAAAAAGAGGGAAGAGAGCTGCCCTAACCTCCCCTCCCCCACCCCGGGCGGCCCCCCTCCCTCCCTTGTTGTTCAAGCAGGGCACTCCGGGCAGTTTTCCGGTGGCTAATAAAGAGTCTTTTCACTGTAGCATACTTATTTAATGCTGATCTGAGTTTTTATTATTATTATTATTATTATTATTATTATTATTATTAGTATTATTTGTTTTAATTTGATCGATTGGTCGTGAGTTAAACTTATGATTTTTTATGGGGATGTGAGCAACCGCTATTTGAATGTGTTCTTGGTGAAACTTGCTTTGTGGCTCTAGTTGACAAATGACCACAACGTGATAAATTAGCCTATGTTGTCTATAACGAAAAACTAGCTCAAACATTGTGGTTACTAAGTCAATTGTCTAATCAACTTGATTGAGGGTTGCCGTCTTATAAGAAATATTTACATCTACTATTCTAGGAAGACTTTGAATAACAAGCTCAACTGAGAAGGTATTTACGACATTTTAATATGATAATCATGTTCCACACACTCCACCAATCCTTTCGAGGCCTTAGGACTTATTTAGTAATGGATAATGATATTTGTACTTGAGTTTATGAGTTTTTATTCATAATTGATTGATTAATTAATTACTATACAATGTTGTGACATTTCAATCATTATTGCATGGACCATGGTCCACACAGCTCTGTAGACCAAAAATAAAAAGTACATTATTTTTATATTGAAGGTACATTATTTTTGTACTGTAGGTACATTATTTTAGGGTACATTATTTTTGTACTGAAGGTACATTATTTGATATATACTATCAAATAATGTACCTACAGTACAAAAATAATGTACCTTCAGTACAAAAATAATGTACTTTATATTTTTGGTCCACACAGTTGTGTGGACCATGGTCCATGCAATAATTTGCCGCCACATTTATTACCATTTGTATTACAAATACTAGTGTTTTACCCGTGCGGTGCACGGAAAAATTTTGTTATTATGAATTTGAATAAAAAAGTTTAAAAATATAAATATATTAAAATATAAAATATATTAATATAGTTGAATTTTCATATATTTGGTCAAGTATCTATTATCATAGCATACAAAATTAAAATTGTGTATGATTAATATAGTCTCAATCCTTAAGACGGGTCGGGTCTTTGATTAATGGATCAAATATTTGATTAATAAGGCGGATATTTGACCTCATTAATTAAAGATACGACCAGTCTCATGGATTTAGGCCATGAGACGGTCACACACAAGTTTTTGCCTTAAACTTTTGTTTGTTATCATAAACAGTAATAGATGTCTATAAACCGTTTAGTTTTGTTTCTAAATATTTTCCAACCCATAAATGTAGCACAATCAAAACATCCCTAGACCATCATTTAACTAATAGGTACATAATAGACTTTGTGGTTCAATATTTGTAGATCTATGATATGTTTTTTTAACTAATTTATTGAAAGTTTATTTCTTTTAGTTCTATTATATATCTCTTATTATTCTTCATTTTAAATTGATAGATTTCGAGATGAAATGATGCATCATTCTTAAATATGTGAATTTCAATTAATTTAATAACATTATATTTGAATGTGAGACATTTACCCAATAACATTATTTTTTTTTAAAACTCCGCAAATGTAAGTTAGTTCAATTAGTTTTTTTTTATGTTAGTTTTTATTCAATTATGTTATTAACGTAAATTAATTTGTTTTGAGCTCATAATATTTAAATAATAACTATTATTTTAGGTTTGTAATTTTTATAATTTATGGTATTTTATAAAATTTGTTTACAACATTTGTAGTACAAAACCTTTAAATTAATGCAATAATATTAGTAGAATGTTAAAATCATAATAGTGATATATTTTACCTTTCACATTTTTAAACTTTGAAAACCAACATCATTTATGTAGGAAGAAATTTGTATATAGTAGTAATAATATTGTAGTTAGTTTTAAAAGTTAGATGAAGTATACAAATTGACATGCAACAATAATTCAATATGTATATATGTATTATAGTTATTATTTTCTCTTTTTAGCAATATATATACATCTTCGAATCAAATTAAATTATTTTAATTTTAACAATTTTAATTAAAATTCAAAATAGAAAACAAATGAAATTAAAAATATCTATAATAAAAAAAATCTAAATTGAATAGAAGATTTCAAAACATAAGTATTTTTTTAGGAGAGACAGAAAAACAACACTCCTGTTTTAATATATTATTATTATTAATATTATTATTTAAGTCTATGTTAATTTTAATTATATATTGCAATAATATTGTAAAAAATCAATCTACAACATTTTAAAAATTAACCAATATCATATTAATAATATATATAATA
>CP025655.1:15337460-15350875 GCA_003576665.1 Ipomoea trifida | reverse complement strand
ATATATATATATATTAAAAATATGCAAGGTTAAACTATTTTGTTTAAGGAATCCATACAGGAATGGAATTGAATAAAATATTTCATTAATTTTCGTGTATAATAAGGAATTGAATCATATTTTGAATATTTTGTCAATATTAGCCATAAATAAGGAAGGCTATAATTTCTGATAAGGAATTATTATATAATTATATAGTATTATGTTGACTGATTTTAAAATTTTTGGACTAAAATGAGCGGGAAAGCTAGCACTTCTGTTTAATATATATATAGATATAGATAAGATTTGCATATAAATTGTGAATATAAATGACCATTTTTCTTTAATAATGATGTTTTTTTTTTTTTTTTTTTGTTTTTACAATCACAAAATACTACGAAAAGTCTAATCATTGTCACTAAACACCCAACATCTTGTCTCTAACGATCACTAATTATGTTGAATAATGTTTATACCACTCACGCAAGCCATCACTACAAGAGGGTGGATGTGCATTATTATTATTTTTGACCAAAGCGAAAATCAAATATATTTAGTTTGATAATTTGACACCCACCTTGATATTTATAAAGTATAAAATTTAAATTAACTTTTTTTTTTTAATTTCATTTTCATAGTTACGCTTATAATTGAAATAATTTTGGATCAAATAACTATTGGAATCGAAAATCAAAATATGAACTGCAAAATCCAACCGAATAATTTAATATTTATTTCTATTATTCTTTAATCTTCTAATGACATTGAAATTTTTTTTAAAAATGAATGAAAAATAAAAATAGTAACAAATAATATCCTTAAATATTATGATATGTTCACGAACGAGGTCCTTTTTTTTTCTTTTTTTTTTTTTTTTTTTTTTTTTCATTTTTTGGAAGTGTTGTAAAAAAATTGACTTAAGTAGTCGCCTAGCCACCCTTAGGCTGGAGTAAAGATCAAATATGAAAATCAGCTTTTAATGTCGTTTATTCACTAGGTGCCGTAAGCGGCTATTATTATTATTTTTTAAATATTATTTGTTTCGTTTTCTATGTGTTGTGGTTAAAATATTTTTTTAAAATATGTGTTATGTTTTATGAAGAGAATACATGTTAAAAGTTTTTTAGAAAACCAAGATAGGCAACAAAAATAACAATAACAATAACCACAACAACAATAATAAGTATTTTTAGTTGTGCACCTAGGGGTTTGTCAAGGCGGCCTAGGAACTAGGCACCTATTAAGCCTCCAATGATGAACTTAGGTGAACCGTGGTCTAAAAATTTACCTCCTTAAATTTTTTGTTTAGTTTTTCTTCTTCTTCTTCTTCTTTTTTTAACAAATAAAGTTAATGTATAAAAAGTATATCATTAAAAAAAAATAACTGAGATATTATAAATGACACCATAATGATATGATTTTCAATTTAAAAATAAATCTACATATATATATAAAGTCATTATTATTATTATTATTATTATTATTATTATTATTATTATTATTATTATTATTATATATATACATATATATATATATATATATATATATATATATATATGTATTATTTTTTTTATATTTGTATTTATATTTACTCCGTATTTATTTATTTATTTATTACTGTAGGTAAATACATATGTAAATATATAACTTACTAGTGTATCATTTTCCCTATCGTTAGAATTTTCTGAAAGGTAAGTATCTCGGTTTCATATAGATATTTTCCCATTCTTTCTCTTCTTTCTTTTTTAAAGTCACGATCGTTTCAATACGGTGTTTTCGCGAATCTGGGAAGCGTTGGTTCGAATCCAGCTCGTGACAGTCTTTAGCAAGAAAAGGGGAATCCCGAGAGAAAATGAGTTTCCATTCTCCTAGAAGCGGTAACCTAACCTTTAAGAATTTGTTCAAGGGGGCCTCTTATCTATCAATGGAAGGATCTCCATTCCCGCAGGAGATCCAGACCCGTCTTTGTTTGATCCTTCAAAAAAAATATTCGTTCTCCTCATAACGAAAAAATAAGTTCATTATTGTAAGTAAATAAAAAAAAATCAATTTTGTTTCCTTGACTATTATACATAAATCGCGTTTCGTCATTGACTATTAAAATTTTTATAATTAGATGTATGCAGGGCCGTTCCAATAAAATATGGGGTCCTGTGCAATATTTTAAATTGGGCCCTTTTTTCAAATAATAATTTGTATATATAAATAATAGTTGTTCAAAAAGTTATGTCAAAAATTCAAAATATAAATATGATATAAAAAATACATCCAAAATTTTATTTAAAAAGTGTCATGCGTCGTGCACATTTAGACGCAAAATCATCTACCAAAACACATTTTCCTATACCGTGTTTAAAAATCTTGCAACAAAAACAAAACACCTTGTCAAGTTCTTTTGAATATACAAGTCAATCTCAATTACACTTCTCTCCATTTGGCAAATATCTTGTGTACAATGCTGACGAAAATTTCCAAAAAAATTTATCTATAGGACTTTTATTTATTGATAAATCTCTTTTAGAACCATCTTTCACAAGAATATCTATTAATCTATAATCAATGGCCTCCCAATTTCTTGGATCATATATGTCAAATAAAAGCGAATCATTTGGTTTATCATTGTTACCAACATCATCTAAACAACTATCATCATTCTTATTATTTTCATTGTCACAGTGATACCTCTCATTGTTGTGTACACTATCATTTAAATTTTTTCCAATAATCTCACAATCATCTTGGTCTTCTATAAAAAGATTAGCATCTAACAATTTTTCCTTAGCATCATCTTTTTGCACATCTATTTGAGTTTTTTTTGTAATGAATTTTTCAAGAACTCCCTTTTGAGATTGAGCTAGTTGCTCAATTCTTCTGTTCTTTTTACGCTTTTCAAACCCATGTGAATATTTTCTAGAAGACATAATTATAAAACCCTAAAATAAATAAAAATTTATTTAGAAACTCTATGAACAAATAATTAATTAAGAAACAAATTCTTGAATATATGATTCTGAAATCAGAATTTTTTTTTTTTGAAAACGAAATCAGAATTATTAAGTCATGTAAATAAAACAATAAACAAGAATTGTGAAATATTTAGTAATTTTAATTACCTGTTAAGAGAATTGAAGAACTTGAAAATTTGTGACTTTGTACGATCAAGAAGAATTCTTCAATCCTATCAAACAGCGTCTATCGGAGATTTGTGTAACAATTTCGGTAATAAATTAATGACTAATGTTTAATGTTAATATACTCAACTCTCAAGCTAATAACCTAGGAAAAGGATTGCCTAATATTTATATACTATATACTAGTACATAAATTGTGCGCAGAAGGAAAAAGGTGTCCTAATAATACTGAGATTTGGCCGCGGAGAAAGGTGCCCTAATAATACTGAGATTTGGCCGCTTGGCTGAAGCTTATCTGCTATACATGCATAATTTTTTTTTTTTTTAAACATGGGGCCCCCAATTTTTGGGGGCCCTGTGCAAAGGCCCTGGGCAGACTTGCCCAGGGCCGGCCCTGGATGTATGACTATGACATTTGTATCACATTTAGTCCTGCCGTATAATTTTTGGCCAACTATTGTTGAAAGTGCACCTTCCAAAAGAAGCAAATCTAGTTCTCTTCTAGAAGTGCTCCTTCCAGAAGAAGCAAATGCAATGCTCCTTCCAAAAATGCTCATTCCAGAAAGAGAACTTCCGGCAATAGTTGGCCAGCCTAGGCTACCGATTATGGTGATACGTTAGGCGGGCGGGCGGCGCCTAGCGCTTAGGTGTGATCTTTACAACACACACACACACACACACACACACACACACATATATATGGTCACGTTCAGGTGCAAACTGACCTTAACGTGCGAACATATGATCCAATGAAGGAATGCACCACAACTACTATACGAATGCATCGCTATGAACACGAATGTAGAGAGCTATTGTAGTGCATTCGTGTGGTAATTATGATGCATTCTTTTAATAGTTTACATGTATGCACGTTAGGACTAGTTCGCCTTTGAACACTGGTCTATATATATTGATACATGTGTTATGTGTGTGTGAGAGAGATTTTATTTCATGTAATTTGAACCTTAAGGGGGTGTTTAGTTGGGATGAATTTGGGTGTAAAGGAATTGCAATTCAATAAATTGGCGAATTAAATTACACCATTTGAAAGATTATTATTATTATTATTATTATTATTATTATTATTATTATTATTATTATTATTATCACTACTACTACTACTACACTACATAAGGGCATTTTAGTCGTTCTGTCGCTTCTTATCTTTCAATTCCCTGTACTCCTATTCCTGCATACCAAACACTGTAATTTCAATTCCTACATTATTTATTGAATTGCAATTCCACCGAATTACAATTTTATTCTCCCTAATTCCCTTTTCCCAACCAAACGCCCTGTAAGGATATAATTTGGGGTTAAAGACAGAAATGGGAAGGAAAATAAAGGAGCGGACAAAAATGTGAAGATTTTAAAATTGAGACAAAAATAGAAAAAGAGAGCATTTGAGAGATGCGTTTGTTTGTGCCTCATGTAAAAAATAAAAAGACGGGCGGCGACCATTGGGTTGCCTTCTCCTACGGAGGAGAATACGACCCAACTGTACTGCAAGTTCCACTTGTGTCCGTGGTCAATCTAAAAAAAACGCATTTAAAAGATACATTTTTGACACTCAAACGTATTTCTCAAATGCTATTTTTCTATTTTTGTCTGATTTTAAAATCTTCACTTTGTTGTCCACTCCTTTATTTTTTCCTTCCCATTTCTGTCTTTTAACCCTATAATTTGAGCCGGTTAGGGCGTTGGGGGTATTTTGAAAGGAGCGCGAGTAGAGTAGAGGGTGTGGGGTCAGGTGGGGAAATTGTGTTTGCCGTTGACTAGTTGGCTATTATCAATTCTCAAATCTCAATTTCGCCCTCCCCTTGCTGGTAAGTTGTAAGTTTGTAACCACCAATATGCCAGTTATTTTTTTGTATAAAAGCCGCCATCTCTTCATCTCAAGCCTCAACTTCTCCAATTTCCCTTCTTCAACTTACATTTCCGTCCTCTTTTCTCTTCTTCTTCTTCTTCTTCTTCTCCTCCTCTCTCTCTCTCTCTTTCTCAATATAGATACAAAAGGTAATCCGTTTCTATACTTGTTGTATATGCTCTGTGCGCTACTCCTGCTGAGTTTAGCGGATAAGGTTGTAGTCCAGTCACCGGAGTTGTAAGTAGTTGTGCGCAGCCGCCACTTTTATCGGGTCGGGAGGAAGAGAAGGAGGAGGTAAAATGCATCAAAAGCTCTGTTTGTTCGTTTGTTTTGTTACTACTATTTGCATATTACTATTTGTCGTATTCCTGGTCGTGCTATGGAGGAATGGATTTCATCGACATTACTGTTTGTCTGTTTAGGGTTCAGGGGAATAAGTAGAGATGAAATACGTGTTGGTAACCGGGGGAGTGGTGAGCGGGCTGGGAAAAGGAGTCACAGCTAGCAGTATCGGCCTCATCCTTCAGGCCTGTGGACTCCGCGTCACTTCCATCAAGATTGGTCTCTCTCTCTCTCTCTCTCTCTCTCTCTCTCTCTCTCTCTCTCTCTCTCTCTCTCGCCCTTTCTCGTGTTTCTTTCCTTCGCCGGACACCACTACTACCTAAAAATGACTCTACAACAAAGAAACAATGTTTCATCCTATTATTACTTGCCGCCTCCTTTATCTGTTTCTTTATCTTTGTAAATTTCAGCTCACTGTGTTTCATACAAGGAAAGGAGCTAACTTTAATGTTTTATTTGTTGGTATTATATACGGATTTTTTTGTTTTTTTAAATTGTCATTTACTAGATTAAAATGGATTTAGCCTTCAAAAAATAAAATAAGGGGGAAAAGATTTTACGGAGTATCTTTTTCTTCTTCCTCTCCTCTGTTCACAACCTCCATTCATATCTTTAAGGTCGCTGCTCTCTTTTGTTTGTCATCTTTCTAAAATCTCTTTTTTGACTTCAAGCAACTTGTTAAGATTTATGAATTTTCCAAACTTTAAATTACTTTTTCCTTTTGTTTTAAATTAATTCTTTTCCCTGTTGTTGCTTTTTCTCTTCAACAAAAAACCTGATGATTTTTGTTTTATTAAACAAAGTTATTCTAAATAATAGTAAAGTTGTAATTGGGTCCATTCCTCCTTTTATTATTTTACAAATCGTTCCTACACAGTAATTATACATGTGCCAGTTAAACTTGGAGTAGTGGGATACCAGATGTTATGCAAAATATGGAATGAATCTATAACCTCTTATTTATACTCGCTCACATCTTTATATGCTGGACTACAAACTATTCTATGAATTTATTTTATAAAAAAAAAAAAATGCATATACTTACCTGTTATTCTCTTTTCCTCTAAAAGGGGTTTCATTTCTACTTGCTCAAACTTAAAGCTATTGCTTAATCATAATACAATGATTTGCATTGCTTTACAAACTTTAATATCTTGGCATTCCCCTTTTTACAGATCCATATTTGAATACCGATGCGGGAACAATGTCTCCCTTTGAGCATGGTGAAGTATTTGTCTTGGATGATGGTGGAGAGGTCAGAAGAGCATCTTTTGAACATAGTATTATTTATGTAATCTTAAGATGTTAGTATGGATGGTGCAAAGAAAATTAATATCCACATCCAAATTGTTTATTGACACAGCAGTCTTAAAAAAATCATGATATTTAATTACACTTTCAAGATCATACAACATTTTGCATTTGTTTATCTTCTTAATTATGTCACGGATTAAAACTGAAAGAGCTCGCGGATTGACTAAAAACCTATGCTTGCTAGATGTGTTTTGGTATCTAGTGACCTGAATTAACATTGGTGTTTGTTTTGAAGGTTGACCTTGATCTTGGAAACTATGAGCGGTTCCTTGATATTAAGTTGACACGGGACAACAATATTACCACTGGGAAAATTTACCAGGCATGTGTACTTGATGTTTAGTTTATCTATTAATGTTCTGTCAATGCTTCTTTAATTTCCTATATATGACTCGCCAGATAAATTATTAGAAACTGTCTGTTTTGCAGTCTGTGATTGATAAGGAGAGAAGAGGAGATTATTTGGGAAAAACTGTTCAGGTTTGTCTTTAATTTTTGGAGCATATGCTTTTGTGCCATAGCCATCTTTAGTATTCCTTATCTTTGTGTTCTTTGCCCCTTGCTCAGGTTGTGCCTCACATTACAGATGCCATTCAAGAATGGATTGAACGTGTTGCAGCCATCCCAGTTGATGGAAAAGACGGTCCAGCTGATGTTTGTGTCATAGAATTGGGTGGCACTATAGGTATGCTTAGACTTATTCTTCACATGGGATATCATAGTTATATCTCTTTATTGATTGGTCTAAACTTTTGTTTGCCTTTGTGCAGGAGATATTGAATCAATGCCATTTATTGAAGCCTTAGGGCAATTCTCATATCGTGTTGGTAAGATAATGTGTCCAAATTGGAACTCAGTGAATAAGGTTTCTAGATTTGATTTGAATTGTAACTTGCATCAGTACTGAAAATATTTCGCTTCTTGCTGTCTTAGGTGCTGGGAACTTTTGTTTGGTACATGTCAGTCTTGTGCCAGTTTTGAATGTGGTTGGTGAGCAGGTAAATTTATCAAACTTAATTTTATTTATATCAAGTAAAATGGGTGGTGAGCATTATATTACATTCAAAATTTCAGAAAACAAAGCCAACCCAGCACAGTGTCAGGGGGTTGAGAAGCCTGGGATTAACACCAAATATTTTAGCATGCCGGAGCACAAAGGTCTCTCTCTCCTTCCCCCACCCACCCCAAATGCAAGTGATATATTTGTGCATATATTTCACTGATATTTAGGACCGCCTACTGAAATTGATTTCCTACTTTCAGAAACTTGCTGAGGATGTCAAGGATAAAATTTCCAGGTTTTGCCATGTTCCGGTATGATGTTTGTGAAATGTGATATCTTGGAATTTTGTTTTATGCACAGTTAACTTTATGGGACATTATTTTCTAAGGTTTCAATTCATTTCAATCACAGGTAGAAAATGTCATTACTCTTTATGATGTTTCAAACATCTGGCATGTTCCTTTGCTTTTGAGAGTAAGTAGTTCTGGTCAATTTCATTCTTTTGTGATTTATATTTGCTTTTTGTTGCAACAATTACAAGGGTAGCTGTTTTTCATTGTTTAGGACCAGAAGGCACATGAAGCAATTTTGAGAGTGCTGAATCTTAAAGGGTCTGTCTAATATCTCAGTTCTTTTTATCTTGATTTTTCCCTTTTCTTTTATGGTTTGTCATCTTCCAAGACTCAATGAAATTAAAACTTTCATAATCATTTGTTATGTATCTTTACACTTAATTTTGTTATTTACGATCTGCAGAGTTGTTAAGGAACCTGTCTTTGGAGAATGGATACGGAGGGCTGAGCTTTGTGACAAGTTACATGACCCAGTAGGTTCCTTCACCTTAATTCTTGGAAAAAATCCACCTTTTTTTGGCTTTAGATTTTCTGAACTCTGTCATTTGAATACCAGGTTAGAGTTGCCATGGTTGGAAAATACACAGGACTTTCAGATTCTTACCTTTCTGTTCTGAAGGTGAACTTGCTTGATTGTCCTTTGTTCTCTTTTCTCATCTGTCACCCTTCATATATATGCAATTCTATGAATATAAAAATACTGGTTTCCACTTTTCAAATTAGTTTTTTTTTTTTTTTAATAATTTGATGATCACTGTTTCTTTAACTTTCCTCTTTTATTAGCGCTATCTTACAAGTTTAAAATTCACAAATATTTTTGCAGGCTCTTTTGCATGCTTCTGTTGCTTGTCACAGGAAACTTTGTGTAGATTGGGTTCCAGCTGGAGACCTTGAAGACATTACTGCAGAAGAGGTATTTTCAGATCACTTCTTTTTTGTGTTCAATTTTTTTTTTTTTTTTTTCAAATTACAGAATAATTTACCACCAGTTATTGTTTGCAGAATCCTGACAATTATGAGAGAGCTTGGAAACTATTAAAGGTTTGTCTGAAAGATGTTGCCTACATCTTCCACTATCTAAATGGCTTATGTTCCCCACTGTTGGGCGTTGGCTGAGTTCAGCCTTTGCTTAATTCAAGATGTGACATTGTGGCTTACCATGGAGGGATGTGGTTAAATAGTTAATGTTCACCTACTTATCACCAATTGGTTTTAAGAAGGATCTGACAACCAGATAGCCAAAGAACTCTGTAGTAGCGTGCTTGACTTACAATAACTTAACAAGTACCTTGTCATACAGGGTGCAGATGCTGTACTTGTTCCTGGAGGATTTGGCGACAGGGGAGTGGAGGGAAAAATACTTGCAGCTAAGTATGCTCGTCGAAACCGGATTCCTTACCTCGGAATATGTCTGGGAATGCAAATTGCTGTAATTGAGTTTGCTCGATCGGTTCTTGGTTTGAAAGATGCAAACAGCACAGAATTCGATCCTAATACCCCTAACCCATGTGTTATTTTTATGCCAGAGGTTAGGGTTTCTTTTAATTCTGTTATAGATTGTAACTGATGATATGATTTGGTGGTCTAGCGATCAACATTCTCACCTGCATACCATATTTGCAGGGTTCAAAAACCCATATGGGGGGGACTATGCGGCTTGGATCAAGGAGGACATATTTTCAGGATTTGGACTGCATATCTGCAAAATTGTAAGTCTAGAATTTTTATATTCTTAACAGCTTAAGCATAGGTAGGCAGTTTGCATGTTGACCTCAATGATAAAACTATGTTTTTTATTTTTTATTTTTTGTTTTTTTGCAGATATGGCAATAAGAAATCCATTGATGAAAGACATCGCCATAGATATGAGGTGTGCCATCATTCAGTTTAGTAATGTACAATCATTGCTAATTATAGGGCTGGCAACTCATCTAATGTTTTCGGTCTGAGTTTGAGTTTATTGGCTAAATAAATAATTCTCGTGTTAACTAGGTGAACCCTGAGATGGTAGAGCAGCTTGAAGATGCTGGTCTCCGTTTTACAGGCAAAGATGAAAGCGGTAGTCGCATGGAGGTATATTTCTTTCATATACAATCACGAAAACTTATCTCTTTGCCATGCCACGCACTCTACTACAATACTACCTAGTTCTGGTTTTTATTCAATACCCTGATCTTGGTTTGCAGATTATTGAGCTTCCTACTCATCCTTACTTCGTCGGTGCTCAATTTCATCCCGAGTTCAAATCAAGACCCGGAAAACCTTCTGCGCTCTTCTTAGGTAGGCAATCATCTAAACTTGATCCCGCCTTTATTACGACCTCCAAACAACTTGAATCTCTATATTCTGGATTCTAGTTCCCCAGGATTCTGAACTATTTGTGTTGTTATGGGATGCAGGGCTTATAGCAGCAGCGTGTGGGCAACTGGATGTTCTCCTAAAGAAGGAAGTGCCAAAGGTGCATAGCATAAACAGCAGCAATGGTAAGACCTTAATAAAGCACAAATTCACAAATGGACCCATCCTTGCCAATGCATCTTTTGAAGTATACTGCAACGGGAATGGGATCCACGTCTAAAGAGTGAGATATAGATATTCTGCAGCAGCGCTACCATTTTCTATAGGCTGTTTTGTATGGATTTTGGTATTGAATTTGTATGTATAGTTATGGTAGAGTGAGAGATATTCTGCAGCAGATTGGTTGCCTTGTTTAACTCATAGGGTAGTAGTGTAGAGCTGGATTCCGGTCTTTTTGTACGGAACAGGCCTCTTTTGGAAGATTGAAGATTAGTGCAGGCCTGATGAAGAAGGGGATTTAGATGATTACATCTAATCTGATTTACGATTTTATATAGCTTGGGATTGTGATTAGGAAACCAAAAAAGGATTGCGTCCTCATAGCCCAGTGATGTCTGTATTACATTCCATTACTACAAGGTAATGCTGCTAAAAAAATCAATACATGTAATTGGATGAAGTCCTTTAGCAAGATGGGTGCTTTGATCGACTGTTTTGCTGTGTATGAACCCAGTTAATTTCTTTCTACATCTGATTATTTTTTTTAATCTTCAGTCGCAATCTTTTCCTTAAAAGTTGATTTATTGTAGAGACAATATATAAAATAATCCCTCAACTAACTTTTGTGTTGATTTCTTTTTTAAAAGATACACAACAATTTGGAATTGTATGTCTTTGTGGTTGGACTTAGTAGTATGTCTTAGTGGTTGGTACTATCTAAATGGCCTCCCCAATGATCAAACTCGCTTTGATTAGGCTGGTAGGTTGGACCATTTGGGTTCGAATTGTTCTTTTATTTTGCAATTCAATTACTATATTTTAAGGGGTTGTTATGCCGTGGACCCAGGTCTACCTTGCAAGGTGGGCTTAGGTCTACATTCACATACACTATACTCTACATTCACAATTTGTAAACTCCACATTCACACATTACATGATTATATGTTTAGTAACTATACTCTACATTCACATACACTATACTCTACATTCTCAAAACTTGTAAGAGCGACTTAGCCGATTAGGGATGTAACCCCTCGGTTTTTTCGACAAAGTTAAGGTTCGAAAATATTTTTTTAAGCTATGACATTTATGAAATGATTTCTCGGTACTTCAGAAGGATTGCTATAAGTGAGACTAGTTATTAATAAAGCTGCGATCTACGTACCGGTCACGAACCGTAAAATTTTTAAGGATGTATATACAGTTCGAATTTTCCTAGAAAATGGATTATTAAGTATGATACGATTAAGCCTGAACTTTCTATTTAGTTCAAGTGGAAATTTAAACGGACTGTAAGAGTGAAATTGTTACGGACCTTCGTACCTATATTTCGCGAGATACGGAAATATTCCCAATTTTAGCGGTTATTGACGAGATTATTTTTAGAATAATTTTGGCGTTAAAATTTTCCCGAATTAAGTTATATTCCTCCGAACTTTTATCTGATTTAATCCGTAACTGGCAAAGGAGTCTTGCTCTACAAGGCACACCATAGGATTGTGACAAGTGGCATCCCTATTTGCCACATGGTAATTAAATAAAGGGGGAATCACCGTTTTGGTCCCTCAATTGTTGTCAAACTGTAAATGTTGCCCTTTAATTCCTATTTCATCGATTTAGTCCCTGAAAATAAATGATTTTAGTCACTTTACTCCATCCGGCCACATTCCGGCGAAAGCTCCGTTTTGACAGGGGTAAAGATGTCTTTTACCTTTCCTAAACATTTCTAAAACGTCAAAAGTGAATATTCGGTTGGACATTCGCACTCCATTCTCAGCAGCCCTAGTTCGCGACCTAGGATTCCATTCGCATAGCAAGGACGCGATTAGAAGAGCAATCACGTAATTCGAAGATAGAAATCGAAGACTCCAAGCTACGAAGAAGAAAGATAATGTCTAGCAACAGAAGTTCTTCATCGGAGTTCATGGCAGAGGTACGATGTAGGTGCGGAGATTTGGCTCCAATGAAGATGTCATGGAGTTATGCTAACCCGGGGAAGAGATATAGGGCATGTCCTAGATACGGGGTAAGTGTAAAATTTGCAATGTAATTGGTTAAATCTTGTTTTGTAATTCGAATTTGTGAATGATTTATGGTCAGGGAAATGGGAGCTGCCGGTATTTTGAATGGATGGACTATGATGTCTCGGAACGTGTATCAAATGTGCTTAGAGGTTTGTTGAAGAAGGCTGATAAGCATGAGAAGGAAATTGAAATGCTGCAATTTACAATTGAGAACAAAGATCATGAACTGAAAATGAAGATTTTGGAGTCAAATTTGAAGTTTTTGTATGGGTTTGGAATTGGTGTGATATTTGCAGGGTTTGTTATCAGTGTTTGGATGAGGAGTGGTTCTGTGAATGTAGGGTTAATGCAGTTACAGTAATGCAATTACAGTAGCAGTGGATTAGTGTTGTAATTTTTTGAATGCAATGACAATTAAAGTTGTAATGAACAAATGTGAGTTGATTACCCATGGTTAAATTTCCCAGTGATTATCCAGTGATTTTGATATTGTTAGTTTCATTTTTTCCAGCATTAAATTGTAAGTTTGGGCAAAACCATACTGGACAGTTTGACAAAACCATACCCACAGCATACTGGACAAAAGCATAGCTAAAAAGTAAAAACAAACCATATTTGCCAAAACCATACTAATACCAAAGCCAAAACCATGCTAAGGCAAAACTATAAAATAATGAGTCAAAACCATTATGAGCAAAAATATATCATAACCATTATGAGCAAAAATATATCATTTCAACCATTACAATTTACTGTTTACATTGCTAGTAGCAAAGCCAACTTACAACACAACAAAATAATTGTACCAAATCATTTCAACCAAGACTTTACATTGGATGATGAGTTTTGAATTTTCCAAAAATCTACATTGAGTTTTTAACA
>CP025655.1:15314430-15337072 GCA_003576665.1 Ipomoea trifida | reverse complement strand
AACCATTATGAGCAAAAATATATCATAACCATTATGAGCAAAAATATATCATTTCAACCATTACAATTCACTGTTTACATTGCTAGTAGCAAAGCCAACTTACAACACAACAAAATAATTGTACCAAATCATTTCAACCAAGACTTTACATTGGATGATGAGTTTTGAATTTTCCAAAAATCTACATCGAGTTTTTAACACCAAAAAACAGTTTTCATTGAACCAATTGCAAACCAGTCAACGCTTTTTCAATAGCATTGCAGTACAAGTATACTTGATGCCTCCAACAGTGATGAATTGTTTCCTTGAAGGTGTAGGGTCATTAGCTATTGTAGATGAAATGAAGTCTGATACTGTTGGAATGACATTGCTTTCAGGTTGAGATGGTTGAGATGACATTGATTCCTGAAAATAATTGTCATATGAGCACAAGAACAAAATTATAATATTAAGGATTGAGGTGCAAGTGCTCTTACCATTTCATTTAACACAAACTCTGGAACTTGTGTCTCAACTACCACATCTTGGAATTGGTCTTGAACATCAATATTTGCAGCCACATTGGAGTCTGGTTTTGGTACACCTTGACAGTCTTGTTCTTGTACCTACATGGAGTAAGTATAGCAAAATGTAAGATAGAAACAAATGTCACTAAATTATATAGCAGTCTGGTTTTGGTTACCTGTTGGCTTTTTCCCTTGCAGGTTGTCCTATTGTGACCTGTCATGCCACAAACCCTACACTTTTTAACTTCACCTTTTTTGGTTGCCTTTTTCTGATCTGGCTTCTCTACAACAGGATCAATTTTCCTCTTCTTTTTTGGCTTTCCGGGTTGTGGCTTATACTTTGGTGGCAAAGGAGGTGGCATAGCAGTCTTGTGCCATAATTCTTTAGCTCTGATTGGCAAGATTGCAGGGCCATATGATCTGAGATAGTGCTCCACTGTATAACAGTCATGCACATGGTGTTCTGGCAGGTCACCCTTCTTCCTTATAGCTGCAATGGCATGTGTACATGGGATGCCACTAAGGTCCCATTTCCTGCAACTACACTGCCTAGCACTCAAATATACTTTGAAAGGCTTGAAGTTTTCATCATCAACTCGGTAAATTTCACCAACAGATTTATATGCAGTGAATCTAGCACACTTCTCTTTGCCTTCCTCTATTAATTTCAGAATTCTTGGACACACCTTGGAATGATAAGAGCTCATTCTGTCCCTATTCTTTTGCATCCTAGTCATCAAGTACAATCTTATCTTCTCACACATTGTTTGAATTGGCTTATCCCTAAAACTTAAAATGCAACTGTTCCGGGATTCACACAAATTATTCAAAAGCAAATCAGATTTAGGGAAGGTGCTGAAATAGGCTCTGCAGTAGTGTTTTGGATCCCTTTTTGATAACCATTCAAATGCCTTAAGATTGCAGCTCTTTAACTCCTCCATTCTACCATGAAATTCTGCCTCAGTGGTGGCCTTACACACAGCCCAGAAATGCATCTTTAAAGTATGTCCAGTAAACCCATCCTTCATAAAATTAGAGTGTAGATGCCTAGCACAAAACCTATGCTCAAGTCCTGGAAAGAGTTCTTCAACAGCAGGTATAAGACCTTTTTGTTTATCAGAAATGATTGTCCAAGCTCCTGGATTGTTAGACAGATTTAAGTCAATGTCTAATAACTGTAAAAACCAAGACCATGAATCCTTCAACTCACCTTCCACAACAGCAAAGGCCACTGGAAACATGTTATTATCAGCATCTAAACCTATAGCACTCAGGAGTTGCCCTCCTTTTTGATTACCCTTTAGGTGGCAGCCATCAAGCCCAATAATAGGCCTACATCCTCTAACAAACTCTTCCTTACATGCTCCAAAGCAAATGTATAACCTTTCAAACCTAGGCTTTCCATTAACACTGAACTCACTGTCTACCTTCATTTTCACACTGCTTCCAGGATTACTTCTTCTTAGCTCTTCACAATAGTCATTGAGTTCATTGAACTGTTCACTGTCAAGACCATCTATTTGTCTTAAAGCTTTCTTTTTTGCCAAATAGGCTTGATTCCTTGTCAACTGACAGTGAAACTTTGATTTCACATGCTCCTGAAATGGCCCTCTACCCCACTCCTTATTCACCCTAAATTCATCCTTGTAGACTTTTGCTAGAAAACCTGAGGTCACAAGCTTGTTCTCATCTTGATTCCCACATGTGTGCACATTGTTGTATGTTTTGACAGTAAAAGGAGAATCTGGATTGCTTCTAGAACCAAAAATACTCCATTGGCAGATTTGATTGTGTCTACATTTTACCCTAACTCTTCTAGCCTCATTCTTCTTGAACAGTACATCTTTTTGTCTCATTGCTTCATGATACTCCACTGCCCACTTGAATTCTTTGGCTGAACTAAACACCATTCCAAGAACAAACTTAAACCCTTCCTTTTTTAAGTTTCTCTCTTCAAACACATTGAGTGGCCCATGAACTACTCCATCAGAATCTGAATCACATAGGCTTCTTAAAACCTGTTCTGACAGATTGCACTCAATCTCAACAACATCTTCAACCTGTTCTCCTAAACCTCCCTTAGGTTTTGAACTAGTAGCAGTGTCCCTAAGATTGTTTATTTCAATAGCAGGTCCTTCAACATCAGCTTGGTTCTCAAAACCATTACCACAGCTTTCATCTTCACTCAAAACTTCATCTTCCAATAGGGTATCATCTCCTAGTTCCCTAGAGATTTCTACATCATAGTCCCATTGGTCATCATACAAATGTTCTACATATATGTCCAACTCCTTGTTCACTGGAATATCAGTTATCAACCCTAGCTAGGATATTAGCATCACTACTTAGTTTCATAAGTTTAGGTCTTCTTGTGTTCCCATACTCATACCAAAACTGAGCTTTTTTGTCACAAAACCTAAGCATTTTGACCATCCTCCTCAAGTCTAGAATACTACCTTCATCACAGTTAAAATGGTCAAAGTACTCCACAAATCCATTTTTATAACTAAACCTAGGTTTGAAAATCATATTACCACCAATATGCAGTTTTATGGTGAAAACAGAATCTTCCTCCCCATCGTCTAGCAAAAATAAAAATACATTGCAGTACATTGTTAACATAAAATGCAGACACAGGCAATAAAAAACAAAAGAAGAAGCACATGGTCCCCATCCTTTAAGACATTGCTGGAAAAGAAAAACCATATGGTCCCCACTCCCAAAATATTAATATACATACTACACAACGGTCAAAGCACATATGGTCCCCCCCCCCCCAAACAACACTCATACATAAACAGCATTGTAGTAACAGTATAACACCACTGGTGGACCTAACAGCAGTAAAGGCATTTTTTTTTTTGAAGATACAGCAGTAAAGGCATTCGAAAGATACTATTATATATACTGACAAAAAGCTAAAGAAATGCAAAAGCTAAACCCTAACTTCGAACCAGTACTAAATTGGCAACAACTCTAGTTATCTACGCACTCAGTATACGAAAAAGCTAAACAATGCAAAATCATAAGCCTAACTTCGAAAAACCCTAACTTCGAACACTTACAATTTGGAGTCACAGCTAACCCATTAATCCTCCGACTCGTCATTGATGTTGCTCCTTTGATTCTTCAATTTCGTCGAATTCGATTTTGGACTAAACGCAGAAATGGGAGAGGATTTTGTTCGATTTTGGTCGCAATCAGTCTAACCTCTCCTAACCTCACCGCTTACAGAGTCAACTGTCCGAATATTCACTTTTGACGTTCTAGAAATGTTTAGGAAAGGTAAAAGACATCTTTACCCCTGTCAAAACGGAGCTTTCGCCGGAATGTGGCTGGATGGAGTAAAGTGACTAAAATCATTTATTTTCAGGGACTAAATCGATGAAATAGGAATTAAAGGGCAACATTTACAGTTTGACAACAATTGAGGGACCAAAACGGTGATTCCCCCTTAAATAATTAATTAAATGGGAAGAGTATGGGATAAGCTAAACTATGTCTACACTCCAAGTCTTCCTCTCTCTCTCCCACACCCATTTTCGAAATTAAGAAAAGGAAAAAGAAGAGAAAAAAATGTCATCTTCCTCTTGGATCCAAGAACTCCATAGCCATGTTCTTCAACACAAGTGCTTCCATAATAGGTAAGACTTCGGTTTTATTCGGTTAATATGGCTAGAATCCTTCCTAGAACTTAAGTTTAAGCTAAGGATTCATGAAAATATGGTTATTATGGTGATTTTGTTTAGGATCTTCGGTGAAAAGTTTGAATGAGAAGATCACCATCTTTCTACGGTTTAAAAATCTTCTTGGGATGTAAGGAATCCCTTAAGTTGGCTTAATCACTTGAAGGTGAACAAATGCTAGTAAATTATGAAACTAGGAATTTTATGTGAAAATCATGTGTTAACTTTGTGGATCTACAAGTTGGCTCAAAGGACTACACTTGGAATTTTTGATAATTTTTGTATACATGTTCACGGCTAATTTATGTATGTATATGTTGGGTTTACGTCCATATAAGCTTATACTTGTGAAAATAGTGGAAAATCGGGACGTTACAACCCCGTTTTTAATTAGCTGCCCGAAGTGGGCAGAATCGAGTGGACGCGGCCTTGGACACGCGTCCAACGCGCATCCATCGACGCCCAGGAGTTTCGGCGTCACGGCCGAGAGACCGGACGCGGGCACGGACGCGCGTCCGCTGCGCGTCTGTGGGCGCCAAGTTTCGGCTCCATTTGCCGAACCAGCGGACGCGGCTCGGACGCACGCGTCCGCCGTGCGTCTGCTGCTGCGGACAACCGCTAGTCCGCGCGACGCGGACTCGTTTTCGACCGAACCTTTCCCCGATGTTTTTATTCCCGAGTGTTATGATGTATGTTTGAAAGGCCTACGGGCAACCGAGTCAATTTTTGAAAGCTCAAATATTAGTTTGTAAATCATGTTCCTCAATTTGGAAGGAAAAATGGTGTTTTTAAGAAACAAATGTGACTCTTGTCACTTGGAAATTTTATAACGAAAAGTCATTGATAAATATGGGTACTTTGGAAACATATTTGAACAAGTATAATTGTTTTGAGTCATCATGTGAATATACTAATTAAACTCAAGGAAAATAAAGAATCATGTTTTCAACGCTTAGTTTCTGGAATAAGGTCGGGACCTACGGGAAGGCTTGAATGCCACGACCCGGGGTTGGAATAAGGTGGACCTACGGGAGGGCCGGAGTGCCATGGCTCGAGGTTGGGATAAGGAGACCTACGGGAAGGCTGGAAATGCCACGGCCCGAGGTTTGTATGATCAATTCATACTGCAGAGCGAAGTCTATTCGCTGAGAAGAGAGGAACCGAGGTTTGTGTGATCAATTCATACTGCAGAGCGAAGTCTATTCGCTGAGAAGAGAGGAACCGAGGTTTGTATGATCAATTCATACTGCAGAGCGAAGTCTATTCGCTGAGAAGAGAGGAACCGAGGTTTGTATGATCAATTCATACTGCAGAGCGAAGTCTATTCGCTGAGAAGAGAGGAACCTAGGTTTGTATAATCAATTCATACTGCAAAGCGAAGTCTATTCGCTGAGAAGAGAGGAACCGAGGTTTGTATGATCAATTCATACTGCAGAGCGAAGTCTATTCGCTGAGAAGAGAGGAACCGAGGTTTGTATGATCAATTCATACTGCAGAGCGAAGTCTATTCGCTGAGAAGAGAGGGAGTTATGAAATTATTGAATTGTTTGACTTTACGGGAGGCCTGCGGGAGCCGTGGCCCGAAAGTTATCGAGATGTTTCACTTTGCGGGAGGCTTGTGAGCCGGGGTCCCAAAGTTATTGAGATGTTTGACTTCGCGGGAGGCTTGTGAGCCGGGGCCCCGAAGTTATTGAGATGTTTTACCTGCGGGAGGCATGAGTGCCGCGGCCCGAGGTTCTTGAAAACATTCTAAAATTACCCTATATTTATCCAGAAAGAAACTAAGTAATCTTACTAATTATAAAATCTAGTTACTCCGTGACTAGATCGCAGAATAAAATGTCACGAGTTTTGAGCAGTGAAGTGTGTTGTTGAACCCCCTATTTTGTTGAGTTAAAATGATGAGAATTTTTGGGAAATGAAAAGTATTATATGCTGATGCAACTCGTATACTCTACTATACTTCTGTGATTGATAATCTGGTTGCAGGTAGATTGCAACTTATGGGTAAAGCTTACAGTTCTTTGAGAATGTTGTTTTTGAAACCTTTGTTTACTTTTGAGTGACAATGGATTTCCTTACTTAGCCGTCGCGCTAACTACACTTCATTGAGTCCTTTATTAGATGCAGTCTAGCGTGGGCCCCTGTGGCCGATGAGCTCTGAATAGGATGGGAGTCGAGGTTGAAGACTACTATGTCCTAGAATAGATATCTTGGGAGGATTAGTTCCATATGTACACTTTTGAATGTTGATGTGGTTGTTTGATGTTGTAAGTTTAGCCTTAACGTTTGGGTATAGGAGAGATACCTAAGCGTGGCGGTAACACCCAGTTTTCTGCTGATAAGATGTAAGCTTCTGCAATGTATTATTAGGGATTTTGTAATAAAACCAAGATGTGAAAATTGGGGTGTTACAAGGGAGAAGGTCTTCCTGCACTCGATGGTCAGTATCACGACTATAAGAGATGAGGAAACGGACCGACTCCCTCTTCGTTGAGATGGACACCAACTATTGGCCCAAGAGTTAGGCCCAAGTGATAGGTGTTGGACGACACAACCAAAAAAAATAAACGGGCAAGAGTTAGTTAAGCCGCATGTAGAGAAAGTGGCAGATGAAAATTAGGTCGGTGGGGAGGCATGTAGAGAAGGTACCAAGTCCTAATAAAGTCCAAGCCAACTAGGCTAGTTGTGCCACATGTAGAGAATGTGGCAACTGAGCCAATTGGGTCGCACGCAAGGAAGGCGACGAATACGCTAGTTTAGACGCACATAGAGAAGATGGCGAATGGGCTAGTTGGGCCACATGTAGTGAAGACACCAAATGTGCAAGTTGGTTCGCATGCAAGGAAGACGGTAAATGGGTGAGGAAGGTGGTAAGTAGGCTAGTTGGAGCAACATGTTGAGAAACCAACTAATATTGAGGGAGACAGTTGGGCCGTATATATAGAAGGCGGTAAGGCTAGGTGGGTCGCTTGTATGGAAGGCAATAAAAACTGAGTAGGCTAGTTGGGATGCATGTAGAGAAGGCGGCAAGAACTAAGTGGCCTAGTTGGGTTGTGTGCCCATAAAGGTCTCATGTGGAACACTCGACGCAATATAAAACTATGACAAGACGAAATGAAAAAGATGAAGGGTCAATCAAAAAATACCACAAGTGGATGAACCCGCTAACTGAACGCTTGACAGAAAGACATCAAGAACAAAATGGAAGAGTCTCGGGGGCCAGCCACTGATCTTGAGCAGAGCCCAAATATTACTCCCGCTCAATGCCTCCGATGCCGATGCATTTGACTCGTTGACTATACAGCCAAGCGAGGTGCTGGCCTATACCGAAAAATGCAACATGATGCAGTTACCTCCACCCTTCCCGTAGAGTTTCCCGAGGTCGACAAGTCCAAATGTCATCGATTCCATAAGCAACATAACCACGACACTAATTAGTGTCACACATTAAAATGGGAGATCAAGCTCCTCCTAAAATCTAGGGAGCTAAAATACTTCATTGATTAGCATAAGGTGGTGAAGAGTAATACATGGAAGGAAGGAGGTAAAAAAACTCCAATTGGCTCCCCTTGAAGAAAAGGGGTGAAATGGTATATAGGGGTAGCAGATAGAAGAAAGAAACTAATAATCAACGTAATCTTTAGGAGATAGAACCATGTAGATGAAGAGGGGTTGTATGTAGGTTTGAACCATCGTTTTTTAAGAAACTAAAGCATGAACCTGTCATGTGATGAGGATTTGCTTGCAGGGTGTAGCATCGTAAATGTGATGTATCATGAGGTTTTCATTAGGGTAGGACTCTCGGGAGATCAACTTAAGTTGGTAAAAACCTCCTTTGCAAGTTTCATGGTAGATATAGTTGAAACGGAAGGGCTAATCAATTTTCCCGTCAAACTCTAGACGAAATCAATTATCTGAAAAATGGATAGGGACTTTGCCATCATTGAGCTAACCTACACCCACAATATCGTCTTTGGGTAGCTCAAGTTGGCAAATTTGGGCAGCTTTATATCCATGGAGCATGCGTATGAAATTTGACCGTCGAAGCGAATAGGGGTGTGAGGGATGAGCTAGAATATTGTACACCCTCGGGGTGTGAGGTGGTAGCAAGGGTTTGAAATATCAACTCAAGCTGCTATCAAAGAGGCACAAAAGCAAAGGAGAAGGGTCACATGCAATCATTATTGTGTGAATCATAAATAAAAAGTACATTTTTAATATACTAAAAGTACATTAATTTTGTACATAAAGTACATTAGTTTAGAGTACATTATGTAAGTACTGAAAGTACATTATTTTATATATACTATGAAATAATGTACCTCCACCATGGTCCACACAATAATTTGTAGGTCGCATGCGTACCAACTACCCTACGCCTGAGAAAGAAAAAAAATATTACCACACAAGGAGGAAAGTTAGGAGTTAGGAATGAGTTGTCAACACAAACTGGTGGTGTGGGGCGGGTAAAAGCCCCCTCCCCCCTCTCCCGCGGTAGGGATGGCTTAAAAGCCCGCCAATTGGAAAGCATGAGAATGGGTCAACCCACCCTACCAAGTCAAAGCTTACCAGAGGCTGACTCGCCAAAATATTTTTTTTAACCATATAACTATAAATATATACCTAGACTTATGTAGTTATGTGTTTAAAAAACACTAATACTTCCAAAATCCAAATATTAAAGAAAATAGCAAACAATCAAAATAAGTTATCCAAATAATCCTATCCAAACAAGCATAAATAGTTGAATATAAATTACATAGTCTAGATGGTCTAATAATAGTTTCAAAGTCCAAACTTTCAACATTACGAATTAAAATAAGATAGTTTTGTAAATGTCTAAAATTCATCAACAAAACCCAATGGGGTGACTCAAGTGGAGAGTGAGCTCTCTATGTGGGAAGAATTTCAGGAGAACCCGGGTTTGATTCCCACAAGCGACGATTTCCCCTAGGCCAACTCCTGTGCCTCTCGGAGCGAACGCGGGTGGACCCAGACTGTTAAACGGGTGGCAAAACCACTATACTCGGAGAATTGTACCCCAAATTGTATCTAACTTAGAGCAATAATTACTACTACTAAGTAAGCAAATGTAATTTAATATATATTTTGTTAATTAACTTACCAACATTAAAACCATGCAACCAATTATGAGTGCAGATAAAGGCTTGCACATTCTCCGGCAACATAGTACTTCTGTACTTCAATAGAAAATGCAAACTTTGATACAAAAGTAGTGATAGGAATAACCAATACATCACATGCTAGATTCAATATATATGCACAAGACCCTTCCAATAATATAATCCAGGACATATGAATCCTCATGATATGCTAATTCATACAATTGCTCATCTAAATAGCGATCTAATTCAAAATTTTCAACAATTCTAATAAGTTGGTTACTAAGATCTTTAATATCCAACATGTAAAGTATATTATAACACTATATAAGCAAATTAGAAAGAGATAATATTCTATAAGCAAATTAGAATGATTAGATAACAAGATTATTAAGAGGCAAATACCAAATTTAGTCCCACGATTATTAGCAAAATGACAATTTTGGTCCACATGTTTAATTCCTACCAATTTTGGTCCCACGACTATTGTTTTAGTACCAATTTTCATCCACAACTATTATTTTAGTACCAAAATTCATCGCGCCGGTCACCCTTCCGTTTAAAACGTGCAAAAATCTAAAATTGTTAATGGTATTTTCGTCATTTTCAACTTAACATCCCAATTTGAGCATAAATAAATGGATATAAGTCCTAAGATTGATCAAAATTCGCGGTAAAATGAGGAGGAAAGCTGTGAATTTTGATCAATCTTAGGACTTAATTATATTCATTTATTTATGCTCAAATTGGGATATTAAGTTGAAAATGACGAAAATACCATTGACAATTTTAGATTTTTGCACGTTTTAAACGGATGGGTGACCGGCGCGATGAATTTTGGTACTAAAATAATAGTCGTGGATGAAAATTGGTACTAAAATAATAGTCGTGGGACCAAAATTGGTAGGAATTAAACATGTGGACCAAAATTGTCATTTTACTAATAGTCGTGGGACTAAAATTGGTATTTGCTCTAATATATAAAGAGTTTGAATACTCATATAAAAAAGTCATTTCCCCTTAATTTTTACTGTACTTCACTTTGCATTCTTGAATGTATGACATGAGAGAATTTGGAAGAGAAGAATTCTAATGAGAAGAGTCTGGAAGTGAATCAAAAGGCTTGTACATCTTTCTTTTCAAAATTGTCATTTTCTCTTGACATTTAATTGGATCCTCCGTAACCTTATCATACAAACGCTCCAACATGGTAAGCTTTAATCGCGGGGCAATGAGAACCCTAAAAGAAAGCACCACACTATATTCACTTCAATGTTTCTCAAATTTTCCCAACATCCTTCTACACATGTCACTTATTAATGATTCTACATTATTCAAATTATTTTTCAACATACACTCAATCTTCCAAACTTGCATAAAGTACATCTTTGATGTAGGATAAGAGCCATAAATCAAGTTGGTGATTTTATAAAATTGTTTCGAGCAACCTCAGCTCATTAGTTTAGTTAGTTTTTTGGAGTTGGAAATGGGAGAAAAAGAATGGGAGAAAAAGAGAAGTAAAAAAAAAGAAAAACAAATCTGACAAAGAAAAAGTCAGATGGAGCATGGCACATGCACTGCACGCGCCATGCTGGGCGCAGGAGTGCTCAAAACATGTGACCTACGCGTCAGTTTGTCCAAGCGTGGGCCACAAAAAACTTAAATTTAAATGAATAAAAATCGCAAAAAAAAAAAAAAAAAAAAAAAAAACTCATTTACCCATTTGTTCAAAAATCCCTCTTTAGTTTTTTTTTTCCCTATAAAAAAACTCAAAAAACCACAAATATGGTTGATCTTAAGGAACTCACATATTCGATAATAATTTTTTGGTGTTTGACTAAAGGTTAAAAAACTTTTTTTTTCCTGTTTGGTTGAAATTTAAGAAATTGCATTTTTTTATTTGGTTCATTTTCTTGAAAATTTAAATATTATTTTTTATAATAATAATAAGAGTTAATACTCGATTTGGTTCCTCAACTATTAGGATTTCACCACTTTGATCCTCGACTATCAAAGTTGCCCAATTTAATCCCTAACTATGCAATTTTTACCCAAAATTGTCTTAGATAGGTACAAACTATCATTTGTTAGACATTAAAACTGAGGACAAAAATGTAATTTCACTTTATTTGCATTCTCAAGTGTCCAAATCTAACCATAATCGCAAAACCATAAACTAAAAATTTGAGAAATCATTTGTATTTCAACCAAGAATCATAACCCTACAATAGTGTTCAACATAAATTCGTAGAGATGGTTGTTATTTGTAATGGGTTCAAGAAGAAATGATGTTGTTTACAACTACAATACATGTACAATTCTTTTTTTTTGGTTAGTTCTTTATGCTTTTATGTATATATATATATATATATATATATATATATATATATATATATATATATATATATATATATATATATATAGAGAGAGAGAGAGAGAGAGAGAGAGAGAGAGAGAGAGATTTAGGATCATATGAGATTACCTATTTAGGTGAGATTGTGAAATCAAATCATGTGCATTAATGTAATAATTTTAATTTAACGGTCTAGATTGATTAAGATTCTAAGTTAATGTGTGTGCGAATGGTGATTAAATGTGTGCAAACGGTGATTAAGTGTGTGCGAACGATGATTAAATGTGTGCGAACAAAGTGAGTGTGTCAATCAATCTAGACCATTAAAATTTTTTAGATTGATGTACAAGATTTGATCTCATAATATTTTAATGGTCTAGATTGATTAAGATTCTAAGTTCAAGTGTGTGCAAATGGTGATTAAATGTCTGCGAACGGAGTGATGAGTGTGTCAATCAATCTAGACCATTAAAATTTATTAGATTGATGCACAAAATTTGATCTCACAATCTCACCTAAATAGGTGATCTCATAGGATCCCTCTATATATATATATATATATATATATATATATATATATATATAGATTTTGGTTCAAATGCGGCGGTAAGCTCCGGTGCGGTCATGCGGCCTAATCTGCACCGTCCAATTTCATTAATCTTACTGAAATTTGCGTATGTTTAAGTGGGGTTATTATGGTAATTTTAGTATTTATATTACGTGAATTGGAATGGTGCATTTTAGTACATTGAATGGTGTGTATTTTAACACATGTGTTTCTAATAAGTGTGGTGCATTTTAATACGGATAATGGTGCATATTTTAGCACATGTTTTTTTTTCTTTTTCGTTTTTTTTTTTGAAAACTAGCACATGTTTTCTAATATGTGTAAATAGTGTGTGCTTATAATCTGACATGAGGCACGTTGTGGTACATTTTAATACCTAGAATGATGTGTTTTATAAAGTATATTCATGAATTTTAAGTGAATAGACGCATTTGGTATATTGTGTGGAATGGTGTGTTTTATCGGACCTCTGGTGCGTTTTAGTACGTAAAATGGTGTGTTCTGTAACATATATTTATTGCGCGTTGACTTGATGAGTTGATATGATCTAATGGCTGAAAATATACCACACGGGCACACCTGACGACCAGGCCACACCTGATCATGACTATATATATATATATATATATATATATATATATAATTCATGTTGAGGCCGAAACAAATAAAAATTACCGTACCGATTACATCCTCTAACTTATATCTGCTTTTATACTTTATCTCTTCCGGCCTTTGATGCATCAATATAGTACACTCTCCATAGGGAAATACAAAACTTTCGTGTGTCAAATAAATCATGGCTATCAACATGATTTATTTCAATGAAACTAGTTTTATACATCTCACTAATCATCTTGGCATAACTTGATACCCCATGATTCTGAATCAAGATGAAAATGAAACGGTACAACATGCATTTAAAGCAACTTGCACAACATGCATAATACATGTCACGACACCATGCAAAAATCCACATGGAAATCTTCTTGTACATTAAAATTACAGACCAAAAGTGATTTCTGTCATCTTTACTGTCAAATTCGAAATTCTCATTCTGAAATATTTTCGTGATGGGAAATTGTTCCTTCATGCCTGACATCTTGTCTTCGGGACTTTCAAGACAAGATAAATGATCATAGGTTTAGAAAATTTAAACCTTATAGATTATTGGAAAAAATGCTGGAGTTCTGTAATACAATTGAGATACAACAAACATACAGAAAAACAAGGGAACAAAATCGGATCATATGATATCTTCAGGAGTGTAATCACTTTCCTATAAGCTTTAAATCTCCCTCAGTAAAAGTAACAAGATTCAAGATTTAATCTCGCAGTGGCATAACAATGTGCACTAGAAGAATGAAATTTTTAATTGTAGATGACGAACTTTTTTAAAATCGGGTGCAAGAACGAAGCGTATTTCACAGAGCAACGGAGCAAGGAGTTAAGTCAAACCGTGTCACCGGGAGGATGTGAAGCTGCGCTACTGGTCACACCGTGACCAGCAGAGTGAGAACTGGAATCCGCAAACTGGTCAGGGAGGTCACTGTGGAGATCACGACGTGACCTCCACCTTGACTTCCTGACCACTTTCTGATCAACAGTCGTTAAGCTACTAGTCACGGTGTGTATATATATATATATATATTACACTTCATGCATGCAGCCAAACCAAGCCAACGAATCATGAATCATACAACGAAATATGCAACAAATCATTTTACCCATTTGTTAATTCCTTCATCCGAGGACGAACATATATCTACCTGATTTTTTGATTTAAATTCTTCAACAGAATCCACCGAATCGTTAAGCAACGAGTTGTACAAAATCCAACCGAATTATTAAAACAACGATTCATACATATCAACTCATCATTCAAATGGTTAATTTAACCTCTCAGAAATTACCATTCGAAATCAATAACTCGAAAATTATCTTCTTGGATATTAACGCCTCGGCCCCGGAACTGAATACTTTTCAGTTCTAACCGTACGTAATATTCATATTTCTAATTTACTATCTACCATACTAAACTAATTCATTTTTCTTTGCAGTTTGTCTTTGTTTCAATTGTTGCCTCTGTCTGTTTTGTGAGTTAGCTATTTATCTGTCAAAACTCGTTCCAAAAACAAGTTTCATAATTTTTCAATAATCCTTAATGAGTCTACTATCTCCCTATTAAATTTCATTGATTAATTCCTTGCCGTTCAATACCAGTAAATTGATTAATACTCACTGCCCGAAATTTTCCAATTTTGCGCAGTCAAGTTTGAAAATCCAAAACAAATAGTTATGTTCGTGGTTTTTATCTGAATTTTTTTTGTATTTCGTACTCTTATTGAACTTGAAATATGAAAAAAATTGAGTGAAACTTCGTTACCAATTGTTCCCAGAAATTCGTTGAAGTTACGTCCAGATTTTGTCATTTTCTGCCAGAAACTGTGTTGTGTTTCATTGGTGCTAAATCTGTTTTATCCTTCATTGTTGCATTAAAAAAAAATAGAGAATCAAAAGTGGAAATATTCAAAAAAAACAAAAAAAAAGAAGAAAAAAAAGAAAGAAAGAAAGAGTACAAAAAAAGAAAAGTGTTGGAAATTAATTGTTGAAGTTCTGTAATTACTTGTTACTTGTTTATCAACAAGTCTTGAAATTTTCTCATCACTTGCTTTATTCTTACATTTATCATCTATCGTTCATCAATTCTTGTTAGTACGTAGGGCCTTATTTGTTTTCCTTTTGAGTCACAATCGAACAACACATTCCAGCCTAAATTTTCCCTATCCTAGCCATTCGTCGTTAGCCAAATTGTTGTGTCTTAGTTCCGTTTAGTGTGCTTTTGGTTAGACTAGACGAACCCGTCAAGAACTTGAAGGACCAAGCCTTGTTTGTCATTTTGTATGAAATTTAGTGAGATTAATAGAGAGTGATAAACACGAGTGGAAAGAAACTGAGTGATCACCCCTTTCAAAATAGTGCAAGTAAGGGAGTGTTGTGAGATCCTTGAATTACTTTATTTTGCTAACAATTTTGTGTAGATTAAATATGTTGGGACCTAGTGACTTGGATGACCAACAAGTAAGCCCCGGGAGTTTGAGATGGTGAATAGAAAGTTTGATGGGCTGGCAGAAAGAATTGAGATAGTGGAGGGAGAACTGAATAGAAATCAAAATGGTGGAGGGACTCAAAATAGAGGGCAAAATGGTAGTGAGGGAGGTAGTGATGGGGATAATGAGGAAGAGGTTATTAGGAATCCGGAGAGAGGGAGACATAGAGGAGGGGTAAATAGAGTTATAGAGGGTAGTGATGATGACATGGGAAACGTTAAGATGGTAATTCCTAAATTTCAAGGGAAAAATGATCCTGAAGCATATTTAGAGTGGGTGACTAAGGTGGAGTGAGTGTTTGAGTGTCATAGGTATTCTGAACGAAAGAGATTGAAATTAGCTGTTCTTGAGTTTTCAGATTATGCTACAATTTAGTGGGAGAAAGTCATGGCTGACAGAACGAGGAATGGAGAAGATCCTATTACATCTTGGCGGCAACTTAAGGCTATAATGAGGAGGCGATTTGTGCCTTCATGGTATCAAAGAGAACTGTACCAACAACTTGAGGGGTTGGTACAAGGATCAAACAATGTACCTGAGTACGTTCAAGAAATGGATAAGCTCATAACCAGACTTAACATTGACGAGAACTTAGAGCAATCCATGGCACGCTTCCATAGGGGGCTGAATTGGGAGATAAAAGATGAGGTTGACAAGCAGCACTATGTGGATTATGAGGAGTTAGTCCAATTGGCCATCAAGATTGAACGAACACTCAAGAGGACAAGAATTCGAACTCAATCAAGTTCTTCATGGCGACATAGGGACAGAAACAATGTGGACGCCAAAGCTGAATCTAGCAATAAAAAAGAATCCCAAGAGCAAAGAGATAACGGTAAAAAAAAAAATTACAAAACCTAGTACTATTAAGTGTTTTAAATGTCAGGGAAGAGGACATATTGCTAGGGAATGTCCGAAAAAGTTCAATATGACGGTCAAGAAAGGGGTAATTGTGACTGATTCAGAGCATGAACAGAGTGATCCTAGAAACAAAATAGAATCGGAATTTTCTAGTGACAAAGAGTCCAAATCAGAAAATGATGAGGTATTCATTGGGCCGGTAGAGGGAGAAGCTTTAATGGTAAGGAGGTTACTTAACATTCAGGCCAAAGGTGAAGAGGAGCAACATGAGAATATCTTCCGTTCCAAATGCTTTGTTCTTGGAAAGGTTTGCAACTTAATCAGTGACGGAGGAAGCTGTGCAAATGTAGCAAGTGCTGAATTGGTTGCCAAATTAGGATTAAATATGCAAAAGCATCCATTACCATATTCAATGCAATGGTTGAATAAGACAAAGGACATCAAAGTAGATCAGCAAGTATTGGTTCCAATCAAGATGGGGAAGTATGAAGATGAGATCTTATGTGATGTTGTTCCTATGCAAGCTGCACATTTGCTACTAAGGAGGCTGTGGCAATATGATAGAAAAGTCTTGCATGATGGATTCCACAATAGATACTCCTTTGAACACCGCGGCAAAAAAAAATCACTCTTACTCCAATGACACCACAACAAATTTCTGAGTACCGAAAGAAAGCAAATGAGAAAAATGAGAATTTGAGTGCAAAAGAAGTGAGTGAAAAGAAAAAAGAAAAACAGAATTTCTTTTGTAAAAAAATAGAAGTGGAAAAAGCCATTAGAGTGGGAAGGCCTATTTACTTGATGCTTTTTAAAGGGCCTAGAGCCGAAACAACTAATCTTGAGCATTCACCCGAGGCTGTTTCTTCTTTGTTGCAGGAGTATGCAGATATTTTCCCTAAAGAGATTCGAACACAAACCCTAAAGATTCGTGGACGAATCCTCCTAAGGAAGGGGGAGATGTTGAGAGCAACAATGGTGCCTAGATTCTCATACAAGCCAGGTTTAAATTTAGACACTCGGATGGGGACGATGGCCACGTGATCAATTTAATGGGTATTTAATTGGAGGAAAGCTTTGATTAAAGTGTCCCATTTTTTTGATCAATTGTAGCCCAAAATATCAATAAGAGACTGGGTTGCAATTTGACATTAAATTTCAAGTTACCAAGTTGCTGAAATTCTGGCGCACCATTAATCAAGAGCCCGTGCGCGTCAATTGGCTCAGTTGCGCGTCCCAAGCTTTATATGGGCGGAAAGGAGACTCTTTGAACTTGAATAAGGTGGTTGAGCCGCACTTGATTACGAAAGGTGGTCCGAGCTATACGAGCGTGAAGTCAATTAAAGAGTCCTAGCAGTTCTGGGCTCCTCTATTTTAGTCTAGATTTAATATTATTTTGTTGATAATCTATTTATTCTGTTTCCTATTCAAATTAGTTTGCCTAGTCCTTTGCAATTTATTAGACCTAATATCTTGGCATATTATGAGTTAGTTTATAACAATGTAACTCCTAGGAAAAATCAGATTACGTGGAATTATTTTGGCAAACAATTTTGCTTTCTTCCTTGAGTTCTTCAAGGTTCTTCAGACTTATCAAAGGCAATCCTTTGTGGCGTCTAAAACTCCTTCGTATCACCATCAACCAGGTGTGGCCGAGGCCAAATATAAAATAAACCAAAAAGAACCCCCACAAACCTTCACAAACCTTTTCCCAAACACCCAAACAACCTATCTTCCAAGAACAGCGTGGGGAGCACAACTTGCTGTTGTGAAACTCGAAGGCCGTCAACGTCAAGCTGGGACCAAGGATCGCATCACCACCTATTTAAGCATTAACCTTACAAAATAACCCTATGAAAAAGTTTAGAAGTACAGTTTGAACTAATTCTACCAATTAAACAAACTATAACCAACCTGAATTTTAACACAGCTTGTACCAATATAACTTGGAGCTGATTTCTCCGGATAGTACACTAGTCTTTCCCTATTTTGAAGTTTCTTCGCGACACCTTTCCAATTATAGATCTGTTTTTGTATTTCTAAAACTTCAAATTGTACATTATAATGACGTCTATTTATATTGAGCTTGATTGACGTTTCCCACGATCACATGATGCCACACGTCATCTTTCATTCATTGCATCTTCCTTGTTTCACTTTGTTTGCGCAACATGTTCACATTATGCATGCATTGATTCCCTTAGTTTATGCTTCCACTTTCTCACATTATGCTTGCCCTATTTCCACACTTTCACACGTTAGTATGCATGCATACAACATTTCTCAATTTTGTTTGATTGAATGCCAATCTAAGAACTAATGTGTGTGTGTGTGTGTGTGTGTGTGTGTGTGTGTGTATATTAAGTACGTAATATATATTACATAAAAATATATATTTATATACATAGTACATTACTAACAGGATATAATACATGCAATTACGTCTCCATATTTCCATTTTCGACAGTGAACAAATTTCGAAAATATTCAACCATTACTCCTCCAATCTCATTTTCAGTATCAACCAACACCCCATGATCATTTTTTACCCTTTTGATCTGATTCCTTCGCCTCCTAGCTTTCACAAAATTGTGGAAGAATTTTGTATTCAAATCTCCACCCTTCCACCAATGTTCTTTTACTCTTTATTTTCAATAAACATGCTGTTACTCAAGAAGAGTAAGAAGCTCCTTCTTAGTTAGCTTATATTCTCTACACCCTTCAGTATCCCTTCTTAGCCGAAGATGCTCTAATTTTGATTTGCAAGCACCAATTTTCCGCAGAAAGTCTTTGTTATACTTTCGACCCCAACTCCAAATGTCATGGCTGCAAGCTTCAATCCTGGCCAATACATCCAAGTCAACTATTCTATTCCAACTTTGCAACACAATTTCTGTACAAGTCTCTTCCCGAAGCCACATGTTATCAAAACAAAACCGACGATGTCGCGAAATTGGTGCAGCAAATACAGGGGTAAGTAGGAGAGGTAGGTGACCACTATATGGGATAGTAAGTGATTGTGCGTTAGCCCCTTCAAAAAACATGAGCCATGTATCTGTTGTAAGAATCATGTCCAAATTTTCCTCAACCATTAAGGTGTGCCACGGGACCTCTCCCAAGTAAATTGATTACCTATGAATAGAAAGTCTTGCAAGCCACAATCAGCTACTGCCTCATGGAAGCCTGTTATTCACCAGTCTGGATGTGGTAATCTTCCTTGCTTCTCAGACTGATTAAGTAAGTCATTGAAATCTCCCATCACAATCCAAGGAAGAGTGCTCAAACCTATTAAGGTTCTAAGCATGTTCGCCGACTCTTGACGTCTTTGCCTTTCCGGGAAACTATAAATGCCTGTAAAACACCATTTTGGACTTCCTGCATCCAGAACAACACTAGCATCAATATGGTTTTGAGAATAACTTGTCACCTCAATATCAACATGATCGGTCCAAAGTAAAACTAAACCTCCTCTATGACCTTGTGCATCAACAACTAACATATTACTGTATCCCAACTGAACACGAATTGATTCCATTTTCTGTTTATTCATAAAAGTTTCCATCAAAAATACCAATTTTGGCCTCTTCGAGCGAATTAAATCCGATAATACTCAAATTGTTGTTGGGTTGTCAAGCCCCAAACAATTCCATGATATAATACTCATAATCCTAGGCGAGTTGGCTGAACCAAACCCGTCGCATCAACGCTTTTTGAGCCACCCAATTCAATATCCATCACTGCCATAGTATTTAAGGACGCATCTTCATTCCCCATCATGCGTTTTTTCTGTTCAACAAATAGTGTCACACTATTCTCAGTAGGTTCACTTGCAATAGCATTTTCTTGCATTACATCTTTTCCCTTCTCAGACGGGTTCGAATTACTTGATTCCCTCTACACCTCAGTACGCATTACAGGACTCCCTGAAGCTGGAGTCATCCAATTTTGTACGCTTAACCATAGAGTTTCTTGGCTATCTGGTCGTCATATCCTACTTAAAACCAATTGGTGATAAGTAGGTGGACATTAACCATTTAACCACATTCCTCCATGGTAAGCCACAGTGCCACGTCTCGAATCGAGTAGGGGTTGAACTCGGCCAACCTCCTCCTAGCACCTGCCGCAACCTTTGAACACTAAGCCCAATTGCGCAGCCTTCCAATTCTGTACGCTTAACCATAGAGTTCCTTAGCTATCTGGTCGCCATATCCTACTTAAAATCAATTGGTGATAAGTAGGTGGACATTAACCATCGAGTAGGGGCTGAACTCGGCCAACCCGGCCGACGCCCAACAATCTCCCTCCCATCACCTGCCACAACCTTCGAACACCAAACCCAGTTGCGCAGCATGCCTGACTCGGTCCTTAGCCTACGCGTCCTTCATCCCCGTCATAGACTTGGCCTGACCTCCCACATCCCACCCCGGACTAGACTTGACTTTCACCTCGCCATCAATTAGAACCCGTGACCTCGGCTTTGATACCAATTAATGGATCTCAGCGCTGCACTATGCTTACTCCTGTGACTGCAGGAAGTCAAGCACGCTTAACCATAGAGTTCCTTGGCTATTTGGTCGCCATATCCTACTAAAACCAATTGATGATAAGTAGGTGGACATTAACCATTTAACCACATCCCTCCATGGTAAGCCACAGTGCCACGTCTCGAATCGAGTAGGGGCTAAACTCGGCTAACTCGGCCGACGCTCAACACCATGTCCAATAATTCCATAGTGAAAGCAAAAGGTGGAAAGGCGTTCATATCTGAAGTCAATTATTTCCCATGCCCCGTTATATTTTTCAACTTCATTTGTTATTTTAAGGGTTTATTGATAGCAATGGATACACGTACCCAGTAGAACGTATGCATGGAACCAACAAAGCTCCTCTTATCAGTCTTCGCAAGAACACCCAAAAAAGATCTTATGGCTGAGACCACAACATCCGATCTGAAACCTGAGAGAAGATTGTGAATCTGGACCCAAAATTCCGCATTTTGAAGAGCAATATCCTCTGGATCCTCGTTCGGTTATAGTGTATGCAAAACAAGTAAGCTTTGTTCAAATGTCCAGGGTCCATCGTTTAGTATACGATCAATATCCCCCTCATTAAAAAATATATCAATGTAAGTGTTATTTAAAAAATCTCAATTAGAAATTTTTAATGTTATATTTTTATATAATATTTTTATTTTTAAAAAAGAAAAAGATAAAAAAAAAAATTTAAAAAGTGTACAAGGAAAAAAAAAAACGGATGTGTTTGGGTACATGTTGCTACATGTATAAGATATAACCATTGACAAGGAGTCCCAACACTCAAGGGGCACTAACTTGGCCTCTTATGCTAGACAAACTTTTTTATAGAAGATGAATATGAGGTAAATTTTTAATATATTAATAGTATATTATTTGTGTATTAAATGTACTTACTCAATAATATATAAAATAATATACTTTCAGTATTCAAATAATATAATTCTAAATAATATATTTTACGTACACAAATAATGTACTTATATTAAAAATGCAGTTTTAATTTATAATTCATACAGTTATTTAGACCATAGTTTATAGAATTAAAAATATACTTTTTATTTTCAGTCCATACATGGTCCATAGAATAATGATGGTTTCAGCTCCAGCCCAGAATTTAACCCTCTTCTAGATAGTTAGAAAAGGCTAACTACGTTACCCGCTCAAGGGTATTATTAGTGAAAAATACTTTCTTTAAGTAATTAAGTTGTATGGTAATGCAGAAGCAGGCAAATTATATTGTGCACCACGGTGCACATAGCAATGTGCACCACGTATCTAAACGACGTCGTTTTGAGCATTGTAAACTAATCGTCCGTGTTTTTTGGAAATCACGTTTCCCGTTTCGGCCGGTCTCTGTATTTATGTTAATATTCTGTGTATTCCAGACAATCATTCTGTGTATTCTAGGCAACCGTTCTGTGTATTATAGGCAACCGTTATGTGTATTCATGTTAGTAACACATGTTGTGATTTCATGTTAGTAACGCATGTTGTGATATGTTTGTGCATTCGAATGTTTAGGAGGATGAGTTCTGTGTATTTTGTGTAAATATTATGTGTATTCATGTTATTAACACAAGTTGTGATGTGTTTGTGCATTCGAATGTTAGGAGGATGAGTTCTGTGTATTTTGCGTCAATATTCTGTGTATTATGGGCAAACATTCTGTGTATTCTAGGCAAACGTTCTGTGTATTCTATATAATGATTATGTGTATTATAGATAATGAATTCCCGGGAGTCATTCTGTGTATTCTAGGCAAACGTTCTGTGTATTCTATATAATAATTATGTGTATTATAGATAATGAATTCCCGGGAGTCATTCGCGTCCACTAACATCTGTGTATTTTGTGTCACTATTTTGTGTATTCTAGGCAAGCATTCTGTGTATTCTAGGCAAAC
>CP025655.1:15241839-15313739 GCA_003576665.1 Ipomoea trifida | reverse complement strand
ACGTCGTTTTGAGCATTGTAAACTAATCGTCCGTTTTTTTTGGAAATCACGTTTCCCGTTTCGGCCGGTCTCTGTATTTATGTTAATATTCTGTGTATTCCAGACAATCATTTTGTGTATTCTAGGCAACTGTTCTGTGTATTATAGGCAACCGTTATGTGTATTCATGTTAGTAACACATGTTGTGATTTCATGTTAGTAACACATGTTGTGATGTGTTTGTACATTCGAATGTTTAGGAGGATGAGTTCTGTGTATTTTGTGTAAATATTATGTGTATTCATGTTATTAACACAAGTTGTGATGTGTTGTGCATTCGAATGTTAGGAGGATGAGTTCTGTGTATTTTGCGTCAGTATTCTGTGTATTATGGACAAACATTCTGTGTACTCTAGGCAAACGTTCTGTGTATTCTATATAATGATTATGTGTATTATAGATAATGAATTCCCTGAGTCATTCGCGTCCACTAACATCTGTGTATTTTGTGTCAATATTTTGTGTATTCTGGGCAAACATTCTGTGTATTCTAGGCAAACGTTCTGTGTATTATAGATAATGATTATGTGTATTATAGATAATGAATTCCCTGAGTCATTCGCGTCCGCGTCTACTAACACCGAAACGACGTCGTTTTACGTACGTGGTGCACATTGCTATACCGTGGTGCAGGGTATAACGATTGGCAGAAGCAGGAAGTAATACATCAAATCAACTTACTATTCTTTTCAACTTCTGTTGGCAACTGAAAACGTAAACAAGATTTACGTTCCATCAAACGAAATCATTTCGTTCCCAATACATCTTGGCTGAAGGCCATTTTTCATCATATTTGTTTAAATACAAAACAGAATAAAGGAAATATCTTATGCTCAATGACCAAATGGCTTCATCAAAATTTCTGACTGTCGGTATACAAGTTGCAAAACAAAAATTTTTAAAAGATTAATTTGAATGATAAACAAAAATCGCATTAGAAAAGTGCACAACATTGGTGGGTTCTTATTGTGCATCAATTTCCAACTTTTGCATCAAGTCAAAAGAACCAGTACCCATTTTGACGGGTAAGCCAAGGCATATTCTGGATGACGGTGCTTCCAAGTTGTCCGTCATACCATGAGATGCTGCTTCTACTATAAATTTGGACGCCGTTTCAAAAGACATCTTCAAAAAGGGTGACAATGAATCAGCTATTCTTCCATGTCTGCTCATTGGTTGGTAGCCACCATTGTGGGTCATGTAGTCTGCAATCAGGCTTAAGTGGCGAAAATCAATCTCAACACCATAAATACCAAACACAGTCTTCACCTCTCTGATGAGACTTGCCCTGGCAGCTTCGACCCCAAATGTTTGCAGCATGGCATGGATATTATTGCTGTATATTCGATTCACATCAAGTACATCCTGCAATTCCCAAAATGCACCAAAATCCACTCCAGCAGCTTTCAGTGCCCAATAAAAGGGAGCATTTTTGCTTTCATTGTTCTGAAGCCTCTTGGCTTTTTCCTTTTTCTCCCCATCCCAAAGTACCGTATTTTCATCCACATCAAATTTAACCATTCTGCAATTATGGATCTTCCCAGAACTCTTTATGTAAACTTTCTTTGCAGTCTTCTGAGCCACCTGCATGTATTTCAAGTCTTTTGAATCAATACAATGAACCGCAAACAAATAAATAAATAAGACAAGAGGGAGAGAGAGATTCTCTTCCTATACTACAAGCATATATTTCATCCTCAACTCATTCTGGTTTCCAAGTCTCTGATAAATGCAATTTAACATTCGTAACATGGCCACCAACATTCATATATGGAGGGCACTTTACCATAACTTAAAACTCATTTGTGACTTCTCTAAAGGTATCAATACACATTAAAATTTTTAAAGCTATTACTACTCGCTAGGAATTGTCACTAACTTCCGCAATATGCACTTGTCTACTAATTTCTTGAATATATTCTGGTGAAGCAAGCCAGAACAAGTCAAAATTGTAAGATATTAATTCCGTGTGAAGAGAATAGGAAATAGGAAGGCATCTAGGAAGTCATCCAAAAAAAAGGATTAGCAGATACCTGTGCTAGTAAAATATGAGGTTCATTTGTAAATCTGAACTGGACCTCAAAGCATGACCCTTTTGTTCCCACAAAAATAGCCCTGTCAGATTCCTTTTTCACAAAGATTTCCTTTTTTCGCTTTACTTTAGTTGTAGACTTGGTCTTTTTCTCACTTGATTTAGGCTTTGATGATTCTCTCAGTTCATCATCTTCATCATCATCATCTCCAGCTTCTTCCTCCCTACTATTGACATCATCAGTCTCATCATTTTTCATTTCAGAAAGCTCATTGTCAGATCCATCGTCATAATCCATCTCATCTGTAGCTTGCTGTTTTCTTTTTTGTGCATCAGAACCAAGATCCTCAGTTCTATCATCCTCCTCATCACCATCATCATCATCAGCCATATCTTCTTGAGATTTGGCACCAGAGGCATTTTCATCTGTTTCATTCGATGCAACTGACTGAGCACTGGACTTGAAATTTTTTATGCCACTAATTTTAGAAAGCAAGGACAAATGATTTTCAATTGCATCCTCCAACTCCCTCAAAAACGCAGATTTGAGGGTATACTTGCAATCTTCCAACGAGACAAAATCATGTTTTTTGAGCTTCACAATAAGCTTGTAAACTTGAGAAATGTTTTTGTTGTGAATTGATATCGGCAATAGATGGACTTCCATGCTCTCAATCATGTCTGCGACAGTGATCTTATTCACTTTTGCTAGAAGGGACTGGGCATCATCCCTGAAGACAGAAAGAGAAGTCCTTAATCTAAGGCATATCTAGTGTAGCAAAAAATTTCTTGGACACAATGTGTGCCTGAGACCAAAAAATAATCATTAAAAAACCAACATGCTAAACACAGAACAAAGTATTGGCTATTGTCTCTAATCTGAATGCCAATATCCAGATATGTCTATCATAAATGAGAACAAAACACCATGCCACCTGTTTTTGTCCATCATACATGTGAATAAAACACCCTGCCACCTGTTTTTGTCACATTTATTTAATCATCTCTCAACCAAACCCGCGGACCTTGAAGAGACGGAAATAAACAGAAGGGGAAAACACCATTGACTAACCCAGATAAGGATAGAGAATGAAATAAATGGAGAAATCACATTAAAGGAATCCCTATATATCTTGTAGCAAACCACAAGATATGGACTTTTTTTTTTTTTTGAGAAAAATATGGACTTAATCACTCACATTCACCAATACTAGTAGGGATGCCAATGCACTGCAGGTAATAAAAGCCAGAAATTTACCTTGATGTCCACCCACGGAAGGGACAGGACAAAAAAGGAGTCTTAATCACATCAGAAGCTGTCATCAAAATCTCCTGAAGACGTGGAATACCAAGTGTGACATTCATTTCCCCACGGCCAGCAAGATGGAAAGTGTTAAGTCTGGAAACCAAAAAAAGTTGTTAAAACAGCAATATGTATTTGTTGAAATAGTGGAGAGAAGATTTAAAAGACTGATTTGAAAGTATTCAATTCAAAGAAATGAAGCAAAAAGTTATACCTTAAAACCATAATATCGAAACATATTTCAGGAGGTAATTTCCAACAATCCTACTAAACATCTCTCTTCATACCAACAAGAGGATTAAACTATCTAGAGGTTAATAATGCAAATTGATGAATATTCAACAAATCTTTCCAAGAAACAATCTTAAAGTTAAGTAATGAACGCCATAGTTATCACAGCGCCTTGTTAAGTCGCAGCGCCCCTGGACCGCCTTGTCGCCTAGGCGCCCGCCTAGGTGACAAGTTAAAAAAATAAAATAATATATATATATATATATATTAGGGGCAGTGGGCAAAGGAGGTGCTCACTGCCTGCCACTTGTATATTATATATATATATATATATATATATATATATATATATATATATATATATACAAGTGGCAGGCACTGAACACTGCCTCTGCCCACTGTCCAACCCCCTCTGCTAATATAAACCAAAAAGAAACAAGTAGCTGGTTAGCCTCAGCTGGCGAAGCAAGAAGCAAATGGAGAAGCAAAAAAAAACTCTCAGCACCAAAGAAAATGGAGAAGCAAGAAGACCGACGAAGATTCAGGAGTCACGGCGGTGGGAGGGCAACGGCGACAGCGGTAGGAAGGCGACGGCAGTTGAAGGGCGATGGGTTTCTTCTTTGTGAGTCCGAGAGAAGTCGACGCAGATCTGAAATGTTTCTCTCTTCTCTATTCTTATTAGGTTTTAGGCATACCGTTTGGACGCTGGGTCCGGCATCCAAGGCGACGCTGGGTCCGGCGTCCAAGGTGTCGCATGGGACGCCTTAGCGACGTCGGAGCTCGCCTCACCATTTTCAGGCGAGGCGAAGCATCCAGGCGTCCTGTCTCCACCGACAGGGCGCCAAGGCATCGCCTGATAACTATGATAGACGCGATATTGAAACCCACAATGGGACCAAGCATGCAGCAAATTCAATATTTTTCATTCAAAGCTAAGGCATGCAAAACAACAAAGATAAATTTAGAGAAAAGGAAGGATGTATCTTACGTCATCTGAGTTGATGGTTCACCTATGGACTGACCAGCTATTACACCTACAGGTTCCCCAGCTTGCACCAGACTAAACAAATACTTCTGTTCTACTAATTTAAGAAATGATGCTAGCTTCTTTTTATCTGCAGTTAGCTGCTCCACTTGCTTCTCAAGATGTTCCTCTTGCACATGCTTTGCTAATGACTTCTTTGATTTTTCATTTAACTTCGCCTTCCTCTCCATCCAGAATTTCTTCACCCTTTCTTCAAGTCCATTAGGCAATTTTTCAATATAAGAATTGAATTGGCGTGCAGGATGAAACTTTTGACGAATGGTTTCTTCATTCTAAGCATCAAAAAAAGAGGAATGGAGAAATCACTGGACATTCTTTCCCAATGATAAAAATGAGACAGCATTATCAGGCAGGATTATACAGAAAGGGCATACCTTTTGAAGTGCCTTGAAGTTTTTGAGAAAGCTAGTTCGATGCACATCAATACCATCTTCACCATAGTAAAATTGGATGATCGAGCCATCTGCATCACGGACAGTATAATCATAACAAACTTTGAGGCTCTCAAGATTTTTTATCAAGCACCTTTGAAGATATCCACTGCGAGAAGTCTTAACAGCAGTATCTACTAATCTGTATATACAAGTCAGCCGAGTAAGGAGCCAAGATGATAACAAAACCAGAAGTGACATGACTCCATTAGAAAAATCAGATAAAACTAAGGCTTCAATTCAACCCAATAACAATACGAATCAATTTCCCGGCCTATCCCATTTTGGATTATATAAATCCTCACATAAAGTTTACTTCTTTTCAGCCTTCTCCAATGCAGCCACATAGATATTAAATGTTGGATATATTTAAGTGTTAAATGTACAGACATGCAATTTTAGGTGATGTCACAATCTCTTTAGGTGACTCTTGGCTTTTCAAGCACCTTTTGTTTAAGTAACCTTTCATGTACCTTCTTTTCGTGTGTTTATGTACCTAATACTATATTGAGCTTTTTTAACAATACTTGTTCTTTATTTCAACAAGAGAATTTCGCATTGTCCAATATTCTAATTATTTATAAATTGTAAGTATGCAATGATCAGAAATTTTGAAGTAAAAGGTTGAAGAAAATGGGAATAACAAAGAAAATTTTGGATATACCCTTCACGACCAGCCATGCAGTGAAAGTAATATTCCTGAGGACGGAGACCAGTAAGAAATCGGTCACTGATAAAGCCTCCTGCCCTGGCAGTGAAATCCCAGGGGGGAAAGCATGGCAAAGTCTTCCCAGAAACCATCCGAGGCACTCGCTTTCCTTCCAACTCTTGTTGGCCAAGATATGATGATATTTGTTGAAAATTAACCTACAGGAAGCATTCACAAGTACTAAACATGATCAAAATTGAAAAAGAGAATATCAATGACAATATTAAACAAGCAATGCGTCTTTGAATTGATAACTAACTTGACACTTTGACAGTTTAAACCAATAATTTGTAGATAACGAATTTCTAAGTTTAAATTGCAGAGCACCAGAGGATACATCAAGCTTTTATAATGCGAATGCCTATTGTATTTATTTTTGTAAGTAAAGAAATAGAATTGAAAGGCACCAAGTGATACCAATCGTATTACAAAAGAGTGTACAGAAAACATACTACAAACAAATCAAGCCTATCCAAAAAAAACAATCAAGGAAAAAGCAGCAACAGGGGTCTCTCCTTGAGCCCAAAAAAAAACATATCCATTAAAATACCTTGAATTAATCCATAGAGGATTGATGGCCTTCAAAACATTGTCAATCTCCTTCATCCCAAACCAACCAATGAGGAACAAGGTCCTATTCCTTGGATCACTTTCTAAATATTAGGGATATTGGGAACCACTAATCTTGTTTAATTTATTTCTCACAAGGTGCTACAATTTATTTCCTTTTGGAGCTAACATGTGACAAACTATATTTTACTAATTCATTCACCCCATTCACTTTCTTAACAGCAAGTCAGCAAGTAATATTATACAGAAATATATTAATATTTAATAAAATAAAATAATTCTAAAAATTTTATAACTAAAAAATAAGATCAAGAGTTCAGGCAAATAGGTAACAAAATTAACTATCTTGAGATAATCAGCCGTGATGATTTTAATATATTTTACTTGTTTCTCCTGGGATAAAACAAAAACTTCATGAAAGCAAAAGTTTAAATACAGGAGAAAATATGATCACATATGTAAAGAAGTAATCTACATAGAGTGAACCAAGCACTCCAATCTCAATCTCAATCTATCGAAAACTATGGTGTGAAAGAAACCCATTGCTTTGGACATCATACCTTCATTTACTAACAAAATGATATAAAGCATCATTCAAATATAAACTAGAAACCCATTGCTTCACAATTTACCATCATTAAAAATAGAATAATGCTAGACATAAAGAAATATAAACCGCTTGGAATGACAATAAAATTATAGCAAAAGCAAACTGCGTTGGATGCAAGGTTTAGAAGCCAGGCAGGTCTAAAACCCATGACACTAAGAATAATGTTTGCCATCTACCAGTTGCAAATGGAAAGTCCATGTGGATGTGACTCTTTATGATCCAGAACGAAAAATGAGAAGGCCTAGAAGAAATAATCTGTGAGCCTGAAAAAAATATATAATCAACTTACCGTACTACCCTTAGCCCCAGTGACTGTCATAAGAGAGATGCAATTCTTGGGGAACGGTCTCAATAATCCTTTCTGAAGCAAATCTTTGTCCATCTTTTCTGCTTTTTGGTTCAGTTTATTTTTCATCTTCATGTCCAAGAAAGCTACAGCATTTTCTTTATCTGTGCTAATAGCTTTTTCAATTTCCAGCTGGAGTTCTACAGGACCTACAACAAACCAAACAAATAACATCAGTAAAAATATATATACATATAGATAAGAATTAAGAAAATAAATGAATAGAGGTATAAAACAATAAGGAGTTATCAAAAGTTTGTTCATTAGGGTAGCAAATTCATGAAATTTGTTCGAAAACATTTTTCTTATTTGCAAGATCTTGACACATGGACCATTTCAAGGTAGAAAATGATTTGCAGTGCATGTATACACGTATATTGAGAATGCATTAAATTCATATTATAGTATAATTATCTCTTTTTGTTGAATTGATGAAAAGCATGGCGTTCTGCTAATATAAATTGATGAAAAAGAGCAATGATATACAGCATGAACAGAGGTGGAATGTGAAGCTTTCCTATAGGATTGCAGTAAATAAGAGCAACCAAAAGTTTTTATGCATTGATAAGTCAAATAGTTTATGGCCTTGTTAACTCACTCAAAGCATTTATTTTTCATAATGTCAGGAATTTCATCAAAAACCTAAGGTACTGCAGAATTAAAAAGGTAATTAAAACAATACACAGAGAGAAAAGATTAAAAAAATAAGTGGCAGGCATGGCTACAGCAAGTGTCTGAGAATTTAGCGGGTAACTAGAACAAAATATTACAAAATGCCAAGCACAGCTACAGTGTCTGAGAATTCCTTTCATTATATGCCTATGCAATAAATTATGATACCTATTTCTCCAGGTTTGAACTTAACAAAATTAGCATGAACTTCTTCACCAACATCATTCCCTTCAAGATGCTCTTTCCTTCTGGAGTCATAGTCAGGCAATATTATAAGGTCATCCACTCCACATGTGAAGCCATGAGTCTGAATGATAGAAGTGAAACCAGCAAAAAAAGTATGATCCAACAGGCTTGATATAAAGACTTAAACTTTGAAAAGAAAAAAGATAAGACAACCACCTGCAAGAAAATGGTAAATAATCGACTAAAAGCAGAGAGCAACGCTCCCGCAATGTTTGAACCATAAAGCTCCTGAACAGTGTGGACCAAACCAAACTTCCCAAACTGTGCCTTGTCAAGTACACCGCGTACAAACTCATTTTTCCAAATGATAAACTTATTATCAGCAGTATTATCTTTATCTTTCGAGAAGTATTTCTCCGGAACTTTCCCTTTGTTTCTGATGGTACAAGGTGCGAAACCTCTTGTCAGATGGTTTAGAATTGCAGTAATGACCTAGAATTGTAAAGTTAAAAACAATTAAAGAGACATGTTCATAAATCAAGGTTATTCAGCACAAACTTGGCAATCTCTTATCAAACCTGCTTCCCAGTCCAAAGAGGCTTTGGTTTCCACACAGCAGGCAACACAGGCTGCAGAAAACTCTCAGAGTCTACTGTTGAAACTTTCCGAGAACGATCTCCAGAAAATGAACCATGCCCCGCCATGAACACACCAGACCCATAGAGAAGTTGGTTGAACTCATCAAGAGTTAAAAATGTATTCTTCATTGTAAGAATGACAGCACTTACAATATGATCCTAAAGAAGTTGCCAAAGAACATTCACATTAGTACCATTGATGCATCACAACATTTACAGCAGTAAAAGATCATAAATCAGAAATGACAACAAGTTCGGAAAAACAGTTGAGAAGTTGGGAAAAACATAAATGAAGATGAGGAAACCTGAATCAGGCCTCTAACAGTATCACCCTTTGTTGGAACGATGTATTGTTCATTAGCATTTACAATGTTATAGGCTTCAGCACGAGAAACTTCATCTTGAGGAAAATGGACATTCATTTCATCACCATCAAAATCAGCATTGTATGAGCTAAAAGGAAATCCAGAGTTAATTAGTCAATCACTACATTTCTACCAGGTATAAGAAACTCTTTAGAAACAGAATAGCAGGTAGACCAACCTGCAATTAGCATAATGCATGCGAAGCGTTTTCTCCCCCTTCAAAACACGAACTACATGTGCCATTATGCTGGGTTTGTGTAGTGTTGGCTGCGAATAAATTTCTCAGTTACACTAAACAGCAATTTCAAATAATCTCTGTGTGAAAGCAAAATGAATTCACATATTCTGAATAAGTATTTCAATTTAATGTCTTAAACATTTAAAGAAAGCGAACCACACCCCTCTGTGCAATAAAAATATTCATTAATTTCCTGACAAACACAAAGCAAGTAAATAGCATTTAATTTTTCAGTTCTAACATGATTTTATAGTTCTTCACCACTCAACAAGTAGAATAGTGCAAAATGCCCTAGCTTAGAAGCTTGTTCACAGAAGCATATGATGAAAAAAGTTTCACAAATTTCTATGCACTAAATGCATAAACACCAAGAATTAGTGCCACAGGTAGACATGACCTCTTATCAACCAAGGCAATCATGATCATTTATCAGCATAGAATAACTCCAAATGAAGATGCCAAATCACAGTGTACCAGAACGATATGCACATGGGATTAAAAGAAACACAAAGTTTGCAGAAGATATGGAAGTTCACTGTGATCCTCCTCTCAAAGCCTTGTAAATTATGTATTCGCCCTTTTCATAGAAGAACAAAACGACGTGTTTATGGAAAAAATCATATATAGATCACCACCTAATCTTTAGTAGTGATCATCCAACTCATTTTAATGCCTCCTAGCCCACTTAAGCATAAGTGGCCCAGGCTGCACATGTGGCAATAAACATAAACTTCTCATGGACCATTCATAAGATAAGACACTTCTAAATTAGTTGAAAATTTTTATTCCATCCTTTTGATAATTTTTTGCAGTCTCACATGGTGATTTCAGGTGAGGGTGTGTTGTTAAGCATTGTCTGACTTTGGTAATTTTCTTAAGCATTACATTGTGATTTAAGGTTGGTGGTTTACCAGTGATTAATTTGTTGCAGCCTCTTTCAGCACTTCATTGGTAAACAAATAAATCATTTTATATGCAATAAAAGTTACAGACAGTGTTGGAGGGGCCAGTAAGAAAACAGAGCAAGGTACCATCAGCAAGGGTGGTTACTACTTCCCACTTACTCCTATCCAGAAATCAAAAGCTTATCACAAGCAACGATTTTGTCCTTAATTGAACAGATAGGGCCTGGTGACTAAGTGCACACTGCTTTTTTGACACATCTCTACAAAAATTGTACTAGATTCATCACTTGATATTGGTTCTTTTTATGCATATTAACAGGTTTAATTATATATTTTGTACCATAATATGTGTGCACATATACATGCATACATACTAATGAGCTTCAATTAAAAAAGCATACACTTCTCTTTGCACTGTAAGTAGAGAACAAATGACATTTGGTGCTTAAGACACAAAGTGAGTGGAATGCAGTAACAACATTGAAAGGACAAAGAAGATAATTATATGAGGAATAATGCCATACCTGCCTATTGACAAGCACAATATCCCCATCCTGCAAGTGTCGGTATACAACTTTTCCCTCAAATTCATACTCACTGTTCTTCCCTGATTGTGTTACCACGCCCCTAGAAGAAGGCAATTTTCGAGATACTGCTACACGCATCTTTCTATTTAGTGGCAGTTTAACTGTGGATACTCTATCAGAATATGACAAAGCTCCAGGATGGATCTCAGGGCCATTGATAATAGCATCCCTCAATTTTGCAACATTCCATGGAGTCACTCTCTGGAAGAATATTTTTTGAAATCAGAATTAGAAGATATAAAAGAAAAAACTGATCATTCTTGATAGGTAAAACTTGCTTCTTCCTTATACTGTTATTACTTTTCCCATCTTGTGTCTAATCCACCCCACCGCCTCTTCCAAACAACAAGAAAAAAAAAGGTTATGAAATATGCAATCACTGCCCAAGCAATTTCTAAGTAAACTAAAAGAAGTTGTAAAAGAAATTTTCCCGAGCATCCAACACAAATCCGACAAAAATCTCAAGCACAAAAGGAATTTTATTTGGTAAACAAGAGATAGTAAACAAGCACAACAACAAAATGCATCTTACCTCTGGATAAGTTAGCCGGAGAGCAAAATAAGGCGGGATACCAATTTCATTGACAGCCAAATAAGGATCTGGAGATATAACAGATCGGCATGCAAAATTGACCCTCTTCCCCATCATTTTCTGGCGGAAGATACCCTCTTTCTTTTCCAGCAATTGGCATATGCCAGTACCAGCATCTTTTTGACCTTGAGCTGCCATCATATTAGCAAGATCTTAATTAAAAGAATTGGCCTAATAGTACAGAGCATGTTGATTTGCACTTTTCAAATCAAAGCCACCAAATAAAGCAAAACCAAATAGAACTCAATCATCAGATGAATAAGACAATTTAAACCACTAGAGAGTACGTGCTGATTAGTGAATAAAGCATTACATAGATAAAGAAAATGCCTCAACAACAAATCAGCCAAGCAGAAGTGGAAATGGGAGGGAAGCCATTAAGTGGTCATTTGGTTCACGGAATGTCATATTACCTTAGGAAAAGTTGGATTGTTGGGAATGTTTGATACTGGGTTTGGTTAAAATCGAGATATGTAATATAAAGTTGTTTGGTTGAAGGGTTGTGCTTTACGTTATAATGGTTATTTTACTTTAATACCCTCAATATTTTTTCATGCATTTCAATATTCCAATGCATGTAACCATGCAAAATTTGATATATATTAATTTGCATGCATGCATCCACAAAGTCATTTCCATGCAGGCATCCGAAAAGTTGATTTGTGGCTGCATACATGCGGATTCCTTCATTTCCACAAATTCAAATGTGGCTTCCGCAAAGTTGATTTTTCATGTTAAGCAAAGTAAACTTACTTGCTTTGACCGAATGGTTATTTTCCATGATTTTAACTTTTCGGTCAAAAACAAAGCAACATGATGGAAAGTGAAGGGCAAAGTTAGTAAAAAGCCAAATGGAATTTTATAATAGCTAAGGATGCCAAGGGTATCACATTCCCTCCAAAATAGGGAAAAGCTTATGTGGAGGTTAAATTTTATTCCATTGGGAAGTTACATAACTCCAACAAAACATAGGAATGTTATATAACCAACCAAATATAACCTTTGTTATCTTAAATAACCCGAACCAAACACCCCCTAAAGGATGTTATGGGAATCAAGATCGTAATGGTCAAAAACAGCACCAGTGATAACAAATCAAAAATCAATTTACTTACCCATTGCAGTTTTGCTATCAAATAAAACATTTACAGATTGTTGAAGTTCCATCCATCGGTTGATGATCTTAGAACGTTCAGTAGTGTTAACATGAGCATTCCCCAAGGCTATATTCGACTGAAGGACCTTGTTTAACATAACAGTATGTGGATGCTCCATTACCTGAAAAGCGCAAACACATATATAATATAAGTATAATCCCTATTGATTAACGAAGCACCATATATACAACCCCATTAAAAAAAGTATTGCATCACACTGTGAATTACTGGTAACATCTTCTATATCTGTACTTTATAACTCCTCAAAATGTGATATACAATAAGACCTCAGCTGTTTCCTTATAGCAGTTAAGGATAGACTATGGAGGATGGGCAACCACAAGAACATGGATAGTATGACGATCACAGAACTTCCTAGGCACTAAGGCACGTTTGGTTCACGGAATGAGACCTCCAAATTCTCATATAGATCGAACAAGACCTCAGAATAGGAATTATACTCCATTATTTGGTTGGCAAAGAAAAAAGATATAAGATGACTAAACTCTAAAGGAATCCCATTCTAGTGTTTGGTTTATAGTGTTTGGTTTATAAAGGATTGGAAGAAGAATAAATATTCAAATTACAACAATACACATTTCCAATTTATATGTATAGACACACAAAAGTAAGTGTATGTATGTATGCATGCATGTATTATTATTAATATTAATTATTAATATATAAATGCATACAATTTATCTATTTGTTATATGTATATATTTATTTAATTTATTCATAAATACTTATATACATACATACATACATACATACATACATACATATATATATATATATATATATATATATATATATATATAAACATATAGAGATATGTGAAATTTATGCAAACATACACATGTAAGTACGTATTTAAATGTACACGCATCTGAATTATATGTTATATGTATGTATTTATAGGTATATATGTGTGTGTATTATATGTTATATGATTGTGTGCAAAAAACTATCAAACTAAATTTTTGGACACTAATCCTGAGAACTCAAAATAGCAAATACATGTTATTACCCTTGGAATGGTTATTCCCCTTGTAGGGAGTAACTCATTCCCAAGAATAGAAAGTCAAACCAAACAATGAAATAGACTTATTCCCAACAATGTTATTTCATTCCTAACCTATTTGGAATAAGAGTCAAATAGGTCACTCAACTGCACACCAAATTTCAATTAGGCCATCGAACTCCAAAAAAAAAAAAAAAAAAAAAAAAGCAATTGAGTCACAGTAAAACACAAACTCATACAATTTAACCCAAAATGACCTGTTTACTTGACATAACAGTTACCGATTTTAAAAATAATTCTAAATAAAAATAATTAATTTAAATTTATATTTAAAAATAATAGTAATAAACAGAATTGCCTGCCAGAGACAAATTGTCTCCGGCCGACTTCTCTCCATGGCAAGGGGAAATTATTTTTAAAAATTGGTGATCGCCACATCAGCATACTTTTAGGTAAACATGTCATTTTGGGTTAAATTGAATGAATTTGTGTTGTTCAAGGACCCAATTGCATTTTGTTTGAGTTTAATGGCCTAATTGCAGATTGGTGTGTAGTTGAGTGCCTATTTGACCCTTATTCCAACCCAGTTTGTGAACCAAACACGATACGAGTGTCTAAGCTCACAAGTAGTCATGAGAAAAAGGGCTAATATAAGACAATACCATATTTAAAGGGGGGAAGTAAGGCTCCAAGTGGAAATTCACAAGTGTAAAACAAAAATAACACCGCCATGAGTCAAATTAAACACATTGGTGTGTGATTTTACTTTTAGGTATAACAAACTTTAAGGTATCTGTTTCTTTCTTTTCTTTTTCTCACATGTGAGCTTAAGAAAAGAAAAAAAAAATTATATAACACTGAAAATAGAAACATATACAAATGGACATTTTCATCACATAACATAGAAAAATGGGATAGCAGTCGAAACATCAAACCGAATACACAAGGCTCCCAAATCAGGTGAAGTTTTGAGAGGGAAGAGTAAAGAACCGCAAGTCTGTTTTTCAGGGAGATGGTTTTTTGTGCATGAAATCAATAGATGAGCTTTTGGTCACCACCAAGCCCCACCTTTATACGCTCACATTAAAGCTCAGAACTCATCCAATAATGATTTCTAATATGATATAGTCATGGCTGTTGTCTTAAGAATTTTAAATCCATTGGTTACAAATTCATAAATCTTAAGTTCAACAATCCCTCGAGAAAGTGGAAGCCACAGAAACAGAATCAATGCTAGGAAATCATTTAGATACACGAATTTTAATACTTACAGAGTCTCCCCCTTTCGCAGGTGGACGGAATTTGATAGGTGGGACAAGAACAGCCTCCAAGAAGAACATAGAGTGCCCTGCTACCTTGTCAGGTTTATTAAGATTCTGGCTTTGAATGTCACAGATAAAAGAGCAGATAGAAGCTTCATTTTCCCACAAGAGCTTTACAATATCTCTGACCTATAAGTAGAAACAAATGAAGATGTTTGAGTGCTCCAAAGAGAATAGCAAGGAATTCATATCCAGGAGAATGCATTATAATGCCTACAAATTACACCAATATGTTATACCTGAGAAGGTAAAAGAGGTCCTGAAAGAATACGCTTCTGTTTTTCCAACTCATGATACACAGTATCTTCACGACTCCCTGGTGTCATAGAATTTTCTACTCCATCCGTAGTCAGGAATGAGTTGGTTTCAGCAGTTTCAAAGTCATTCACAACCTCAGAAGTAATGTTTTCTTTGGCTCCACCTGTGCTCCATCCCTCCAACTTATGACCTCCAATAATATTTTCTCGAAGTACTGTGTTTGAAATGCCAGCCTACAGAAATAATCCAATTGACAAAAGAATATTAGAAGGGCAGCAGGAATTTCACAATCTTCAGAAAAACTAAGTGATATAATCATTACCACAAAGCATTAGCATGTCATAACTAAAGAAAAACACTTCAAACATGGGATATTGAGAACAGCTGTCAACATCCACATGTGCAAGTGCACACTGTAAGAATGTATACACCCTCTACTCAAGCAGAAATTAGCGTCAACCAACCATAATGGAAGTACAGATGACATGATTGTTATTAACTTCAAATGCATGCTTCATGTTGAGCAATTGCAATATAATAGCTTAATAACTCTACGTATGTATTTATACACAAATAGAATGACCTTACAATGCATGAGTGCAATAAAGCAGGATAGTCTGTCAAATATACTTGTTTATAAATACTGTAAATCTTGTTCAAAAGCACACAAGAAAATAAATTAAAAAGGGTGAGAGAAGAGCTAGCTTAGCCATTTCATCACAGTAAAACGATAAGGTCATAACCAAAAGCAATGGTGTTCTATAGGTGTGAATCTTGTGGAATTTCAGCATGTAGAAAACAACTTTACTTATGTGACGGATTATCTGGACTTTATCTCATGCTGAAATGATTGTCCTCTGTAACATTTCCTTAATCCGAGGACTACAAAAATAGTGCACTGATACCCTTCTTCATGAAAAATATATCAATTTTCCATCTAAAATGAAAATAATAAAACTAAAACAGCCACCAAATTACTAACATAACCACATTTCAACTCAGGAAGACCGAAGAATGATGAGGTTAATTGTTGACATTTTGAATAACCGATAAGTTCATGGCCACAATGTGGGCTGTTGCCTCTGAACCGAACAAATAGAATTGACCTTTTAAAACTTGATATTCACAGAATGAGCAAGCAATCATCCTTAAACAGAATTAACAATGATCTAGGATATCAAAAATAGACTAATAAAATGAAATTCTGGATACAAATTACAAGAAGTCAATGTGGTGCCATGAGCCACATACCATATGAAGCCATCCAAAAGTTGGTTTACTGATCTTTGGATTTTTTGCTTTGCATTTGCTGCACTTAGTGGGCTTTGGCTTTAGAAATTTATTCAACACTGCCATAGCTTCGGTAAACTGAAAATTGTCCCAATATGGCTGCTGTTTATTATGGTCAAAATGATCTTGTGAGCCATAATCACCAGTAAGGCCTGACATATGGCTTCCCTCACAGTCCACAGGATCACTATCAATGTAGTCATTTGAAAATTCTTCACCCAATTGTTTGGCTTCTGATGATGCTTCACCTAATTGTTTGGCCCCTATAATATCACCTTTTGCTATTAATCTCAATTGGGAGGCACAGTTCTCAACCTACATTAAAAATAAACGGGATGCAGAATGTGATTGTGAAATGCACAAATCCAAAGCAATATTCATAAACTAAACTCACCTCTCTCCTGCTTGCCTTAAAATGAAAGCAAAATAGGCATGTTCTTTGCAAAAGATTATGCAGCATATCAAACAGCAATGGATTGTAGACGGGAGAAACAAGATCAATATGACCACAGTGGCCTGGACAGTGAAATGAACGCTGACCACATGATTTACACCTGCAAGTATAGTGGTTTAAAAAGTGAAAGTAATTACAATGAAGGCAATTTAATAGTACTGGGCAACTTTAGGATCCATTTTGTCACATGAATAAAAGCAGACATGCAAATTTGGTGGTAGCAGCAAAAAATCAATACGTATGTACTGATTCAACAGTACAAAGATGATTAACATTTTCAACTAGGAAAATAAAAAGACTGAGGTTCAAGCATCAAGGTTTAAAAAGGCTAGTTCAGGTATCAAGGCATTTTGTATTGGCTTCGAAGTTCGAAGGCGCTATGCCTCAAAATAGACCCCAAAAAATATCAATATATTAGCTTTTTTTAGTCATTTTATTTAATGGAACACCAAATTAAATCACATTTTGTCATCTATAATTTATTTAAAAAAATTAATATATTAAATCAAATATATAGATTTAAAATATAAGATAATATACATGTTATAATGTTATTATCAATTATGTAATCAATATTTGAGAGAGTTCTAGAGTTCTATACTTCTATCTCTTAGAGCATCCCCATTAGGGAGTTTTTTTACCAGTTTTTGAGACAAATTTGATGACTTGGAAGAAAGAGGAGAGAGAGAAGAAAGGTTTTACTGCAAAAAACTTGGTTTGCACAGTTTTTGAGGAAATAACTCACTTTGCACCATCAATGGCTTGCCTTTTCAGTTTTTTTTTCTTTTTAATTTTTATTTTATTTTCTCTTTCCTCAAACAAAGCAAAATCCTAACAAAATGGCCCCAAGTCTCTCATGTATTACTTGTAAATTGATGTTTTTTGACTCTTAGAATTAGATATGATCAACTGGTGCCTCATAAGCTAAAAATTTATATAAATTATATTACATCCCACAATATTATATTGACTTCTATAAATATATTGTAATTAGGATCAAGATATAGAAAACCAAATCTCAGTGCCAGTAAGCAACAGCTCTTCTGGGCAGTTACCCATGTCATACAGAATAATTGGCCCAAGTAAACAGATGGAATGGCAGAGGTAAACATCCACAATCATATATTCATATAGTTCTTCAATTGGTAAAAGTTTACAAGGCAATGAGAAATACAACCAAACAGCATCACTATGGGCTATGTTTTCCCCATAATAAGGCATAATAAAAATCAAAACAGAGCTACAAAAATAGTATAGACTGTGTATATTTAAAAGAAGATGTAAGTTAGGTAAACTTACTGAGCACGTTCATCAGAAGGACCCAAGGCTGGGTCGTATAAACCCCCTGGAGTAGGACACCCCACCAAATCAAGAAGATTGGGATTGGTAACCTTCATTACGCTGTGGCGCCGTACCTCTTTGGCCGTCATGAAACTGAAAGTAACGGCCTCAACGGCCTCAGACGCACCCTGATCATAGAATTCCAAAAACAAATAAATAATAATACAGATACGTCGCAACCAATGCAGCAAACTGAAACAGATAGGCACCTGTTCTAACATACTTTACCAATAAATCACAGTTTTGTGAGGGAGAGAAATAAAATAGTTTTTACCTCAACTGCTTGAAGCATGATTCCGAATGTGACCTTAGAAATATGTATCAAGCTGCGTTTATGCGGACATATATAGTAGGAGATTAAGAGTTCTCCGCCGCCGGACGCCGCAGGGAGGGAGGATCGGTGGCAGAGAGACGCTGGCAGAGAGACGCTATTTTACTAGGCGTGGGGAACTTTGTGAGGCACGATATAAGGGTTTAGGGTTTAATGAGCAATAGTGCCAAGCCTTTTGGTTTTGGATGTGGCAAACGGCTTTCTCTGTATGATTTAGACTTTCTTTTTTTCTAATTGTTAATTACTCCGTAGTATTAATATCAAATTTTGAACCGTGTCCATGAATATTGCTAGTATATTCTTAAGCTAAATATTATTCATTTCATTTATATTAAATCTTATTCCTACACTAAAATAATTTATATTATCATAAATTAAAACTTAATTTTTTACTTTATCTATTTTAATATAAAATATAAGTTACTCAATTAATTTTTTTGAAATTATGTTTTATATAATTTAATTTTTAATTAATCTATATTCAATATTAGTTTTATTTCAATCATATTTTAGTCTTGATTTATTCATCTCTAACTCATTTATACTAAATTTTATTCATACACTAAAATAATGTGTATTCTCGTAAGTTAAAACTTTATTTATTTTTACTTTAACTATTTTAATACAAAATATAATATATTCAATTTAATGTTGTTGAAGTTATGTTTTAGTTTATTTAATTTTTAATTAATTTATATTTAATATTAATCTTATTTTAATCATATTAATGCAATATTTCAAAAGGTATAATTTATTTTTAATAATATAAGTTTTAAAAATAAGTGTTTAACACTATATGTAAATACATAAAAATAAAATAAGAATGCAAAATGAATTAACAAAGAAAAGTAATGAGTAATGACAAAATATAACAAAATTATCCACCATTTTGGTATTGATGAACAATAGCACATCATTGTTCATCAATGTCAAAATGGTGCAGCATTTGGTGCCTTCTTTGGGGAAGAATGCGCCAAATGTTCCACCATTTTAGTGTTTAACTGTCTTTCTTTGCCAAGGACCTTGTGGTCCAGTGGCATCAAACCCTTCCCTTTATACGGGAGGTGGTGATAGTTATGAACAGATACTGCATTCTAATAGAGTTAGTAGTATTCAAAAAAAAAAAAACTGTCTTTCTTTAAGATGGCCTAATAGTCACACGTCTTCCTTTGTGTCCTCTATTGGAAATATAAACAATAATTGAAAAAAAAATAATCTATCAAATTTTTAGATGAAAGAATTAAAAAGTTTGTAACGTTTAGAGAGCATCTATATATATATATATATATATATATATATATATATATATATATATATAGACTAATGATCAAATGAGTCCTATTTGTTATATGAGTCCATGTGCACAATTGTTGACCCTTTAAATGGGAAGATCAATGGTGTAGATTAACAGTTGGTTGTTGCCAGATATTTGGGAGAATATCTGTGCAGGGGTATATTTGGCCAGATTAAATGTTCTTTATATTGTTATTATTATTATTATTATTATTATTATTATTATTATTATTATTTCTTTTTTTTTGTTACCAAAAATTAGGGCTCTAGGGTGATCGGTCGCTTTTGTGTATTCGATAATATTCTCCTCTTCCGTCGGCGACTCTCACTACCGCCGCCTCCCACGCCATCGGCCTCATCCTCAGCCACCGCCGACATATGCCAGGTCCGCCGCCGCTGGTGCCCACGCGCAACTGGTTCCTCGCCGCCTTATCCGTCGTCACCGGATAATCCACACCCCTCTGCTCAGGCGCAATGTCCCGCCCTACGCCATCTGAGTCACGCCGCCGGCCGGCTGAGGTTTTACACTTGGTTCGAGGTATGTTATTTTGTTTCCCGTTTTGTTGGTCGGATAGACGACTGGCGGGTAGGGGGGCTTGGTCGCCAGAGGGGGGGTGTTCTCTTTCTCATCTATGTATAGTGTGTATGTATCTTCTGGTTTTTTTTTTTAACTATTACTTTGTTGACACGGTGGAATATATGAATACAATTCTCTGGAAAATTGTTAATGTTTCTTTTTACAAGCTCCTAAGAATTAAACAATTGCACACTTTGGGCGTGGCGGGTATTCTGCATCTGTTAGTGCGATTGTAGGTTCACAAGTGGGTTATCAGACTGTGTGTGCTAGTTAGTTTTTGAAATATGAACAGTATGATATAATTCTGGGTAATAAACTAATACATCGTATACAATCTAAATTTATAAACTGATGCCCTTTTTAGTTGTGCAATTATGTGTGGTTATATGTGCTCAGTTAAGTGTGCAAATTATAGGTGGGTAATTTGGTAGTGACTATGTTGTATTTAAACAACCAAGGAAAAACATTATTACTTCAAGAATCAGTAGGTTATAATTTTTGCTAGACATTATTACTTTGAGGATCGGTAGGTTATAATTATTGCTATATTTTATTTTTGCTTTCATATTGAATTGCATTTTCGCCAAAGTACAATATTTAGTTTGGTAATATGCATTCACAGTTGTCTGTGTGTGGGAGAAATTATATAAACTGTGTGGTATGTCTGTCTTCTGCTGCTGGGCAAATAATTGATTGTTAATTCAATTCTACTGTTGAGAAGTGGCTGTTGTAGTGCTCTTTTGTACCAGTGGGATTATTGATGAGTGATACTTGCATGGAATGGGTAATGGGTGATTTAGTTGAATTTTTGCTTGAATTTAGATGCTGGGCAGTGTGATTTATACTGCTCTGGTGAGGAAATTCTGAAAAGGATCTTTGAATTGATGGTTGATGGGATTTGTTTGAAAGTGGTGAATGGTAATGGTGTCAAAGGAGAGTATTGAAGTTGGTATCGTGCAGTCACAGTTGGTTTTGTGTGCTAGTAAACTGGTAAACTGTATCTTATATTTCTCCCAAGCTTAGTCTTTAGGATGGTACTGTGCATTTACCTTTGTTTCTGTGTGCATTTAACTTTGTTTCTGTGTGCAATCCAACTGTGAGGTAATGTGCATTCAAAACTGTGCATTTAAGGTTGTTTCTGTGTGCATTTTAGCTGCTTGGTACTGTGCATTGGGGACCCGATCACCATTCTGTTCAGAACATGTATGCCATTGTGGTTATGTATTTATTGTATGCTTATGTTATAAGCTGGGCTATGGGGGTTATATTTTTGTTCTGTCAGTATGTATTACTCAATGGTTGGTCTCCCAAGTTTAGTCTTTAGGATGGTACTGTGCATTTACCTTTGTTCCATTGTCCAAGTATCCAAATTGGCATAAACAAAGCACACAGTTTAAATAATTTCTTGCGCAACTACTGTTAATGCACAGTACCAAACTACTCAAACAATTGGTTCCAAACAACTCATACAATTGGTTTAGAATGGGGAGAAGTATAATAAATATATAGCAAATAAAATGACACAATAAGTAGTTATTCCTTTCCCAATACAAACACCAAAAAAAACGAGCTGATAAAATAAACAATTTATATATATTAAGAGAACACCGAATCGATATACAGGTTGTAACAAAATGTTAAACAGGTTCCAATTTTAAAAGAAGGTTCACAATTGCACCTCACACACACACACTCTCCCCATCACTCCCTCTTTGTCGTTGTAAATTTATATACACGCTGCACACTGATAGCACACACAAACCACGGTATGTGCACAGTACTTAAACAGAGTGCAGTCTACTAATGTTTCACCCCACTGTATTGTTTGAGTCTCTAACAACCGAAGACTATAAGGTGGGAGGGATGATTAGCATAAACTCAATGATACGCTGTTACACACTAAATTAACCAAACACAACGTTTGAACCAGAGGGTGCACAGTAACCAAGACAGACCTGCACACACGGCCACCATTTAACCCAGCGTCAGACCGCACAAATGGGAAAACGAAGAATAACAACTCACGCTCCAACAATGACCCCCACACCCCCCACCACGAGTATTCATATATCAGGATCACAGTAAAAAAGATCATACCGTGTCCATCATGAGAACCAAAGTTCCAACCCATTACTTGTTGCGGGGGAAATTCACTTGTCACCGGAGTGCCCATGTGCAGCGGTCTGGGATCACTGTGCAACGCCACCCAAGAGGTCGCCGTCAACCGTGATGGAATTCTTGTTTCAGGAGACTAAGAAACAAGAACTGTGGAAGATCACAAAAACTATCTGATTACAGTGCGGAATACTCTCTTAGTAATTAAATTAAATTAATTACAAATTATGAAATAATAGCACAGTTACGACACTACCCTTACCTGTGGATAGGCATAAAATTTAGGAAATAAAAACAAATAAATCATGGCCACAAAATTACTTTACATCAGTGGAGCACAGATGTCCACAAGGACTCATGGGGGAGGGTGGACTCATAGGAGCAGAAGCCTATATATATATATATATATATATATATATATATATATATATATATATATATATATATATATATATATATATATATATATATGATTAAAACACTTTTTTCCTAAATTTTAGTATTTATATAACTTTTAAATTAATATTTGTAAATATAATAACAATTCTTTCAATTTAGTAAAGCCAAACCATATTTTTAGCACCAATGTTAGACATATTGCAAAAGGTATTTTACATTAAATAAGTATGTACAACTTATAGATATTTTTATGTCTGAATTTGCATTGTGTTAACAAGAGAGTTACCAATGAAATATTGCAATTAACATTAGTTCATTATGAGTTTTCGTGCATATATTTTTCTATTTTTTAAAAATTTAAAATTTATTATACTATATATGTGTGTATATATATATATATATATATATATATATATATATATATATATATATATATAGCTTATGACAATTTTGTTGTGAGTAATGATTATTTACATACAGAGTACATTTTTTTCTATTTAAAACTCATCATTTATATGTAGCTACTAGTTTTTCTGATGCGCGATGCGCAAAAAATAGGTGTCCAATATTAATATTTTATATTAAAATTTTAAGTGTATTTAGATTTTTGATATTTAAATTATTGTAAATAATAATAATAATAATAATAATAATAATGTAAAATATTTTTATAAATTTTATATTTATATTTTAGAAAATAACTAATAACTATAATATATAATATGTATATATTATTATTATTATTGAATATATATTATTATTATTGAAAAAAAAAAAGAAAATATATAGTGGATACATATGCATGATAACAATAGTAGAAAAGATAACGGAAGTTATAACGGTAGGGGTATGTTTGTCTAATATATTGTAAAGTACAATTGTTATAGCATAATGTATAAAAAAACTTAACGACAAAAACGGACATAAATGAAGGGTATAACCTTCATTCACACTTATTATGTTTTTAGATAATACATACACATTGTTGCATGTCAATTTTATTTTTATTTTTTACTTCAACTAACTTTTTAAAATTATTGCGACATTATTACAACTATATAGAAATTTATCAAAACATAATAATGTTAAAATTCAAAGTTTAAAAATGTGAAATGTAAATTTGCCAAAACCTTACAATAAAGCACCATATACAATCTGCCAAAATATACAATCCATCAAACTAAGTTTATAATGTCTGTTCATTTGTTCATTGATGCTTGAGAAGCTTGATTGCTTGAGTTCGACTCAGGGTGAATGACTGGCTCCTGTGATTGACCAAGCTACAACAAACGAAAGGAATATAAGCTTTTATTGTAATAACAAATACAAGTATAACGTGAACAACACATTAGTTAGACTACATAGGACATTGTGGTTTATAATGGCCTAGGTTCTTACAAAGAGAACAGCACATCACTTTTCCCTTCTTTGATACTCTTTTCTTTACAGAGATAGAGGTAGTGTTACCGGTAGTTGATGTGTTTTTCTTAGGACGAGATGGACCCTCACTTACCTCACGTGTTCTTTTTCTCTTTGGTCTTCCAGTCATTTTTTTTAATTGGAGCAAGTATCTCTTCATTTTGTGTCTTTGGCCAGAATAGCTCGCCATTCATTAGTTGAGGTCTATGGGCGTAAGTCTTTAGGTAAGCTTCTTTTTAATAGCATGAGTCAATGTAGTCATGAGGTTCCCTTCCAATGTCGAAGATGGCACATATTGCGTGTGGGCATGGTATACCTGAAAGATCCCGTGCCTTGAATGAACAACTTCTACCAGCAAGTTTGGCCTTAAATTGTTGTCTCCCTTTCTTATTTTATAACCATCATCTCCATTGAAATCAGCCTATCATGATATATTTAAGCACACAAATTGTAGCATTATATTCAACATATATTCTAAGCACACATTCAACATATATTAAGCATATATTAGTTTCAGCTTTCAGCATACCTTCTAGCCCATACTTTTGTGAATATTTGTATTCAGTTTCTTCATGACCAATGGTCCATAATTTCCAGTCCAACTTTCCACCGAGTTTTTTTTTTTTTTTTTTTTTTTTGCAATCCCCCGCATTACCCCTACTCTTATGTCTTTCAACATAGAGATAATGGACTTCACTCTTGCTTTCACCAAGGTGCCATTAAACGCCTCATAGAGGTTGTTATCCACAATATCACACTTCACAGTTGTTCTAAAGAAAGCCTTGCACCAAAATCTTGGAGGGTACCTTCAAACACATGTTATAATTCAGATTGTGCATATTTAAAACACATGTATTCAATCAAATTCTGCATATTAGCTATATAAAATAGTCAATATAAATCAGATTATGCATATCATATATATAAATAAGATTTTGCATATCATTTATATAAATTGGATTCTACATATCATATATATAAATCAGTTTCTGCATATTAGATTCTGCACATCATATATATATGTTAAAAGTCAAATTTGCATATATAAATCACATGTTATAAATCAATTTCTGTAGATCAAAATCACACTTTTAAGTTAGATTTTGCACATTTAAAACTCAAGTTTGAAGTCAGATTACCTTTCTAAGTTAACTTTTGTTGTAGGGTCCATCTTTCCTAAACATTTCATTTGTTCCTGGAATTCAGGTTTAATGGCAGCCTTTGCACACATCCAAAAGTGTTTTTTAACATTTTGCCGCTATGCAGCTTATTCCAATTAACATGCACATGTTATGCACAGATTCGATGCTCAGCATCATGAAACAACTCTTGAATCACATAGGTTAATCCCTACAAAATATAACAAACAAAATAAATATAATAAAATGGTTCAATAAAGTGTTACAAGTGGTTTTGTATTAGTTTATTCTTTACCTTCTGTTGGTCACTAATTATAGTCCAAGAGGAAGTATTAGTGATACCCAAATATGCCTTCAATAAGCCAAGAAACCAACGTCAAGAATCAGTGTTTTCAATCTCTACAATCCCCAGACAATATGATACATTTGGTTGTTAGCATCTCTACCAATTGCACTTAATATTCCACCTTTCAACATTCCCTTCAGAAAACATCCATCCAACCCAATTACTTTTCTACATTCTTCTAAAAACTCATTCTTTACAGCTCCAAAACAAATGTAGAATCTCTGAAAAACACAAGGACATTCGGGTGTTGTTTTATTGGTTTTTATAACATCAATGGTACCGGGATTAGAGTTGATACATCATAATCCTTTATTCTGCGAAATTGGTCTTGAAAACTAGCATCAATTTTCTTCAAAACAGCTTTGACTGCCCTCTTTACCATGCAGATTCTAACATTTAGTTTTAGTTCTGATTGGATGTGTTTTTTCAATTCTGTTGGTCTAATTGAAGGGTTGTCTCTTATCTTATCCTCATACCTCTCCTCTATCCACGCTTGGCTTACTATTCTCAAGCTGTACTTTAGATTACACTTGTGCTCCGTAGTCACTATTTTAAGTTGAAAACACTTGAAAGTGTCATCCCATGATCTATGAGCTTGAAATGGGCAAGGCTGGTCACATGAAAGGGACACACGCTTTGGCTCATTCCACAAAGTTGATATTTCTCTTTGAGTAAACTGCATAGTTGATAATTGCCTTTTTAAACTGTTTCCCATCATCATAGAGGGTACCCACTTCAAGCTCAACGGACTCCACATTTGGATTGTACGAAGGGTATTTAAATCTACTTGTTGCTACATTGGTGGTTTACTCAAATGTTTCTACCTCTTCTTTTTCAGATTGATAACTCAATGGGTCATCAGAGTCATAATACTGACTTTGCACATCATCATTCTCACCCAAACTTACATTTTCAGTGTCAACTTCTGCTCTAGCCCTTCGAATTTTCTCATCATTATTTTCTGCATTACAACACTCAACATCAACAAAATTAGTTTCATCTTGATGACTTCTTTCCAAATCAGAATCTCCATCTTCATGACTGCTTTCCAAATCAGCTTCTTCATCACTAAACGTTAAATCACTAGATTGAACTTGTTCATTACTTGCCTGACTAATCACACCAAGATCATTATCTACCTAAGTACCCACACCAAGATCATCTTCTACTTCAACATCTTCTTGAATATCATCTGCATGCTTAGGTTCTGGTAATGATAAATTTTGAACCACATATGCATCATTTATTCCATGCTCAACATACATGTCAATTGCACCCCAATGTGCAACCAAGTAACTCATGTGCAATGTACTTTTATCATTATTCAACAATTATAGGCTCTTCAAACTCTCATGTGGTAGTTTAAATGAATTAGACAATATTTTACCATACCTGTCATCCTTAATGAATTTCAATAAGTGAGGATATGATAAAAAAAAAAAAAATTAGGATCCATTGTCATTGTTTCCAACTTTCCACCTCACCATGTACATAGTCCATCACAAGTTCTTGGACAAAATTCCCACCATGGTGAATTCTTATTTCAACAGTGGAATACATTCTAAAAAATAAACACATGTTAAATTGTATTAAAAACACTCTTAACTGGATTACAAAAGTATACTGAGTATATTTGCAACAACAATAACCTATTACAGGTTCTAGCAGTATAACATACTTTTTACACATTGTAATGAGTATATTAGATTGACGAATTTGGCTGAGTATATTTGCAACAATAATAACCTATTATTATTCAATTGGCAGTATATCATACTTTTTACACCTTTTAAATGAGTATATTAGATTGGCAGTTGGCTGAGTATATTTGCAACAATAATAACCTATTATTATTCAACTGACAGTATATCATACTTTTTACACCTTATAAATGAGTATATTAGATTGGCAGATTTGGCTGAGTATATTTGCAACAATAATAACATATTATTTTCAAAAAAAAAAAAACATATTATTAGTCAACTGGCAGTACAACATACTTTTTACACCTTCCAAACAATCTAGCATACTGTTTACGGCTTTCAAAAATGTAAACCATATAAAGCCAAACTATACTGGTAGTATACAAAGACAATATAACTGTAGGGATCATTCAATAACATAATATATAAAATACAACTACACTTATTGAAATTCATTCTTTAGGACCGCAATACCAAAAATGTCTACACTATTGACAACATAATTAGACCCAATCCATAAACAAATACAATCAAAGATGAATAAATAAGCATTCAAAAAACATATTTTGAAAGCTATTGCCCATTCACCATCCATAAAGATATAAAAAACTTTATTATTTCATACCCATAAACAAATGCCTATATTAGTGGTAGCACAAACAAATTCCTACTGCCCATCTATTACTAGCATATCAGTGGTAGAAGAAAAAGAAAAATACCTGATGGTGGTGCGATTAGGACTCGATTGCTGCTACGAAGGTGGTGCAGTTAGGGTTGCGATTAGAGCTGTGATGGAGCGTTGATCACTGCTGCAAACGGTAGTGGGACGATGGGGTAGAGCTACGATTACTGCTACAAAGTCCGATGGTGGTGCAATTAGGGCGAGGAAGTCCGTTTGTTATGGTAGTGCGATTAGGGCCAGGAAGGGCGATGGTGATGGTGTGAGACGTGCAGTGCTAAGTTTTGTTTCAAATCATCAAGCATTAGAGAGAGGATGCTTGTTTTATGGCTGGACGAACTGAAATTATGAATTTAAGTTTTGTTTTATTTTCTTTAATTTTTTTTAATTTATGCTTATGTCAGTTATGTGGCGAGAAAAAAAATTAAAACAAAGCCTATGTCTCGCCACAGAGGTATTTACCGGCACTTACCAAAGTGGTAATTGGCTAATGGGGTTGGATGACTCAAAATTGTGGGTTCATATATTCAATTGCACTTTTTATAAGTTTGTGGGCCTAATTGACTTTTCACGAAATGTTTAGGGACTAATTTGACCATTTTCACTTTATTTAATTATAAGAGTAAAATAGAGTGATCCCGCTCCAATTTGTTGGGTTATTTGAATACTCTCTTTGTCAACCAATCCCCAAGTAGTTAATATAATTAGTTTCAAACTATTTTTTTTTATTTTTTTCATGGTATTAATAAAATACTCGGTAAATAAATACATAACATTATTTTGTATTGTACCCTTTTTCGTTTGATACATACTACTTCATTGTAAACGATATACTTTGAATTTTGAAATATATACAATTCAAGTTTTTCGCGTTTACAATATATACAATAGAGTTCTAAAAACGAGGGTGGCCGCATGCTCACATATTACTATTCCTAGAAAGAAAATAAAAGTTCTCCAACTCATATTTCATGGATTCAATAATTTCAGCTAAAATCCTAGATAAACATAAAGACATGGAATATTACAAAGCAGTTGAAGAATTCATGGTCCATGGTCCGTGTGGTCAAGCAAAGAGGAATTCACCATGCATGGTAAATAACAAGTGTTCAAAGCATTTTCCCAAAAGAATCATTAATGCATCCCAATTTGACCAAGATGGATATTCGTTGTACCAGAGAAGGGATGATTGTAGAATGGTAAAGAAAAATGGAATAGAGTTGGATAACCGTTATATTGTTCCACATAATCGGTATCTACTCTTGAGGTTCAAAGCCCATTGTAATGTGGAGTGGTGTAACCAATCACGGTCAATAAAATACTTATTCAAGTATGTTAACAAAGGTAATGATCGGGTAACTGCAAAATTTTATAAAACCACTATTGATGATACCGGTAAGGAATTAGTACACTACACCAAAAGGGTTATTTAGTGGCGGTTAATTTGTTATTTAGCGGCGGTTCAAAACCGCACTAAACTGTTTAGATGCGGTTCTCCAACCGTGTCTAAATAGTGTGTCGCGAAGGATTTAGAGGCGGTTTTAGACAAGTGTGGGAATTAATGGAAAACTTATTTAGCGGCGATTTTTAATGCATTTAGCGACGGTTTTGTAACTGTTGCGAATAATCAATTATTTTTGTCCAGAATATAGCGACACTTACATAACTGCCACTAAATTATTTTATTTATTTTTTACTTTAAATATTAGCGGCGGTTATAACCGCCGCTAAATCTTAATTTTAGTTTTTAAATTATTTTTAAATTATTTCTTATCTAGTAGTTTATTCATCAATATGACGGTTTCATGCAAAAGGAAATTGCTCATTTACATCATCACTAGACGATGAATATCATTTTTCACCCTCGATGAGAATTGATAGTCATGACTTTTCCTTGTAGTATTTTGAATCTTTGAGGACTCAAACAACTGAGGAGCTTGGAGACCATGGCACTGGTGGTATGTATTGATTGAATCAATCTTGCAATCAATTAACTTTGCTGTGATTACCTTGACAACCCATGGCTCCACCTTAATGTAATAAATCTGCAGCCATACACCAACTTGATCAGTAATGAAATTGAATTAATCAAATAACTGTGTCTCTGTTTGCATGTCCCAGCAAAAAAACTAATTAAAACATTACATAAAAGATTTCACCTGCAGAACATCCTTGATCACAGAATAAGGAATTCACTGGAGCCTATATCCACCAATGACATCAACCTCATATTTGCAATGGAATCTTCATGGACAAGTCCTATATTATAAGAAATGCAAAGTCAATAAAAATGAACTGTATGCACCCAACACATAGGAATTGATGTATCTAGAAGCCCAAGGCTCAAGTAATGGAACATATAGTTACCAAAGCTTTTCAATAGTGGAATTTGCTGCTTGGAAATCCAGGTATGCATTCAACCTCTGAGTCAAAAAGATCTTAAGAAGTTGATACACCAGAGCATATTTAGCATCCTACTCCAATTGTGCAAAAGCAGGTATATCGAGCAAATCACACTGCCATGTAAAACAACTCACAATCAATGAGAGTCCATGACAGAACGGAATAAATAATAATTCTAAACCAAAAACCTAATAAGTTAATATAATACACATGGGAATCTCAAATAGAAAATTACACAATCATATATAAGAGGGGATGTCGACACTTAAGCCAACCTCATCTCAAAGAAAATAAAACTACTCTGTAATTATGAAGACTAAATGAACAGCCAGATTGGTCATGTCCACTGAGTCCAATGTAAAAAAATATCAATTTTTTTTAGTAATGTAAGAAACACTAATACCTTATCTTCGTTCATATTGTGTGCATCATCACCAGAAAACGTTGCTAGATCCTGGAAATTTTAATGGAGTTAAAATTATAACAAGCAATATAATATTGATATAGTAACCATCCAAACAGAATGAAATTACTACTTTACCTTTTTAGCAATCAAGAAAGTAGAATAAAATCCAACACCAAATTGACCAATCACTTCATCTGATGCAAGGTCCTTATTTTCCTGCATATAGGGGCTGTTAGCAGAACTGTAGTAAGATTATTCAGTTCACATAGTTGGGACGCACATAATGAAATTAAAATGGACAATCGGAAAGATAGAGGAAATTATATGCAAAAGGAGCACATACTTGAAATTCCATAGCAAATTAGCAATCTGGGTTTCCATAATAGAGATGTCATTTCATAAATGACATAGTTAAAGAGATTTTCCTGCCAAGTCATTTCATAACTGATAAGATGCCACTATATCACTTATTGATATTTCAAGCAATACATTGACAATATTTAATGCAAAATTGAGCACCAAATGAACCTACAGATACACCTCTACTTCGTTGTAGTTCTCCAGTTGGATAAGCTCATTAGCTATTAGTGTAATGTGCCACATTACCTATTCACGATGGTGATTTCCCCTCAACAGTTGGCTGCAAAATCACTCAATAAAAGTAGCAAATTCATATAAAGAATAACATCTGTAGGAAATATCAAGATCATTTAACAGGAAACAAACATACATAGAGAAATCCATAACACAATCAATTACCAATTCAATCAATGTTCATTTTGACAGTCTTCTCTGCCTCAAGAATTTTTCCAACAAGTTTAATTAACTGCCTTAAACCAAATCAATTTCTTGTCACCAACTACACTACTAACACTCACTAAGACTGAAATCTAAACATGATTAATGCAAAGTTTACGAATATGGAGATACTCACAGCCTTGCTAAAGAAACACATAGCATATTAAAAAAATAAAAGAAACACAAAAGTAATCAGCCAATCGAATATGGCTAAAAACCTTCACTAATTTGAAAGTGGCTGCTACGGCTCGTGATGTTGCTTCGCTTCCCTAGCACTACGCGAAAACGCGGAGGCCTTTAACTTCCTTGTCTAAGCCAAATGCCTAGTTGTTGCTTCGCTTCCCTAGCACTACGCAAAAATGCGGAGGCCTTTAACTTCCCTATCTAAACCAAATCCCTAGCTCATGCACTCTGTCAGATATTCGAGACGCAACTTTTCAAACTAAAGATAAATAGCCAAAATATGATAAATAACCAACTTTGCTAGATTATCAATTCCAAGCATGATGCAAAAAATACTAAGAAAATCATTAAATCCATAACTAACAAAGATGGAGAAAGAATATATTGCTAAATCTAAATCGGCAAAAGAAAGAAAGTATGCTAAAATTACCGTATCACAATTCAAGTTGAATTTGGAGAGGGAAGAGAACTGCAACTTGCAAAAAAATCTCCGAATCAATGGTTGCGAATGAAACTGAGAACTGTAAAAGGCAACTATGTTGAGGAAATGCAAAGTGATGGAGAATGAGACTTTGAGAAGAACACTTGGAGTGGTTTCATTCTAATATATTTTAATAAGGACTTGGGAGCAGCAAAACGCATGTTGTATCTGCTTAATAGCGGCGGTTTCCACGGTTAATAGCGGGGGTTTCCCTGAACCATGGAAATTAAAACGCTACAAATATTATTTGATTAATTTTAATTATTATACTGCGGCAGTCAAAGAAACCGTCGCTAAACATTTATGTAGCGGCGGTTATTAAGAACCACCACTAAATTAGTGTCGCTAAATAATTCCTTTTTTTGTAGTGGTAGATGAGATTAACATGTATTATGACTGCCGGTACATTTCAGCCTGCGAGGCAAAATGGCGCTTATTAAGTTTCGAAGTTCAATACAGAACACCACCTGTTGAGAGGTTGAGTTTTCCACCTTCATGATTGCCAATCAGTGGTCTTCCAAGATGATGATACATTGACCATGATTTAAATAGAGAGACTGTTGGACAAAGTATGCTCAATGGGTGGTTTATAGTAAACACAATGTACCCAGAAGCTAAGATGCTAACTTACATTGAGATGCCTACGAAATTTGTATGGAAAAAGGACATTCGTGAATGACAACCAAGAAAAAAGGATTTCTCAGTGGGTCATATCTTCTATGTCTCACCAGCAATAGGCGAAATATATTATTTAAGGTGCTTATTGAACATAGTTCGTGGTCCTATAAGTTTTAAAGATATTAGGACTTTGAACGGTGTAGAGTACATGACCTTTCGGTATGCCTGTTATGCTCATGGTTTACTAGATAATGATAAAGAGTACATTGATGCTATAAATGAAGCCAGCTATTGGTCGACAACTCATTCAATGAGGAAGCTCTTTGTGGTGCTATTGACATCAAGTTCTATAATTAGACCGGAAAATGTTTAGAATGAGGTTTGGAAACATTTGTGTGAGGATGTTCAACATAATCAAAGAAGAATCTTACAACAACTAGGTAAAAATTCAAATATATTCTCTTCAATCGTTAATTAATGTTTATGTTATATTATTTTAACATTTTTTTTTGTTATTTTAACATATTTGGTACTAACAAATGAAGAGAAGAAAAACCTGGGCTTGATTGAGTTAGAAAAGATTTTGGAATTACAAAATAAGTCTTTAAAATACTTCCCACAAATGCATATTTCAAACATGGGTAACTCGAGATTGGTTAGTAACAGATTGCTTTTTGAGGAGTTATCTTATGATTGTGATGCCTTAAAACAAGAAGTAAAAGATTTGTCTTCTAAACTAACTGATGAGCAAAGAGTTATATACAATACAGTGCTTGAAGACATTTCATGTTATCTAGGTGGTTTATTTTTTGTTTATGGCTATGGTAGGACTACAAAAACTTTTTTTATGGAGAGAGTTGTCATCTACATTGCGTGCTAAAAGACAAATTGTTTTAAATGTTGCGTTAAGTGGCATAGCTTCTTTGTTGCTACTAGGTGGACGAACTGCTCACTCAAGATTTGCAATACCGATTGCAATCAATGAAAACTCAACATGTAACATTAAACAAGGTAGCCATTTAGCATAATTGTTGATAAAGACGAGCTTAATTATTTGGGATGAAGCACCCATGATGCACAAACACTGCTTTGAAGCCTAGGATCGAACTATGAGAGATTTGTTGCGCTTTGTTGACCCAAATAGTTCGTCAAACACATTTGGTGGAAAAATAGTGGTACTAGGTGGGGATTTCAGGCAGATACTGCCAGTTGTGCCTAAGGGTACAAGACAAGATATTGTATATGCTTCAGCTAATTCATCTTATCTGTGGAACAGTTGCAAAGATTTAAAGCTTACAAAAAACCTCTGCCTGAACGCTGTTCCGCATGGGGTTGATAAACAAAAGGTAGTAGATTTTGCTAATTGGATTGCTGATATCGAAGATGGAAAGACTAGTGGACCAAATGATGGATATGCAGAAATAGAAATCCCAAAGAACATGCTTCTACCGTCTGATGAGGATCATATTTCAATAATTGTGAAAAGCACATTTTCGATGTTTGTTAATGTGAATTCTAATCGTACTTTTTTGGAAGGCCGTGCTATACTAGCACCAACACTAGATGTGGTCAATCAAGTAAATGAATATATGAGTGCGTTGCATACTTTTGAGAGTATAACATATTTTAGTTGCAACAACGTTTGCAAAGCCGATGCAGATAATAGTATACTTGGTGATGTACACACCCCGAAATTCTTGAACGGGATTAGAGTGTCAAGTTTACCAAACCATACATTGACTTTGAAAATTGGGTCGCCAGTTATGTTGATGAGGAATATCGACCATAGTGTTGGTTTGTATAATGGTACTAGACTGATAATCACCAAGTTAGCTGATCATATTATTGAGGTCGAGATAATGACTAGCGCTAACAAAGGAACAAAAGTTTTGATTCCACGAATGTCAATGTCATCATCCGACCCAAGGTTGCCCTTCAAGTTTCAACGAAAACAATTTCCATTAATGTTATCATGTGCAATGACCATTAACAAAGGTCAGGGCCAAACTTTGTCACATGTAGGATTGTTACTAAAGAAATCGGTTTTTGAACATAGCCAGTTGTACGTTGCTGCGTCTCGAATTAACAATCCCGATGATTTAAAAATATTAATTGTGAATGACTCAAGGACAACTTCTACAATAATCAGTAATGTTGTATATCATGAAGTCTTTAATAATTTGTAATTTTTCAATTCTTTGATTTTAATAATAAATGTACATTATATTTCATGGTAGTTTTATTCTTAAGCATTAACAAATCTCTTCTTTTTGTTCCATTACCAATTTCAAAAAATATATATATATTTAAATTCCTTAAAATTGGACAATAAATTTACCATTTTCTATACCGTGTAGTGTACGGACAACTTAGGTAAATGAATAAGAAAAATTTCATTGCCACCTCATGTAGTAAAAAGTTTTTGTAAATTTTTTAATATTATCCTAATTTTCCAATAAGAAATTACGTCCAATACATACTCTGTTTGGTCAGTAGTGACACGTCAGACCGGATACATTATCTCTGGCTCTCTGCACTCTGTTTTGCATTTGCTCTCAAGACGTTGCTCCCGCGGCATAATGACTGCTCTCGCAGTAACAGTCTCTCTGCTGCCTCTACCACGGCGAGGCAGCCACCAAAGCCGCCGTGCTACCTTTGTTTGCGACTTCTCAGTATTCACAACTTCGATTGCGACACATAGAGCCCCAAGTAGGACGGCATTGTCTCACCAGTTTTATCTTTCAAGAAGAAAACGTTGGTCTCTAAATTCAAACGAAGAAGGCAGGGGCGAAGTAGATTATGAAGTTCTCACGGCTCTTACAAGCAGGTATAATGATATAGTTATCCTGGACACCGCAGAATCACGGGTGCTGCTCCTCGATTCCAGTGGTACTTCCTCGCTCCTTGTTTCCGTTTCCTCGCATATGATACAATTATTTTGGTATTTAGTGTTTACTGTAGGAAGTCGTGGATTCTCATGTCACATGATCTAGTTAGGAATACAGAGAGGGGTAATTAGAAATAATTGCAAAAGTTCTGCAGTTAAAAATACTAATTTTCCGTTACATAAGAAGAGCCATAGTTATCCAATTCAAACGTCGATGTGAGGAATCATATGAATGTCGGCGAAATAAAATATGTTTCCCAAAAAAGTGAATGAAGGCCACCAATTGCCGGAACAATTTTCCCTCATAGCACTTGTTAGACACTTAGACTTACCTGCACAGTTTTAAGAGTTGTTAGATCAAGCACTTATCACTACACCAAAAACTATAGCTAGTGAAGGTCACAACTTTAATTTCTTATACTGTCTCAACAATCCCTTAGCCACAAATTGCTGGACTTAGCCCTTCAACGGCCTCCGCCCAACTCCAGGCTAGTGTCAAAAGGACTTTCTATTACATTAGACAGACTTACCTGGTGGGTTAAGTAATTAGCTTTTCACTAGAGAGATTCAAGCATTTCTACATTCTGCACTTGTATATTTAATGATTTAGGAAGATGCTTAGTTTTTGTTTATGTTTATGTTGGCACAGGTAATGTACACAGCATATTATACAAGGCAAAAAAGTGGACCAATGCATATTGGGTACGCCTTTATTCTTCTAGTCACCTTGTTCCCTTTAATTTGTGACCATAAATCTCAAATTTCTGTTGCTGTAGAAACTGCAGATTAAGTTTGCTTGTATCAATGTATATGTATGCACACATAGAATGATTCTCAAACCAGTTTACTTATTTTTTATTTTCACTGAATGTAGTGCATTAGCGTATAGGTTTCTAGATATAAAATATCCTGAAAACAGGAGCTATAATCCATTTCTTAAACTATTTTGCTTATGTAGTTATGCACTTATGCTATCAATCAATCGGATTTTTTTAGGTGGGTTTTAAAGATATTTCTTTATTTAAAATAATGTAGTCCCAAAATGGCATGGTTAAATTATTCCTTAAAATTTCCAATCACACAGCATGGTGCCTAATGACTTGAATCAAATGCTACATCCTATGTTGATGAAATTTGGCTTTGGTGAATACAGGATGATTTTGCCACTTTTCCGGCTATTGTTCCGAAAGGTCCCATTGCAATCCTAGGCTTGGTAATTCAGTTGTGTTATTGGTAAATGTGGTTTCTGGATCTCACACTATTTACTGTATCTCACCGTAAAATAATTGCTTCAATTACAATACTCAAAATTTTCAGGGTGGTGGAACAGCTGCTCATTTGATGCTTGAATTATGGCCTTCGGTACAGCTTGAGGGCTGGGAAGTTGATGACATTGTACTGCCCTTTCATTGTCACTGCTCTGTTGCTTTTGTCTGTGGTACACTATTGTTTCACAAGCTGCCCTTCCCTTTCTATCTTAATCAACTTCTTTTAGAGTCCTAAGGACTCGGTGATGAGCTTAAATATAACATGTAAAGCCACTGAAAGTCTTAATAAACAATGTGAATGGGAAGGCCCAGAAGGTGGCACAAAGCTGCCACCCAATTGTAGGAGGAAGCTCTGTGTTAATCGTCTAAAATAGTTGGAGAGGAAATAACATGGTTACTACCTTTTCACTTAACCCTGAAAAAATAACCATACTCACTACTGTGGGCTATGGGCCATGTGCACCTTACCTAGTTTTAATAATAATAAAAGAAATAACATAAAAGCCGGGATGTAAGGTTAGGAGACTACTCCAAGTCCCTTGGTGCAAATGTGAGAGTCGGGGACAACCCGCTCTTTGCAATATTGATGTGTGTTGCCCCAAATGAAGAATAAAAAGAAAAGCAAAAAGCCTAGCACAATGACCAAGGAGACTCTCCTTGTTAATACAGTTGAAGAAATAATCAAAACAAAAGATGCAAAAACAGAGAAATGAAGTAGTACATGAGCTTCGAAAAGGGAATGAAAACAAGCAAAACATCAAACACGGAGAAAGAGCCTGCAAGGAAAAATCAAACAAGACACAAATCTTACTTGGTCGCTAGCTTGATAACAACTTGATAGAAAGATTATGATAGCCCATTTACTTATATAGGCTTGAGAGCTAGCTAAGGTCTTTCATGATATTCCAACATGTGAAGCATAGAACTAAATGATTGTACTTCTATGATGTTCTTGGAGGTTTAAATGGTTAGTTAAATCTCTCTGCAATCTCATGATGCTATGCATATCTATAGACTGAAATAACCTATCACTTCATTTATTTTCTCCTATCCTTCTAAAAGTGTGGCAATTTGTTCTTCATATTAGTCTCAAGGAAATAAGGTTGTGTACATCTTTCTTTTGCAGACCTTGCATTGTTCAGGAGCTTTTTACACAAGTTCTGACCTTTATTTGTACTGAGGAAATTGCACATCTTTTCTATTTCATATTTTTATTCTGATACTATGGACACTCCTTAGACGTGTTGAAATTCTTAGTATGATTACCTAGTAAGCCTAGGATCTTTCCATTTTCTTTGACATTGTATGTAAAACTGAAGTATTCTTTGATTAGTCAGCTGAATTAATTAATGACATAGCAAAAGAGAAGGATAAGGTTGTCTATCTCCCTTTTTCCCATGTTTACAAGAGAGCACTTATGTATACATGAGTGAGGGAGAATAAGACTATAAGAGACACCTAGAATTATAATAGTCCTATAGTATATCAAACAAATTACACACCTAAATAAACTAATAATATCCTAAAAGAACTAACTCATATAACTCTTTTATTTATTTATTTATTTATTTTTATGTATGCTAGTTGATAGAAAAAGCAAGAGAATATCTTGGTCTATCTGATCTGGAGGAGCACAATGAAGTAGGTGGGGCATTAAAGGTTCATATTGGTGATGCACTTTCTCCATCTGTTGCTATCCCTGGAGGGTATGCAGGTTGTTTTTCACTTTCTGTCATTGAGATAGCCATTGCATAGACCCACAAACAACACACTTGTAGTTGCATCAACTTTTTTAATCTGGAATTAAGTCTTTTTCTTATTGCCAGTAATTGAAAGGCCACATGAATCTCTACCTGATGTGTGGGGATCATTTTCCTAACTGGCTGCTTTAGATTGATATTGTGGTACTCATAAATGAGTGCTAACATACAAAAATATGAGGAGTCTTGCACTGATAGGTACATTTTCATCAAGTTCCATAAACTGCTTCTTACTTTTGTTGACCTAATTATTTCAGGTATTATAGTTGATTTATTTTCTGATGCAAAAGTTTTGCCTCAGCTGCAAGAGGTATGCACAAAGCATAGGGCTTGATCATGTTGCACCTTTTTTATATTCTAATAATGATCACCTATTACTTTAACCTTTTAAACAGGTTGCAACTTGGTTAACTCTGAAAGATATGCTGATGCCAAATGGTCGAATTATGGTGAACTGTGGTGCTGCTACCAATATAACAAGCCGACCAGAATTTGCATCATTTGGTCCTTGGGAATTAAATGAAACTATCAAGGCATTATGCACAGCCTTTCCTGGACAAGTATGCCACTACAATTATATTAATGTTCACAAAAGTCTGATAGACTTGAATACTTGAAATTATACATATTCTAGTATTATGTCAAATGTTTATCTGGTTTCTGCATGTGTCTTAGAGATATTTTCCATCTAAATAGCATCAGTAAACAATAAGCATAATTTGAGAAGGTAATGCTCAACTATAGTGCACTAAGAATAACTTATTAGTTTGTATGTGCTCATTAGTGAATAAAAGTTTTGATATCTAGCCTAACGATAATGATATGAATGACAGATAAATTGGAAAAAGTACCAAGGACAGCAGGGGAAAATTATCTTGCACTGACAGGGCCATTGCCTGATTTGGCTGTTTGGTCAGCTTGTCTCCCGAAGAATTGAGCTCAATTGTCAAGCAATGGAAGGCCTGTCAATTTTCATGAATTTGAGGGCAATGGTTATACAATGTGTGACTCTTAGCCCCTAGGGAAATTGTCATTTTTTAAAAGGATCTCCTAAAATTTGTTTTGAATTTCTTTTGATTCTTCAAATTTTGAAAGTGAATTTAGTTGCTTTGGTCAAATGTTTTGATTAATTGGAGGCTGAATAACTTCTGGTTTAGACTTTTAAGTTTGTAAAAGCTTTCACCTCGAGTCGTCAAGAACTTAAGATTGTAAGGTAGTAAGGTATATATATATTTTTTTCATACAAGGACAGCTTGACAGTAGGACATTTTAATCCACATAAAAGCACCCTACTCTTTCTCCCTTACCTTCTCAATGATATTTGCACGCAGACGGAAGTTTTGGCAGTGGATGCTTGGATTCAATGATTAAACTGTGTTAATCAAGGTACTTCTTTAAACTCTGCATGTCTCAATCCGTTTTTTTTTTGAACACTGCATGTCTCAATCCGTGCAGTCTATATGATGTTCTTTATTTTCAACAATAACAACAATAATAATAATAGGACAATTTAGTCATTTTCCTTTTTTTTTTTTTTTTCTTTATTCTCAGCTGCGCCGAATTAGAATTCTAAGGGAGAATACATGACCAATTCAATAAAAGGAGAGAATTAAAATTTCATGGAATTTCAATCTCTCCAACTAAAGATGGTAATTTAGCATGGTAAAGAATTATATTGGGAACGAAATACAATTATATTCTACCAAACAACTTGTTAAAGTATTAAAAATGTACCTTATATCAATGGTCTACCTTATAAATGGACCATGGTTCGTATAATGATTGTGTATTAACTTGTTAACAACATGAAAACACTTTGGACATGTATTCTCTATTTCTCTCCCTCCAGTTTCTAGTAGTAGTTGAAGTATCGCTAGTTACGGATTTGGATTTGTTTTAGTATGATTTTTTTTTTCTTTTGGTTGTAACGCATGTTGGAGTATATGTATATTGCATCCGTGATTGGAGGTTTGTTCCTATTTTTATTGGTCGATTGCTACTGCGGAGTTGGAGATATTGTTTTGTCATCACTGATCGTGTGTTTGTCCATGGAGAGTGATGATATTTTTTTTTTTAGTTGAATATTGCATGTATTTTTTTAGATGCCGGTGTATATGTGTGCATTCTGGATGGTACAGTTGTGTATTTGATTGTGTTTGTTATGTGACCCATTGTTGTGATTCGCAATATGTTGTTGTGAGTTGTGCAATCCATTATTGTGAGTTGTGCAATATATTTTGATTTTATATGTTCTTGTGTTTGTGTTTAGGTATTGAAGTCCTTGTATTTGAGGATACATTCTGGGTGGTAGGGCTGTACATTTCGAAAAAACTCAAGCATAAGAAACGAAAGGTAAGTAGAGTTAGTTCGAGTCGAGCAAAACACTCTTTCCTTAAAACTTTATTTGCTATATCCCTTTGGTGCTAGGAGCGTTGTAGTGTAGGTTTCCCAGAACAAAACGAACTATGATTTAACGTTTGGGCACTCAAAATAGTTGTACCATGCAAACTAGAACAGGTTTAAAACACAGAAATTTGAGAGGGAGATGAGCAGAGTTTCTGGAAAGTAGAAAGTTGTAGTTTTTTTGTGTGTAAAATCTCCTGCTACATCCATGTATATATAGAGGATGAAGATGGGCAGGGTTTCTAGAAAGTAGAAAGTTGTCGTAACCTTCTCAACGAACAAATATTAATTCTAAAATTAGAATCAAAATTAATACGTTCTATATATCTAGAACAATACGCTGAGTACTCGCCTTGTGACGACATAAGTCTTTTTGAAGCTCATTTTGTATTTGATTTGCACCCCTTGTGAGAAAGAACTTTTATGCTATACAATATACGTAGTAATTTTTTTTTCTAAAAGGGTCTTGTATATATAGTGGTATAAATTTCCATTTTTTTTTTCAAAAAACATGAATCCACGCACTTTGATCTGACCAAAATCAGAACTACTAGACCTCACATATATTTGTTCCACAAGATAATCACTCACAATGCTCAGTATCAACGACTGTGACAATGAAAATGAGATTAAAGATAATGAAGAACTCAAGGGTAAAAGCTTGGTCATTGTTAACTGATGGAACGATGATGCCACCAGCCAATAAGGGTTGGAAAACACCCTTAAGGTCCAATTCAAGGAAAGACATTTGGACGCTGAAACATGAGCTGCAATATAAGCCGTCACTTGTGGACAAGGAAAGTGATGGAGTGCAACAAATCTGATGGTATGTGAAGGATTAAGATGAGCTCCAGAGATGTGACCGGTTGATAAAATGATGATCATAATTCATAAGCGCTAATCCTGCCAAGACGGTACGTGTTCGAAAACAAGGACTCCGCGTCATTATACTTTTGGTTTACAATAATGGGTTCATTTGTTGTAGCAAATATCAATTTAGACAATCAATTGGATGGTAACAAACTAACAATCATCATGGTTTCTTGGAGACATAACATTTTTAAAAATATATAAATTTATTAACTACTACAGAGTAGTAAATATTATTTAAACTAGGCTTTATATGGTGTCTTAGAGATTTTTAAAAAATAGTTTTGTAATTTATTAATTTTAAAAAATGTATTTATTAGTCGATATAAATAATAATTAAATAAACTTTTGTAATAAATATACATAATAAAGAATATATAGATACGACATGCATGTATGTAAGTTTATACACATGCAGTGCGCATTTGTTGTGCACATATCGTGGTTATGTTTATACACATACATATAATTAAGTGCTACTTTGTATTATATATATATATATATATATATATATATATATATATATATATAGAATTACATTCATGTACAAACATACATATGTATATATATGTATGTTTGTACATGAATGTAATTATATATATATATATATATATATATATATATATATATATATATTTTGAATACATGCATTAGATAATAATTTTCATGCATTACGGTATAAAATGCTAATAGAGATAATATTTAACATAATGAAAAAGTCTTTCTAATATATGATGAAATATTCATATCGAAGACGACTAACCTATTACTTCATATGTTGTACAAACTAGAAACAAACAATAAAATAAAAAGGCTATTATTGAATGAATGATCACATAATATTCTAATATTATGTCAAATGTTTATCTAGTTTCTCCATGCATGTATTCGTAGAAAGGTTGCAAAAGACGCTAGGCGCCCCCTAGGCGCCAAGGGGGCGCCTAGGCGCCCGATTTATATACATATATATTTTGTTTTTTTTTTTTTGTTTTTTTTATTATTTCGTTTATAATTTTGTTTTTGTTTGGACGTTTGGGTGTCTCCAGAAGTAAAACTTTAAAAGCAATAAAGCATTCTCTATTTCCTAGGTTATGAAGTGTCACCCACTCACCAATAAAACAATTAAAGCATTCATTCTCCATTTCCCAAGGGCCAAGTCTGAAGAGTCACGTGAGTGATTGCATTTCTCCAGAAGTAAAAAAGCAAAAGCTTCTCTCCAAAATTCATCCCACATCTTTCTTTCATTATTTTACTTTTTTGAGACTACAGAGAAACAACAAAGAACGACGGCGAAACAAAATTACAGAGAATGGCGACGACAAACAGCAAATGCAGAGGCGAACGGCGAACGACGACGGCGGAGGTGAACGGTGACGGTAGAGGCGGATGCGAACGACGATGGCAGAGGCGTTGAGACTTCAGACTACCTTGGACGGCGGAGTGATGCCGGATGAGTTCGGGAAAAGAAAAAAGAAAGAAAAAAAAAAGGGGGCGGGGGGCTGAGACGCGGCGGCCGGCTTGGCGGTCCAGGCGGCGCCTAGACCGCCTAGCTCGGCTAAGCGGCCGCCTAGCCGGCAGCCTAGGCGGGCGGCCGCGGAGGAGGCCGATTCCGGCCTTTCTTGCGGCGGCCGCCGGCCGCCTAGCGCCTAAGCGCCGGCGCGATTTTTGCAACCTTGATTCGTAGAGATATTTGTTGGGAAACATTTATTTAAAGGCTAAAATCTTATATGAGTTTGTCTTTATGTGTTTTCACACATTGCTTAGATAACCCACCTTTTTCCTACGTATATACCTCACCTTTTAGAAGCTTTGAAGAGTTATGAATAGGGAATGAGGGGAAACCATACGCTCGCCGCTGCCCGCCCGCCCGCCCGCTTGGTTTGGTTCGGTTCGCACGTGTGCGAGGTGTGGTTATTCTTTTGCGACCCAGTAATAATTTCTACCCTATTTTCGTGGAACCCAGTAATAATTTCCTATCCTATTTTTTGGATCACCATAACACCTTGTCCGCAAGCTTCCTAAACATATGACGTATCCAAATACTGTATACAGAACGTGTTTTCATGCCCGCCTTTCTCTACATTGTGGCTGGCTAAAGGGAAAGCTGTTATATCATCATGTATATAAATGACTCTTCCCATTGCTGAGAAATGCATTTATATTCGTTTTCTTCCTTGCTACGCGTTACTCCCAAGTTTGAGCTAATATATTTCGAAACAGGTTGTGACCTGTTGTTCTGTGCGTACCTGTCGAAAGCATATGATTACCCTGGCCTAAATGTTTTTAAGGTAGTGTTCTAAACACGACACAGAATTTCCTCAGTCCTTACATCATCTCATATTCTCAGCCCGGCCTATATTAACTTTGTACATGAAAGAGGTTCATCAACCTTATATCGTTCATCGACGTTATAAAAATCCAATAGTTAAAAGCATTTATCCAGAAATCAACGAATGACAAATCATCATCTGATGTCACCGTGATTGAACCTCTCACTGGCGGACTGAACAATCGAAGATGGTTAACAAAAATTGTCATGCTCCTGGAGGCTCAAGATGTTGATTACGTGATCTACACTGATCCTACCTCTTTTAAAACAACAACGATCTCCACTTCCACACAAACTGAAAATGATGATTCACAGGCCACCGATCTGGACGCTTCTTCTGATCCAAAGGCACCTGCAACAAAGTTTTCTGATGTAACTTCACATGTTAGTATTAAATTAAAAAAAGACAATAAGACTGCCCGAGCAATAATTCTACAACGAATGACAAACTCCCTGTTCAACATGTTTTCTAACCATAAGTCTGCTAAGATCATTTGGGACTTATTGCGCCAGAAATATGGTATTGACGATGCTGGTAGAAGAAAATACGCAGTGGGGCGCTGGATGAACTTCAAAATGAAAGACACCAAATCCATCGTTGAACAGGTACATGAATATGAAAATCTGGTTGTAGATATGACAGTTGAAGGAGCTGAGGTAAATGATGTTTTCTTAACTGGTGCTCTTATTGAGAAATTACCTGACTCTTGGCTAGACTTCAAGAACAAAATGAAGCATGAAAGGCATGACTATACACTGCAGCAGCTGGTAAATAGTCTGAATATAGAAGAAGAATATCACCTAATGCTTAGGTTAACTACTTTTTCTGATAATGTAAAAGCTAATGTTGTTGAGACAAGTGTTAGTTTTGACAGACCAAAATCTAATTATCGAAATAAAAACCATAAACGGAATTCCAAAACCAACAACGACAACCAATTCAAGAATGAAAAAATTCAGAAGAAAGGAACAGGTAATGGATGCTTTTTTTTTTTTTGTGGGAAACAAGGCTATCGTGTTGCACAATGCTACTATCGCAAAGGAGTAAATCAGAACATGAAAAGTTAGACAATGGAGAGCCTAAAAACCAAGCTCACCTGACAAAAGACACGGACAATACGAAAGTAGTAGCAGCCGTGATAATTGAAGTCAATATTGTTGGAGATCCAAAAGAGTGAGTTATGGACACTAGATCATCTCGCCACTTCTGCAACAACAAGGATATGTTCAAAGTGTTTGAACCCATCACTGAAGGATAACAAGTATACGTGGATAACCCCAACGTCTCCCAGGTATGCGGTAGAGGGACAATAGAACTCATGTTATATTTTAGGAAGCAATTAATGCTGAAAAATGTGTTGTATGTCCCTTCCCTACGTAGAAACTTAATCTCCGGTGCCTTGTTAAACAGGGTCGGGATTAAGATGGTGTTTGAGTTTGACCGTCTGGTCATGACTCACTATGGGAAGTTCGTTGGGAAGGGATACTTGCGTGGGGGACTATTTGTGTTAGATGTGTCTGTAATTAGGCCTCCCCCTGCTGTTTAGGGTCCTCCCTTGACCATTTATGATTTCATTCTAAATTGGCCTGTTATAGGCAATAATGATAATGGTTCTTCTTCTGCTTATATCTCTGTCTCAATTAACATTTGGCATGGTAGATTTGGACATGTTGGTACAAAGTGTTTAAATAGATTGAAAAACATGAATTTAATACCAAACTTGTCTAGCGATTCTTATTCTCAATGTGAAACATGTGCCGAAGCGAAATTTGCTAGAAAATCTTTCTCTTCTGTAAATTATCATACTACATCTGTGTTAGAATTGATTCATTCTGACTTAGCTGATTTTAAAAGTACCGAAAGTAAAGGTGGAAAACGTTATTATATTACGTTTATTGATTCATCTTTCTCTTCTCTCGTTTTACAAAAGTTTATCTATTAAGATCAAAGGATGAAGCCAAACAAAAATTTATGGTTTTTAAGGCAGAAGTAGAAAACCAATTGGATAAAAAGATTAAAAGGCTTCGATTAGATATAGGAGGAGAATATAAAGCAAATTCTTTCGAAAAATTGTGTGAATCTTCTAGATAATTCATGAGGTCATTGCTCCTTATACCCCTCAACAAAATGGCATAGCTGAGAGAAAGAACATAACTCTCAAAGAAATGATTACTGCCATGCTAATCAGCTCAGGTGCTCCAAACTCTTTGTGGGTGGAAGCTGTTCTTATAACCAACCACATTTTGAATAATGTACCTCATAAAGGGTTTGACAAAACCCCTTATGAGTTGTGGAGATGGCATACCCCAAACATAAAATACTTTAAAGTATGGGGCTGTTTAATAAAGGTAGGACTACCGTCTTTCAAAAGGCCTAATCTGGGACCCAAAACGGTAGATGCCATTTTTGTTGGGTATGGTGAGAACAGTGTTGCCTACATATTTATGTGTTTGGAAAAGCGCTCTATATGTGAATCTAGAGATGCTATCTTCTTTAAACACTTATTCCCTTTAAAGAATTCTCATGATATATCTGTTGACAAAATTCAAAGCAATGATCATATTGTATTTTTCAAGAGTACAAATGATTCTGATGAGCTTAGAAGAAGCAAAAGTCCCAGAATTGAGAAAAACTTTGGCTCTGACTTTATAACTTTTGTAACAGAGTTAAAAAACATAAATGAGTTGTGTGATCAGTTCATTTGTCAACTAGTGTTAGAAGAAGAACCAAAGACATTTGAAGAAGCCATGAGCTCGGTCGGTTCTACCTTATGGAAGGAAGCAGTCAAAAGTGAGTTAGACTCAATACAATCGAACCTCACCTAGGAGTTGGTTAATCTACCCAAAGGGTGTAAACCAATATGCTGCAAATGGATCTTTAAAAGGAAATTGAGGCCATTTGGGTCCATTGAAAGATTCAAAGTAAGGCTGGTAGCCAAAGGCTACACTTAGAAATTTGGTGAAGATTACTTTTATACCTATTCACCAATAACAAAAATTGCAACAATACGTATTCTTTTTGCTCTAGCCTCTTTACATAGGTTGATAGTCCACCAAATGGACGTGAAAACATCATTTCTAAATGGTGATTTAGAAGAAGAAATCTACCTGGAACAACCTCCTGGATGCATAGATCTTGGATAGGAAGGAAATGCATGTATACTCAAAAAATCTCTTTACGGCTTGAAATAAGCCCCCAAGTAGTGGTATGAAAAAATTTCATAAAACTCTAATAGACCTGGGTTACTCCGCTAATCGGTCAGATGCCTGCTTATACACTAAAGATATAGAGTTTAAAGTAGTGATTATATGTCTCTATGTATATGATATGCTTATTTTCAGTTCAAATATTGAAACCATAAATGAGGCTAAGAAAAGTTACAAAAACTGAGAAGGGTTACCTCTTATCCCAAAGTCACTATACAGAGAAACTTCTGAAGAAGTTTGACAGTTATGATGTAACCTCGGCTAAAACTCCTTATGATCCTAGTTTCAAACTTTCAAAAAATGCTGAGGCTAGCGTGTCTCAAGAAAAATATGCGAAGATAATTGGGAGTCTAATGTTTCTAATGAACTATACTAGACTTGATATCGCATTCGTAGTGAACAAGCTCAGTCGCTATACACACAACCGAAGTGCTCCACACTAGGATGCACTGAGACAAGTATTTCGGTATCTCATAGGCACTATAAACTGGGGTCTTAACTATACAGGATTCTCTGCTGTGATGGAAGGGTTCTATGATGCGTACTGGGTAAATGACAGTGAAAATGTGAGCTCGACCAGCGGTTTTGTGTTCACCATGTGTGGAGCCGTTGTGTCGTGGAAGTCAACCAAACAATCATACATTGCTAGGTCAACTATGGAGGCAGAGTTCATAGCACTTGATCTAGCAAGTCAAGAGGCCGAGTGACTAGGAAATTTATTGGCAGACGTGCCATTGTGGGGGAGTCCAACACCTTCGGTGCCCATACATTGTGACTCACAGACCGCGATCTGTGTTGCACAAAATAGTGTCTACAATGGGAAAATGAGACACATAAGAGTTAGACATGAGCGTGTACGACAGTTAATGCTGAACGGGGTGATCACAATGGAGTTTGTGAGATTTGAGAGGAATATAGCAGATCCTCTCACGAAAGGTCTAAATCGAAAGGCCATCCTTGAAACATCAAGGGAGATGGGTTTGAAACTCGGTGAGGTAAGGAATTCATGATGGACACCACATTCGTGATCAAACGAAGTCATGGAAAAACTTACACCTATACTATGAGTATATACTTTGTAGCCTGAATGGGCCGGGTGGCTTATGTCGAGATAGACTTGATAGAGTAAAAGTTTATGCTGAAATAGACTAGACAGGGAATTTGAGGTCAAAGTTGTTTGACTACGCAAAGTTTGTGAACTTAGAGTTAATCTGCATAGTTAATTCAAAATATTTAGTTATCCGACAAGTTCAAGAGGCAACTCACTCTCGGGTAGTAAATTACTTAATGTTGTTGCATGTTAGTTCAAGTCTCAGACCCTGATATAAAAGTTAACTCTTACAATTTTAGCATAGATGTTATTCTATCCAACCTTCATCCTTTAAATGTGTGGAGGATTGTTAGGAAACATTTAAAGGCTAAAGTCTTATGTGAGTTTGTCTTTATGTGTTATCCCACATTGCTTAGATAACCCACATTTTTCCTACTTATATATACCTCACCTTCTTTTAGAAGCTTTGAAGAGTTATGAAGAAGGAATAAGGGGAAACCACGCTCGCGCCGCCCGCACGCTTGGCTCGGTTCGCACGTGTGTGAGGTGTGGTGTGGTTATTCTTTTGTGATCCAGTAATAATTTTCTACCTTCTTTTTGTGGAACCCAGTAATAATTTCCAATCCTACTTTTGTAGATCAACATAATATCTCCGCAAGCTTCCTAAACAAATCAGGCGTGTCCAAATACTGTATACAGAATGTGTCTTCATGCCCTCCTTTCTCTATGTTTTTTGGCTGGCTAAAGGGAAAGCTGTTATATTATCATGTATATAGATGGCTCTTCCTAGTGCTGAGAAATGTATTCGTAATTGTTTTCTTCCTTGCTACGCATTACTCCCAAGTCTAAGCTAATATATTTCGAAACAGGTTGTGACCTGTTGTTTTGTGTGTACCTGTCGAAAGCATATGATTACCCTGGTCTAAATGCTTTTAAGGTAGTGTTCTAAACATGACACAGAATTTCCTCAGTCCTTACATCCTGTCAAATTCTCAGCTGAGCCTATATTAACTTTGTACGTGAAAGAGGTTCATCAACCTTATATCGTGCATACACGTTATAAAAATCCAACAATATTTTCCATGTAAATATCATCAATAGCCAATAGGCATAATTTGAGATGGTTATGCTCAATTTTAGTGCACTAAGAAAGTAATGGAGTGCGCCAAACGCGATGGTAAGCGAAGAATTAAGAGGAGCTCCTGAGATGTGGCCAATCGATAAAATGATAAAGATAACAACTAGTATTGCACAAGCGGAATTCCAAATCATGGCCCCACCATTGTGTATTTGGTTGACATTAGGTCTAGCTGCGCTATTGCTGCAAATATCAATGTAAACGTCCCTACGAACTTCGACCCAACCAAATGCGAATATTATATGATGGAATTTATGTTGAAATTTTTTTCCACGCAAATATCTAACATATATATACTTGCATATATATCATATGCTATAAAATATGAAATAATATAATATAATAAAATACTATATAAGAAGGACCAAATTCATCATCTATCATATATATATATATAATATACATACACATGGCTTATATATATACTATAGTATACATATATATAATTTATATTAGCATAGTATAGAAATTAGGTACATAGGTATACATGGACCAAAGTACAATAAATAATATATCTATGTATACTTACTACATACATATATATCACATACGTACTATATACATACATAGAATAATTAAATAATTAATATACACATATATATACTATATACGTATATACTTACATATCTAACATATATATACTTGCATATATATCATATGCTATAAAATATGAAATAATATAATATAATAAAATATTATATGGTACAAGGAATTATTGGTCCAAGAGAATACGACTCAAGATTCCAATGAACATGGGCATAGAAATAAGGGTCAATGAACATGATTCAAGGAATGAATGAACCTTAGGAAAGAAATAAGGATAGCTTTAAGAATTCAATTGGATAATATTTGGAACCAAAAATCTCAAGTGAACATAAGAGTAGGGTTCAATGAATACGGTTGGAGGACTAAATGAATATTAAGGAATAACAGCAGTAACTTGGAAATTCAAATAAGTAAAACTGGGAGTAGAAATTTTCGGGTGTCACAAAAAGATCGACCCAAGCTACACACATGAGCCATATTCATTCCCCAACTCCCGCCCAAACACCTACTACCCACCTCCATCATAAATTAATGAAGAAGACCATGCTTCACACCTCTATGAAACACCACCCTCCATTCAGTATTTTACCTATTCCAATCCTTGTGATTACCTCCCACCGGTCCATGACGAGATTGAGATCTTAAAGGAGAAGATAGAAGCATTCACCAAGATGGCCAAGGAGGACACAACTAATTTAAAAGCCGAAATCAAGAGCGAACTGAAAGATTAACTTGCTACCCTCCGGGAGGAAGGTCTTCCATTGGAGGAGGTTGAGACAAAAATGCTCACTATGATGGAGGAGCTCATGAAGACAAACTCATTACGAGTTAACTACCCCATTGTAGATGATCTCCTAAATTTGGAAGTCAATCCAAGGGTTGAGCATGAGGTTGATAAAGAATAAAATGATTGCGAAGAGGAAATGGAGCTAGACGCCCCGGTGCTTGAAGAAGTTCTGATTTTTTAATTGGAAAATCAAAATGAGGTAGAATTGGAAAGTGAGGATGAGGACATCGAAGTAGTGCGGAAGATGATGAGCCGACATGTGGTAACCTTCTTAATCCTTCTTGTGTCAATATTCTTGCAAATTCTGCGCTCAACTTTTCATTGATAACATTTTTGACACTTGTGTCGTTGACTCCACTTTGAATTGCAATGATGATCCTAAAGTGTGTGATAACACTTGTTTTTATTTCCGGGAGGATGATTCCATAGAAGTTGTTGATAATGATTTGATAAATACTTGTGAGGATTCTCTTTTATTTGACGATGATTATGTTTGTTTCAAATTTTGGGAAGAGGAATCCTTAGACTTGTTTGACTATGAGTTGTTGAGTGAAGGGGATAACATTTCATTTTACTCTTGTGAAGATGAGGGTGATTTTTTGAGTGCAATAGATTGGGGGGATGAGATAAGTGAGAGTGAAGGGGAGGCGGTGCAAAACGAAGGGATTTTCACCTTTGACATAATAAAAAAGGTTGAGCGGAGTAATGATACCGAGTTTGAAAAGACGAGAGGAAGTAAAGGGATGTGGTACCATAAGTGTGCTAAAAATGAAAAGATCATTTGGGGTAAGAGAGAAAAGGAGGAAATAAGGGAAGCGCATACCATTCTAGGAATGTTAAGGATGGTGTGTAAGGTCAAGTATTTTTCAATTACGCAAAGTGTTATTCCCTTATATGAGGTTGAATTCAAGGACGCCTTACACCTTCGGGCGTTCCTTGAAGCGAAAGTTCATGGGACGCTTGGAAAAGTCCCAAAATCGGTGTGTTTCGAAAGATAGAGCACACCGCGTCTAGCCAAAGACATTAAACGTGGCGCGCTTGGGAGGCATTCCCAACGTTATCTTTTAGGTATTAGAACTTTCATTCTTGTTTTCATCTTGTTTTCTTTTGATTATTAGTAATTTCTATTTTTCGTGTAGCCCCATTTGAACTAACAACACAGATTATGCATTTGGGAGGCATGTTTTGACCACAAATCATCAACAAGTCATCAACAATAGCAAAGGAGGCAAAAATAATCAAAGTGGAACTCATTAGACGAGTCCATGCCACCCCCACGCGTGGAGGTGGCGTGGATCGTTTCCAGTAAGGTTCTACGCCGGCCTCCACGCATGGAGCCGACGTGGAACGAAACCAGTACGCATCCACGCCGCCACTCCACACGTGGAGGTGGCGTGGACAGGCATCAGAAGGGGTGCGAAAAAGTGTTTAAATACTTCCCCCTTCTTCGTTTCTACTCATTCCATGAGTTATACACTTCCTCAAGGTAAAAAATACTCCATCTTAAAGCCTCAATCTTGCTAGAATACAAGTTCCATTGCATATCCAAAGTCATTCCAAGAGGTAATCTTCATATTTCCATGCTACATACCTACATTTGGTCCAAATGCTAGATTTTTGCTTTGTTGGTTGTTTCTCTATAAACCTACATTGTGTTGTACTTTCCCATGGCCTACATTGTTTTGAAATGATATCTATGTTGAGAATGAGCTTGTCTTGCTACTACATTGTGAAAATTTTATGATTTTGTAACCTCATTGGTGCTAAAATGATGAACCCTAGGTGTAAACTTGGGGATTTCTTGCTTGACTAGATTAAGTGTGAAATTGGAAGCATGGGAAAAGAATAATAATGGTTTATTGCTTCATTGATGCTACATTGTTGATTCCACGTACACATTTGTTGTTTTTGGGCTCACTTGCTCACTTCATTCTTCAACCTCAAGTTGTCTTGAGGAAGAAGATGAAGTTGACTTTTGAAATCAAAATTGCTTCTAGTATGCGGGTAAGATTGCGTGACTATTGTTGTTTGTTGAATTTGGTAATTTATTGAGAAAAATGTTGAAAGGAGTTGGAAAACAAATGAAGGAAATGTGAGGATCTTGAGTTTGTTATAATGAAATTCATGATGATAGATCTTGACTTGAAGTGTGAAAGTGTTTCTTTGTATTATGTTGTCATTCTTGATTGTTTTATAGGAAATGTCTTCACAAGCATCATCCACACAGCAAAGGGGGATGAGAGACAGAAAGGGTAAAGCCCCGATGGAGGAACCCAGTGTGCAAATGCCGAAAGAAGAGATTGACAATGAAAGTGGTCCCTATCGGGACATTGCCATGACCTCAAGAATGAGACAACGTTTCTATTACCTGACTAATCTCCCTGTCACCGGATGGAACTTCGTTGATTTATCCTCCCTAAACTCTTTCCATTGCCGACATGCGGTGACATGCCTCATCCACCAACCTTACTGGAGCAAGATCTTTGGATGGCGTCACCCGATATATGCTCCGGTCTGTTGGTCTCGAGGGGATGGGGTACAAGTCTAGAGGGGGGGGGTGAATAGACTTGTATAAGATTTTTCAAATCTTTTTAGGTCCAATTTCTCACCAGTTGAAGATAGAGTTTTATACGTAACGGAAATGTTATCCCCTTTTAAATTTGCACGAGGTTTGATCTTTCGAATGGTGAATTAAAGATGCTATGCGATGCGAGAGGTTAGATAGTTAGCGAGGGATAAAAAGCAGAAAGTAAATGCGAGAGAGATTTTTAAGTGGTTTGGCTAACACTGCCTACTTCCACTCTTCTTCTCGAAACTCCCTAGTAGGATTGCACTAAGTTCCCTTTAGTATAAAGACGAGCACTTGAGCTTTGATCACCAAGCCAGCCTCAAGCCTCAGGTTTTTCGCACGCCTCTCCCGGGTTTTTCACTTGGCAACCTCCAACTACTCCGCCTATTCTTACTTTCTCTAAAGTAAGGTGGTTGTTTGATCACGGTTGATCTTCAATCTCCAATCTAATCAACAGATTTCCGTAGGGTAACTCTTTGCAATAAAGTCTTGATCACCGTCTGGAAGTGTATATCGTTAAGCTTTGGAACTCTCTCAAACACTAGATGTGTTTTCTCGCACTTGTGAATATCTGGATGATATATTCTCAGTTCAGCACTTATTCTCGATCGCACTTGTTAGCTAGATAGATCTCTTTTCAACCTCACAAAATTTTCTTTTTCAAAATTTTTATAACTCTTGTCTTTAGTCTTCAAGTGCCTCTTATAGAGAGTTTGAGGAATAACCGTTGGAGGGAAAATTATTCCGTTTGAAATCTTGATCCCATGCCGATTATGAGACTTGTATACGTTTAGCATGTTTCATGGAGTGTTGGTCTTGTAACTTGAGCCATTTGTCTTGTAGTGGATATTCCTTATCCCACTTTCTTGAATGTGCCATCAGTCTTCTACTTTTGAAAAACATTCCTTTTTATATTCCCCATCATGCCTTGTTTTAGGGGAAATGACCATGTTTGGTCTAGTGCTCCTTCCGTCCGTTTGTTGTGGAAGCCCGACGTGGATTCCACTTCAAGGCCTTTTGAACATGCAACCGAATCCACATATTCTGATTACACCTCCTTTCCTTGGTGCTTATGATATTTTAACACCATGATGTACGTTTGCTACGTATAGTTTGTTTACGGTTAGGTGGAATGAGGTATGTGAATGTATGTGTAAAGATAAAATGAAGAGTCTAAACTCCCCGAGTGTCGGTCTCGAAGGAGGGACATGGAGGTGTGTCTTATGCTATTACTTTCGATCAATTGAATCATGTGATGCAACGAGTATGGATGGTGGATGTGGTGAATGGTATTTGTAAAGTGTAAATGATCATAAAGTAGTGAAATTCAAAGTATAAGAAATAAGAAATAAGAGATAAGAAAATAATGGATTGGATCGTGCTCAACTATGTTGCATTCTTGTGTGTCTCAAGTAGTCGATAAATGATGCAATGATGTTGGCTATTCAAGAGTGTGTCTTCTTAGTCCTTTTCCACGTTTGTGCACTAGGGCATCTTAGGCTTAGGAGTGCCTTTTAGCAACCAAAAGCCCTAAGAGACATTTTATCAAACACCTTAGCTACACACTTTCCTACTATTCCTAATATGAATTCCATAGGATCTATGATTGCAAAAAGCTTCAATCTCAACTCAAATCAAAACCATGATAAAGTCAAGAACTCAATCTCTCAATAGATTGGCCAAATCCATACAAGATCTCATCAAAACAACAATCAATAGACAAGAATAGATTTTTCCAACAACAAGGCAATTAAATCCACAATAAGAAATAGAATAATCGCACTAGCAACATAGCTTCACACAATCCAAGCCCTAGATTAAACTAGCCACACATAATCAAGAATTCAAGATCAATAGCTAATTCAATCTAAAAACAAGATATGTAAAATAGATAAGATTAAAATAGAGATCACCTAGTAAATGAAATGTGTTCTTCAATCCAAGCTTCAAATCTTCATTTACAAGGAGAGAATGTAAATCTAAGCTATCCTAAAATGGAAACTAAGAAATTAGAAAATGTAGATGGGAATGGGATTGGGGCTCTCCTTGAAATTCTATCAAGTCTCCTTAAATAGTCTCCGAAATTTCGCCCTAAAAATATTTCCTCCGCAGTGTCCCGTTCACGCACCCTTCACGCGTAAAGGTGATGATGTATAATGATGAGTGAAAATATGGGTGTGAATGTCGTTCCGCTGAGGATTGGGGCTATGGCACGTAATTGTATGAATTAAGAATACTAGGCACTAGAGTATGTGAATCAACTAGAATCCAATCAACTAAAACTAAATGATGAAAATTAAAATAAAGCAATTGACTAAGGAGTTAACTGTATGATAAGAGAATGGGCCAGATTAGGGGGATTGTAATCTTGATGCTCTAACAATCTCAAAATTAGGGAAAAACAATTAACCAAGGGATTTATTGGCAATGCACTCAAGAATTCAAGTTAGTTACTTTCGTAATCAATAACAAGAATTAGGCTAAGATTGCCCCACTTTCATGATGCATCAATCATAACCTTAAACACAAAAGCATTATAAGCCCCCAAATTACCCATATTCTCATAGTAGGAAAAATTGGGTTGAAATTGGTTAGGCTGAGTCTTTCACCCAACTTTCGTTGTGATAAATTTCTCTCCAAAACAAATCAATAAAAGTTGCGCATCAATTATCAATAAGAGGAAAATATAATCCAACTCAAACATAAACCATAGGTAAACAATTATTTCCCTTTATGCAATAATCACAAATCTAGCATCAAGAATAGCAATAGGACCCTAATCCAAACCCTAAAGCTAACTACTCATGCATCATAAAAGTAAATAAAACAAAGCAATAATAAATAACCATAAACATAGCAAGAAATCTGAGAAGAAAGTAAATAAAGGAATAAGAGAACTTTACTGATGAAGAACAAATCCAACTTCAATCCGAGATTCCAAGTTTGAAATTAAATAATCTAATATAAAACTAATCTAAACTATTCTAGGGAAATATAAAGAAAAGGGGAAAAATAAACTAAAACTAACTAGGGTTTGGAACTCTGTCAGGGAACCTCCTCCAATTGTAGAGAATAGGTAGAATATATAGGAGATAGATGGGCCTTGGCCCATTAGGCAACTTCCAATTCTTTTCCAATTTGTATTCTTGTTTCCTTCTTTTCTTGTAATTTCCTTTTCTTCCAGAACTTGTCCAAAATGTTCCAAAATTCTTCCTTTGTTGTTCCTTGTAGATAATTCAACACTTGGACAATATAACACACAAACAATTCCCAATTTCACTAGCATAAGGAAAATACAACTAAAATAAGGGGTGAATTATTGTACAAAATAGTAGATATCAGAAGGTTCGTGTGGACAGCTACTGGAAAGTGTTCACACGACCTTCACGCGTGAATGCCTTCCTTCGGGTCCTCCAGGGCTCCTGTCTTGCTCGGTTTACTCGTTTCGCTCGTTCCTTGTTCCTAATGGCTCCCGGGACCTCTGAAATGTCTCAATTTGTACCAAAGGTAGCTTTGTGTGTGGTTAACGAATTTAAAGCACAAAATATCATAAGATTATCACATAGGGATGCTAAAATGCTATCAATCACCCTTATTTATACTCAAATATATAGGTGTCTTGGGAGCTTATCTCTCCATGATATTCTTCTTCTCCAAACTTGATTTATATCATCAAGTCGATGTCTCGAAATCGCCTTTGACCTTTCGAGCAGTCCTGACCTCTCGAGTTCTTAGTCGATGTCTCGCGCTGGGTTGATGTCTCGAGACTTAGTTGATGTCTTGCAAACCCTTATTCCTCATGCGATGTTCCTTGACGTCTCGTGCTATCTTCTGATCGTTCTAAGACAAAACTTACAACATGAAACTTCTAAAATGTTCATCCAAGTCTACTTTGAGCTTAAATATTTTCCGGATTAACTTCATTTGCCCGGTTGTATTCGTGCTCTTAGTTTAATTGGCGAACTTACTACGTTATGCCTATACTTCGAGACTTAGAGGTTTTTCTGAAACATTTGATATCATCAAAACTTATTACATGCTGTTCCTAACACGTTTATCTATGAGTTTGTGGCTAGCTTAGAAGTCACAAGAAGAAGCGGTGACTTGAAAATCCCAACAATCCGTTTTTCCATCTTCAATGATACCCATCATATTTCGGTTAACACATTTGGAGTACTTCTAGGATTTTATGACAGAGAGGACCAAGCAAGATTGTGACACAGGAGACTTCCATGGGACTTTGGGGATCTTGAAACCCCAAAGAGGTATTGGTGGACCATTGCAAAGCCAGGAACCGAATAGAGTGGGTCAAGAGATCTTCATAGCCACATCCGTAGAGATGATCTTCGAGTAGTGCGACGAGTCCTAGCTCAATCTTAGGGAGGTCACAGGAGCAATTTTGCAAAAGTTTACAAGTCAGACTTGCTTGCACTTTGGAGCATGGACACGGGAAAACCCGTGAATATGGGCATGGTTTGCAAGGGGTGGCTATAGGCGTAACAACAAGAGAAGGTCCATTCAATGTTTATAGGGCCATTGGTCACCTAGTTGTGCATTGCTTTGGGATACAAAGCGAAGGCGGAATGGACAAAGTATAGCATTCCGGAGGAAAACGCGACTCCTATATCACTCGAGGATTTGGCCACTATGAACCTCGACCGCACACGTAAGACAAGAAAAGAGGCGAGAGCAGCTAGAAGGGTTGTGGCTATGTCACGCACTCCAACTGCACAGCCCCCCAACTCCATCTCCATCTTTGTCATCCCAGCCCGCACCATCCCGTCGTCAATCCTTATCTTCCCCATCTGCTCAATCTCATTCCCCTCCAATCTTGTCTACTGATGATTCAATCTTCTCTGAATCAGTAGCTCTATCGGCTAAGGATCCTACTCCACCATCATCATCATCACTTCCTGCAGCGCCTGAGCGCTTTATCAAGGTTACAAACTGGAAGTCCATGTAGGCTTTCCAATACCAGCTGCATTTGGAGCATGAGCAACAGCTGCAGGAAATGGAGGCCTAGCACCTCGAGCTTCTAGAGGAAGTAATCATGCAGGTGAACCAACTCCGGAGGGAGTTTGCAAACAGAGGACCCAACCCATGACAGTTAAAGGAGTGAAGATTGGAAGTTTGTTCCGTGGAAAGTGATTGCTTGAATGTTTTATGTTGATGACTTGAAGGATATTTGTGGACAATATTTTTGTTTTGTTTAATTTCTTTTCATGCTTGTTGACAATATTTGGTAGCCTGTTTGTTGCTACCTGACGTTTCGTCTAGCTAAGGACGTTAAGTGTGGCGCTCTTGGGAGGCACCCCAAGCAAAAAAAAAAAGAAAAAAAAAAAAAGAGAAGAGAGAGAAATCAGGGAACCTAGCTAGAAGAGAAGAAAGGTAGAATCATATTCTTCATTCTTTCGTGCTAACCTTTACTATAGGAACTTTTTGAAGGGCTGCAACATGCAAGGATGTTTAATTCATCTACGAAGGGATACGTAGTGTTGGTATATTTTTCTATCCCTTTTTCATTATGAATGCCCTGCTTTGATTCTAGGTTTAGATATTCTTTTCTATGAGTTTGTTTGCTTTGATGTACATAGGATGAGCAGCGTGATTTTGTTTATAAATGGGTGTTTAGTTGTTGTCCTAGCCCGGAAACACTTCTAAGTGTGGAAAGGCGTTCTTGTTGCTTTTTGAATGACCCTTGCTCCTTGTCCACCGTTCCTCATGGCAACATCGAGGACGATGTTGATTTGTAAGTGTGGAAATGATGCATTGTGCATATATACTGTTTAACACTTGAATTGATTGATTGATTGAGTTTATTGGGTGTATGATTTTGGAGAGTGTGTCATTGTCAATACTATCTAGGAAGAATTCTAACCATGTGCTAAGAAAATTTTTGAAATATGCTTTGGAAGTTACCTTTTGCACCAAAATTTGAAATATATGGAACCAAAAGGGTTCAAATCTTTGAGTGCTTGCATGTTATTCACCTTTTATTTTGTTAGGACCTTAGTCAAAGATCTTTCAAAGTGGGAGTGTGTACCCTCTAATTTAAGAAATATAATGCAAGGAAGCCCAGAAATTGAACTTAACTTGGTAGGGCATGGGGCAAAAGGAGAACCTAAATGTGAGAAAGTGAGATCATACCCCAATCCCCTAGAAAAAGGCATGAGGGGTTGAAATGGTGAAATGAGAAAGATCCGAGGTGAGCCGTTTTGCTAGGATAAGGGGCAACCATTGCACCGTTCTTCAAACAAGCATAGAGATCTACGTGAAGTCGGTTGTCCCAACAAGATCCTATGAGATGAGAAAATTGAGAGGAGGTGAGCCGCCCCGCTTGGATTCGAGCACCCATTGCACTAACCTTCGAAAAAGCATGGAGCTCCATGTGAAGTCAGGTCGCCTGAGAACGAGATCCGAGGGGATTGAGAAGAAAGAGTGACCGCCCAAGCCATGGCGGTGAGCGGTCCATGCCCTTACCCTCACTTATCTTTTGCGTATAGGGGCTTTGGCGTAAGGTTGGATGTTGGTTAGTGTGTACACATCGTTCCCACTAGTGGGATCGGCATAAGGCCCTCACAAAATGGAAGGTAAATCCCTTATTGTTTGCATGCTTGAAAGGTGTGAGAATGGTTTTCTTATTGTGAAATTTATCCTTCGAGATTTTTTTTCCTTAGCATATTCCTCAAATTTAATTGGTATGTGTTTAGCATTCCTGGTAGATAGTATGGGAGATATCACCCTCTTTGTTCAGTACCACCCGCATATCACTTAATCAATCAATTGATAAGAGTACTTAACTATTATGGAAGGAAGGTCGAGTTAGATTAGGAAAGTGCCTAAATGTAATAAGGAAAGAGTTCCTAAAGTATTTTAGAAGTTTCCTAAGGGAGAAATCCCTCTTAATTAGCTTGTATAAATAGGGGTTCTAAGCCTCGAGAAAGGCATAAGCAATTCATTGTACTCAAAGGCAATTTTTAATACCAAGAGGGCTAAGAAGTCACTCTAGTTTTCCAATCGTGTTAGTCGATTTTCCAGTGGTGTTGGCCTGTCGTTCGACCATTCTGTGGGAGATAAAACCAACAACCATTACCAATTCGGATGCTGCAGCCTTCAACTAGCAAATCCTAGGCAGCTAGTATGGAACACCAACAAAAGCTAGGATTGTAGCCAATCTTTGCTTGGAAGAAATCATTATTAGGAAAATATCGGGCCCTCGTAAAGCTTAGAAAATAAAGAGTCGGGATTAGTAACAAATCTCCATCCTTGTTTAGTCAATAGTGCAATATTAAACATGTGTAATCTTTTGAAACCCAGTCCACCCGAGTTTTTATTTCCGCACATTCTTTCCCAAGATAACCAGTGAAGCCCACCGTTTTTATTCTGCCACCAAAATTTGTTTAACATGTTTTCCATATTAGTACAAAAAGTCTTAGGGAGAAGATATACACTCATGGTGTATGTTGGCATTGCCTGAGCAACAGTCTTGAGTAGAACCTCTTTTCCAGCTCTAGATAGGATCCTCTTGTTCCAGCCCTCGACCCTGCGTTTAATTTTGGCTTCAATATAGGAGAAAATGTTATATTTTTTGCGTCCTATACCAATGGGTAGTCCCAAGTATTTACCCAAACCCTCAGAATTAACCACTCCAATGCTGCTGGTTACAGAACATCAGACAAATTCAAGGGTGTTTCGCCTATAGGAGATGCAAGATTTATTCAGATTGATTGTTTGTTCTAACAAAGAGTCATACATATCCAAGCACTCTTTTATAGTTCTGGCTTCATTCTCCTCTGCTTTAAAGAATAAGAGGTTGTCGTCAGCGAAGAATAAGTGAGAAATACTAGGAGCACTTTTAGAAATTTTACAACCATGAATATTACCCTCTCTTTCCTTTTTTTGGATGAGATATAAGAGAGACCTTCTGCGCATAAAATGAAGAGATAGGGAGACAGCGGGTCACCTTGTCTAATGCCGCGCGAGGGAAAAATGCTTCTAGTGAGTTTGTCGTTGATAACCACTTTGTAATGAGTGTAGTAACGCAGTTCATAACCAGACTAATCCAGCGAGAATAAAAACTCAAACATGTCATAATCATTTCCAAAAAGTTCTTCCATCTTGTCATAGTAATATAGTTGAGCACTCAAGTTATATTACTCTCGGCGAACTAGAACACAAAGATGACACTTTGAATATTTATCGGAAGTGTTGGCAGAAATTTCAAGAAAAAAATATTCGAGAGAGAGAGAGGAAAATAAAAAGGATTTTGAAGTGTTTGAAATCAGCTCCAAACAATTTTGTTTTGACCTTCATAACCGAAAACTTAATATAGAATTTAACAAAGTGGTTACTACCGTTAATTCTTAAAATTAAATTGAAATTAATTCTCATTTTGGAATTTGATTTACACCCCACGCGAGAAAATACCTCTAAGCTATACAGTTCAAATTCCTTTAAAAATGATTTGTATATATACTAGTGCAAACCCACTTCTCATTCCAATGTGGGATAAATGTTGCTTCTAAGCATTCCTAACTCCATTTTCGAAATCAAATGAGTCTACTATGTCAATCAAATTCTTATTTATTCATTATCCGTTTTTGAGCTTATAATATATCAATTTCTTTGTCTTACTTCAAAGAACTCAAATCTACTTTGGCTTGACCTAAATAAAAAGTGGACACTAAATTTATTTGTACCACAAAATAGCTATTTAAAATACATTTTTGCTAAAAATTTCCAACATGTTCACATTATTTATATATAGTACGGAGTAATAGTAGTTATTTTTACAAGTATGTGCTTTATTTTTTTAAAAAAAAATAATTATAATATATCTCAGATAAATTTTTTATGAACAAATCATATATCACTAGTTGACAAACTAGTTGCGTGATGCAAATTTCAATTACATATTTGTTTTGGTTCCTATTTTAGCCTCATTTGAAATTGAAGAAAAATAATGAGATTTTCTTTGCTTCTGCGTGATCCATTTCTCTCTCTCTCTCTCTCTTTCTTTCTTTCCTTCTTTTATTATTATTATTTTTTTCATAAAATTTGAGAAAATAAAATTTTCTCTAAAACGAAAGGCCCAAGCAGTAGCAGTGCTTGAGTTGGGACTTGTGGATCTCAAAATTCAAAAAATATATATATATATATAGGATTGCGTTCAAATGCGTACTGGCCGCCCAGGAGAGAAATGTGGACGAATCACAGCGCGCTACGTGTCCGAAATGTAGTTGCACCTAACGTTATAACTAGGTGCACGTCATGTTATAACTAGGTGCACCCAGGTGCATAAATGTTAACAAGGTAAATTACTTGCACCTGCAAGTGAAAATAGGTGCACACGTGCAAGTAAAATGTATTACAAGTGCAAGTAAATTGTACAATGAGCATCAATACTAAGTGCACCTAATGTTATAACTAGGTGCACCTAATGCTATAACTAGGTGCACATAGGTTGCAACCAGGTGCATGAATGTTAACAAAGTAAATTATGTTAGACATGTATGCCCTAGGAGCCAACATTTATTGTTTTGGCATTAATTTCTTATTAAATAAATATAATAAATAATTATTTTATTTATTAAGGCTTAGTTAATATTTGATATTATTCCATACAATCTTCTTAATTCTTCATTGTTAAGTGTTAAGAATATGAGTGACGAAGAATTAATAAATGAAGTATTGTAAAAATGTTCCTAGTCATAGAAATTCTAATTGGGCATTAGAATTCCGATAAGACTAGCACATTGTCCTTCTTATGGTGAGTCTCATGCCATTCTGTATGAGATACAGAGAGTTGACATGTGGATGATTGTTAGAGAACAAGTCATTGAACATTGACTGACTACAACGTACCACATGGTGTTTACCTAGTGTCATCGGTATGTTGTATGTTACAAGTATGCAATAATCCTTTGACTTGAGACGACATGGTTGTCTCATACATATGGTGGACTAGCTTTTGCCAGTATGCGTCTTTTGTTCCTTATGGGACTATAAGTGTACTTGGTGGCATAGTTCAGTAGTATTGTACGGAGACATGTGTGCGTTCAATAGAGGATCCACCGCCTTGAGGTAACAAGGATGTTCCAATCTATTCAATAATCATACAACGAGAATCTCTGGCCAGAGTACAATGAAGTTGGACTTCAGGTTAAGAATATCGAATAGACATATTGACCAGATTTATGGGTTTGACCAAGTTTGACCATGACCTTTATCTGGTTCGGAACAAGTGTTGTGTGGAAGGAATGTTGCATGATATTTGTAACGGAAAGGTTCATTATAATATATTAAAATATATTCATTGTCAACTAGATAGTCATGATATACTGCTAGGTGTCACTCATGACTTACGAGTTATTTAATAATGAGTTATTAAATATTACTCGTTGCTAGTTTGACTATGAACCTAGAAAGTCACACCATAATGGTTCGTGGTAATGCTGAGAACTTTAAAAGAAATCGATAAAGAGTTATCGATATTGAATTAATACATTAATAACTGATTAATGAATTAATTCAATACTGGGTAGATTTGGGCTTTTAAAAGGCTAGCACCTTTGGGCCCAAACCAGGCTATATATATATATATATATATATATATATATATATATATATATATATATATATATATATATATAAGCCTTGCCTTATTTCTTAACAGAGAGTTGTGCCAGAGAGATTTTCATAAAATAGTTTTCACATAGAAATCCTGGGAGTTCTCGCGTGCCCGACCGGTGGACGGACTAGAGGTCGGACGACTGGACGGTTTTGATTCTGCCAAAGCACGCTTCAAGGGTAAACCTATCTAACTCCCTTGTTTACATAGAATCATAGAAAATGCGATTTGATGCTTCCGCTGCGCATGTATGTTTTTCTAACAAATTACTTGCACAAGTGCAAGTAAAATGTATTGCAGATGCAAGTAAAATGTATTACATGTGTAAGTGAATTGTACAGTGAGCATCAATACTAAGTGCACCTAATGTTATAACTAGGTGCATCTAATGTTATAACTAGGTGCAACCTATGTTATAACTAGGTGCACCTAGGTTGAACCCAGGTGCATGAATATTAACAAGGTAAATTACTTGCATTTGTAAGTGAAAGTATTTGCGAAAATAGGTGCATGAATATTAATAAGGCAAATTACTTGCACTTGTAAGTGAAAATAGGTGCGAAAATAGGTGCACTTGTAAGTGAAAATAGGTGCGAAAATAGGTGCACTTGTAAGTGAAACTAGGTGCACTTGTAAGTGAAACTAGGTGCACTTTTAAGTGAAACTAGGTGCACCAAAGTTCCAGTCTTTTACGAAAATGCCACCGCGTCATTTTTTTTTAAAATTGCATCTGATTCGTTGATTTGGACACGTGAATGGCTGTGAAGTGTTCTCATTTCTTACCTGGGCGGCAGTTCGCATGGGAGTGCATCCCTCTATATATATATATATATAATCATATTAAGTTAAAAATGTTTGAATAAGTGTAAAACAGATACTAGTTACCTTGTAAAGGATTATGAATATTTCAAAAAGAAAAACTATTTGATTGATGGTAAAAAAGTTAAAAATATAATTACACACACAAATACTAGTGTATATATTACAAAATTACAAATGTTTGTTTAAAGATTACAAGACAGTACTGTATTTCACAAGGGAAGCTATGATGCACAGAGCTGAGCATATGACACACTCTAACCCCGGCCCACTTCATTATTCAAACACACAACAAGAAATCAAAATGTAATGTTTGAACACCCAACAATGTGTATATAACATTGTTGTACTTATCAACAAAACAACACCACAAACTGGTACTTGAACTCACATGTTTCAAGTTTGCTTAGGTTTATTCAATTGATATGCATATAGACAAGGAACCATATCATTTGCAAAGGCTTCTAGGCCCTAGCTAGCTAGCGACGGAAGCTCCTAGGTCGACTTGTTGGTTCAACTTCTTCTCGCAGCTTTACCACCGTATAAATAGCTGCTCCTGCAACGGCACCAAGAGTGGGTGCCACTAAATATATCCAAATTGACTTGTAATTTCCTGCTGCAACTGCTGGCCCTAGAGTGCGTACTGGATTCATGGAACCACCGCTAGATGGCCTGGATGGATGGGAAACGTACACAAAAATCTCATTATTTACACTCATACTTTTAACAATTAAATTATCCACATCAAATATTTTGATTCACTAGATTTAAATATAAATGTTTTATTTAAAAAACACACCATTCAATTAAATTTGGTTTCTCGTTTTTACTAAAACAAAAACATTTTACCATTAGAATTATATTGCAAGCCTATTGCTCGAGCTTTGTAGAGGCAATGTAGGAGCTTTTGACAAGTATCACATGTGTTAAACATGATACACTTATTTTGCACGAATTTCCTTTCCTATATAGTTTGTCATTTTGCACCCATTTAATATAAATTTAACAATTTTAAAATTACACTCATCAAGTGTGTAAATATTTTTTTCGTCACAAGTATTTTTAACTTAATTTTTTAATTACCTATTACTTTTTTTTTTTTTTTTCAGTTTTAAAAAGATGGATCTTAGTACAAGACAACTTACATACTACAAACACTGTGGATTCACCCGTTATTATTTGAGTATTGAAAAGTAAGTTAATAAGAAATTTATATTTACCCAGCCACAAGAATGTTTAGCATAACTGTAGCTCCAACTGCTATGCCGGCCAATTCTCCCACCTAAATGAAATGATAGTAAGAATGATTGTTTAGTGAGCAATTAGGAGGAAGAGGAAGAGGTAAAGGAGGAAGATTAAACAATTATAGTCCACTTACTAACTGAAAATTTTTTCAAATTTTATGAAAAACTAGAGAATTGGTGAGTTTTTCATTTTGAAAACAAAAAATATTTTCTAATTCTCTAGAAAACTGGAAAACTTTTAAAAACTGTTTTCTTGAAGTAAACAGACCATAAAGTGTCTACTTACTGCGCGTGTATCAGTAGCAACAGCTGTGACAACGAAGAGGAGATTAAAGGTAATGAGGAACTCAAGGGCAAAAGCTTGTCCAGTGCTAACTGATGGAACGGTGACACCGCCAGACAAGAAGGGGTGGAAAACACCTTTAAGAGCAAAGGAAGCACATATGGATGCTGAAACCTGAGCTGCAATATAAGCCGGTACTTGCGCCCAGGGAAAGTGACGAAGAGCGGCAAATGCGATGGTAAGCGAAGGATTAAGATGAGCTCCAGAGATGTGACCAGTCGATAAAATGATGATCATAACCGCTAGTCCAGCACAAGCCGCATTCCCAATCAACGACTCCGCACCATTGTACTTTTGGTTTACAATGGGTCCAGCTGTTGCAGCAAATATCAATATAAACGTCCCAACGAATTCTGCCCCAACCTACACAACCAATTGGACAATAGATCAGATAACAATCATGCTTTCATGGACATATAAAATCTAACTCATAAAATATAGGACTTAACATCAACTGTAATTTTTTTTCGATTTAGTCCTAAACAACTTTTTATGCTTAATTAGATCATTGACTTTGACAGTTTTATCCAATTGAGTCTTTGGCTATTAGAATCAAGGACTAAATCGAAAAAAACACTATTAATTGATGATTAAATTGTGTAAAACTACTATAACAATTGACTAACTTGAGTAAAACTACTATAGTCGAGAACTAAATTGAGTATTAATAAATGTGAAATTACAAAGCTATCTTATTAACAGAGGACTCAATTGAATAAAATCGTCAAAGTTGAAGATCTAATTAAGCACGACTAAATCGAGAAAAAAATCACCACAGTCGATGACTAAATTAAGTATTAACTTTAAAATATAGTATTAAGAAAAATCACAATAGTCTAAGACTAAATTAGGTATTAACTCTAAAATATTGTATTGAACACATGCATTACATAATCATTTTCATGCATTATGTGATAAAGTAGTGATAGTAGAAATAATATTTAATATAATGAAAGAATCTTTCTAATATATATATATGGTGAAATATTTCTATCAAAGAGTCGTAGACGACTAACCTATAGTTTCATATCTTGTATAACAAACAAATATTGAAATACAGAGCTATTATTGAATGAATGGCCGATAATATTATTTATATCTAAAAACTAAGTAAGTGTGAAGGAAGGTTATACATTTTATTTATGTATGTTTTTTCGTTACGTTTTTTGTTATACATTATACTATAAAAGTTATACTATACAATATTTTGAATATACCCCTACTATTATAACTTTCGTTATCTTTTTTATTATTGTTACCATGCACATATATCCACCATATATTTTCTTATCTTCTTTAATAATAATAATAATAATAATAATAATAATAATAATAATAATAATAATAATAATAATAATAATATACAGATTGTTGGGGTTGGGGATTCAACCTTTTTGGGAGCAAATATATATGCACATTACATATTAAAGTTATTTTTTTTTTTTGAATACACATATTAAAGTTATATGTTAGTTATTTCCTAAAATATAAATATCAAATTTATAAAATTTTTTTACATTATTATTATTATTAACAATAATATAAATATCTAAAATTTAAATAAGTTTTATCTTCAAATAATTTAAATAAATTTAAAATTTTAATATAAAGTATTAATATTGGGCACCTATGTTTGCGTATGAAAATATTAGTATTATATATATATAATACGGAGTAATAGTAATTTTTAATATACCGTGCTATAATATTTTTAAATAATTATAATATATCTAAGATAAATTATTTACAAACAAGTCATCCCTAGTTGGCAAACTAGTTGCATTATCCATCTAATCCATCATGTCATCATGTGACCCACCCCCTATAGAAAATAATAGGTTAGGCAGGATGCAAATGTCAATTGCATATTTGTTTTGGTCCCTAATGTAGCCTCATTTCAATTTGGAAAAAAAATAATGAGATTCTCTTTGTCTGTGCATGATCCCACTTCTCTTTTTCATAAAATGCGTGAAAATAAAAATTTCTCTAAAACGAAAGGCCTAATCACTAGTGGCACTTGATTTGAAACTTATGGATCTCAAATTTCAAAATTGATAATATTTTTATCAAATTATTTTATCACATGATAAATAATATATGACAAAAATTTGTGTGCTGAGTATCCGAGAGACGAGTTGGGTCGGGATGAAAATGTAATATATATATATCAAAAAACTGTATTATGATATTAATAATGAATAAATTGTATTCTTTATATGAGAAAATAAAATACTTTTTTAAAAAAATGTAATACATTTATATTTTGATTTAAAAATATTACAGAATATTTTTTTCATAAGTATTATATTTTCTCTCATAAATAATAAAGATTTATCAACATTACTTATAAGGAAAAAACATAATACTTTTGATGAAAAATGTAATACTTTAACATCGAAATGTAAAAGTATTACATTTTTTTTTCCTTTAAAAGTATTATTACATATAAGTAAGAAACTTTTCATTTTTTATTAGTATTATATTTTTTAAATATTTATATTTTCATATTGAGCTAACCTAACTCGTCTTACCAATAAGAATTTGTGAGACAATTACATACAAGTGTGACACATAATATATATTTAATGTGTGGCAACTTTACGATTATATAAACTATTTATAAATTGATTGATACTTTAAAATATAATAGTACCGACTAGTATTCTGATAAGCGATCGGTGATGAAAAATGAAAAATATAGAGAGGGTGTGAAAGAGCACCTTTCGGGTGAGCGAAATGTCCGGCGCGGGAAAATCGGTGAGACACGTGTGAGGTGCTCCCCACGTGGGAGCGTCCAAAGGGAAGCACTTGCATCGGGGCATTGACTTGCGATCATATGACATGGAGTCCACGTGGAGGGACGTGAAAAGCGGAGTGGGCGTGCCGGGAGTCGCCGGCGCCGACGCCGTCGGAGTTCCAGTTTCAGGTTCCGGCATTTCTCTCTTCCTTCAATCAAGCTCAGTAAAAGCAGTACAAACAAACTATTTTTTTAATTTTTTTTTTTTTTTGGAAAAACGAGCTGTAACTAACTGAATTGGACAGTATTACATGATTTTCCGGTTTTTCTAAAGGCGCCGCTACAGGATCGTCTCCGTTACAGCCACACCGCTAACACCGAAGATAACGAACTAGAATTCTAAACCGGACATAGAAGATGAAAGATAGAGAAAATAAACAATTTTTTTTTCTTTTTTTGGAAGAAAAAGCTAGAAAGCTGGGATAGATCGACGTTACATGCTGTTTTGGTTTTTATAACTGTGCGGCTAAGGAAGAAGAAGTTGGAAGAGATCCAGCCTAATCAAACGATAGATACACTAATTATGACAACAAAATTGGTTTTGTCGCCGGAGTTTCATGCAAGCTCGATCGATCAGAACGAAAACAAGTACAGATTTAAGAACTGGGCGTGATGTTATGGTTGAGGGAGGAATTGAAGAGCTTAGGGCGGCGAGAATGGGAGAGATGGATAAATTTTTGATTAAGAAAGAGAGTGGTGAGTAGAACGTAGGGTGGAGAGAAGCGGGAGGAGAAATAATAATGCGGCAAAAGTATATAGTTGCTATATAGAAGGCTAGTCCACCAGTCGTACATCGTTGGAAAGTACTGAGAAGCCCCTTAAAAATATATTTTCCTCTTCCTCATTGATTGAAAAGAAAGTAAAAAAAAAAAAGAAAAAAAAAAAAGGCGACTTTAACTATTAATGCTATATATTTTCAAAAAAGTGCATCTAATTTTCTTTTTCTTTTTCTTTTTTTTTTTTTACAAAAATTTACGTGAGATTGACTCACGAATTCTTGTTCTTGAGACAAGTTGGGTCGAGATAAAAATGTAATACTTATACTGCAAAGTGTAATACTGATCAAGAATAAAATGTTTATTACTTATATATGTTAAAATATAATACTTTTGAAAAAAAAATATAATACTTTTAATTTTGATTTAAAAGTATTGCATTTTTCTTCAATTAAGTATTACATTTTTCCTTATAAGTAACAAATATTTGCCAACATTACTTATAAGGAAAAATATAATATTTTTGATGAAATATATACATTTTCTCCTATAACTAACAAACACTTTAATTTTAATTAGTATTATATTTTTCATTATAAGTATTACATTATTATATTGATCTAACTCGAACCATTTCACAAATAAGGATCCATGAGATTGTTTTTTTTTTTTTTTTTTTTTTTTTTTTTTTTTTTTTTAAACGGGCTCAACCCAGCCAAAAAGTTCAATCTTGTAACTTTATAGCTACCAAGTCAACAGCTTGACCAATTTCGCTTAGATTATATTGCTTCGAGTGCATGTACTTTAACTTTAGAAAAATGTATTCCCTCCTAACTAAAAAGATTGAGTTGATGATTATATTACATTTTGATATATTAAATTCTCAAATGATAATATCAATCCATTTATAAAAGTAATAAGTATTTTATTATTACAAAAAATAACTATTAAAATGTAAATTTGAATGAAAAATAACATCTTTTCATTTCGAGACGTATAATAATACTTTTTTTTTTTTTTGGAAAAAGACGTATAATAATACTAGTTACGAACATGTGCAATTGTCCAACAAGTTAAAACACAAAAAGTGAGATTATATATCATTGACATAAATGCAAATCCACATAAATCTTATAATATGCAACTCTAATCAGACACATTATAATTCCTCATAAATTTTCATAACATACATTGACCTTGATTGGCAGTTAAAGTTGTTAATAGATCTTTTTTTTTTTTTTTTTTCTTGGAGTACCCACTGCTGCTTTTTCACCACAATACATACAGTTAAATAGTTAGTT
>CP025655.1:15228662-15241814 GCA_003576665.1 Ipomoea trifida | reverse complement strand
CATGCGTACACCATACATTGACCTTGATTGGCATAAAGTTGTTAGATCTTTTTTTTTTGCCATAACATATACATACGCGTTATAAGATTGATATGCTTTTATGCTGATAATAATAATATGTAATGATAATTAGATCATTATCTTACGTAGCTATATTTAAAACTCATGATTAAAAGTGTCAATAATATAAGGCAATAGAACATTGTAACACACTTGACTGATTAAAAAGATGTTGAGACTACAACGTAACATTATTGCTGCAATCCATCTTTCAAATCCAGAAAATGAAAGAAATTTAAAAAATAGCTACATTTACAACATTCATTAATCTTGTAAGTAAAATACTTATAGAACTAATACAAATTTACAATTTATTTCATTTTCTACACTCAACTTGCTTGGATTAAAGGCAAAATCATTATCAATCTTGACAAAAAAAAAATGGTATATAGGATGCAACCACTGTTTAAAAATGTTTATGCACAAAGTGACATGTCACTTTGTGCATAAACATTTTTAAACAGTGGTTGCATCCTATATACCATTTTTTTTTTGTCAAGATTGATAATGATTTTGCCTTTAATCCAAGCAAGTTGAGTGTAGAAAATGAAATAAATTGTAAATTTGTATTAGTTCTATAAGTATTTTACTTACAAGATTAATGAATGTTGTAAATGTAGCTATTTTTTAAATTTCTTTCATTTTCTGGATTTGAAAGATGGATTGCAGCAATAATGTTACGTTGTAGTCTCAACATCTTTTTAATCAGTCAAGTGTGTTACAATGTTCTATTGCCTTATATTATTGACACTTTTAATCATGAGTTTTAAATATAGCTACGTAAGATAATGATCTAATTATCATTACATATTATTATTATCAGCATAAAAGCATATCAATCTTATAACGCGTATGTATATGTTATGGCAAAAAAAAAAGATCTAACAACTTTATGCCAATCAAGGTCAATGTATGGTGTACGCATGTTTTTTTTTTTGCCATAACATATACATACACGTACACCTAAAAGATTGGGCAAAAACTTGTGTGAGACCGTCTCACCATGAGACGGGTCGGGTCGGGTCAAGCTGCAAATATAACACTTATATGCACAAATATCATACTTATATGCTCAAATGTAATACTAATAAGGAATAAAATTTTTGTTACTTATAAGGGTAAATGTAATACTTTTAAGGGAAAATACAATACTTTTACATTTCAATTTAAAACTACTACTTTTTTCCTCAAAAGTATTACATTTGCCCTTATAAGTAAGGGACACGTACTTGTCAACATTACTTATTATGAAAAATGTATTACTCTCTCTCTTATAAGTAACAAAAATTGTATTCTTTATTAGTGTTATATTTGAGCATATAAGTATGAAATTTGCACATATAAGTATGACATTTGCATGGTGCTTTGACCCGACCCGTCTCACGAATAAGGATCCGTGAGAAGGTCTCACACAAGTGTGACCCAAAAGATTGATATGCTTTTATGCTGATAATAATATGTAATGATAATTAGATCATTATCTTACGTAGCTATATTTAGAACTCATGATTAAAAATGTCAATAATGTAAGGCAATAGAACATTGTAACACACTTGACTGATTAAAAAGATGTTGAGACTACAACGTAACATTATTGCTGCAGTCCATCCTTCAAATCCAGAAAATGAAAGAAATTTAAAAAATAGCTACCTTTACAGCATTCATTAATCTTGTAAGTAAAATACTTATAGAACTAATACAAATTTACAATTTATTTCATTTTCTACACTCAACTTGCTTGGATTAAAGGCAAAATCATTATCAATCTTGACAAAAAAAAAATGGTATATAGGATGCAACCATTGTTTAAAATGTTTATGCACAAAGTGACAAACTATTTAACTGTATGTATTGTGGTGAAAAAGCAGCAGTGGGTACTCCAAGATTATTACTAACAATTCAACAACAAAAAAATTAAAGAAAAACACACACACATAACATGCACACACAAAATCAAGTACTACACTCATTCATACTAATTCTAAAAATATGAATGTCAAAATGAACATGAGCAAAATGGATGTGGAAATGGTTGATGAAATTGGACATATATATTGCAGCATCAGTATTCGGACTACCTGCAATGTCATTGTTGTTATTATCAAGTAAACAAGTTATGAAACTAGAACAAAATGTACTACTCATTAACCAAAAAAATTAAGTACTACTGAAGATGAAGACAATGACAACGCTACTTACCCGAAAGAAATTTAAAAAGATTTAGGGCGTGTTTGGTTCGCACATGGGAATCGAAATCGGTATGGGTATCAATAACTTGGTAAGGGTAATGGGTTTTGGTGAAAGTATTTTACATGTTTGGTAGTAGGGTGGAATGGGAATGATTATTAATAGTTGGGGAAGAAAGGAGGAAAGGAAATGAAACCCTTATTTAATAAGGGTATGTGTTTTTCAATTAATGGGTATTCCAAACCCATAGTAGTACTCTAAAAACCTGTCAACCAAACAATAACAATCACTTTGATACCCATACCTTATACCAAAACCCGTCAACCAAACACCACCTTAGTGAAATTCAAACCAAAAGTAGTATTTATTTAGACTATCATTTTTAAACTAAGTATTTAGACTAGCGTTTTTACAAAATTGCAAACATTTATTTTAATGACAATTATAATCAATCTCTTATATATTATCTTGTATTCATATTCTTTGAATTATTGATTAATTAAATTAACAAATTCAACATTCAATTATATATGCATGAACATCTTCTACATACTCTATGCACGAGCATCTCTTATATACTCTTGCATTTATATACTTAAAGTACTTATTTAAAAATAAACATTGAAATTATCTCATTTGCACAATGGGGTAAAAAGCTAGGCATCGACATAAATGCAAATCCACATATACATTGAACTTGATTGAAGTTAAAATTGTTAATAGATCTTTTTTTTTTTGGCCATAATATATACATATACAATCACAAAATACTTGGAGAATAGTATGTTGTAATTGCAATCCCTAATTTTTTTTTAAAAAAGAAAAAGTTAAAATAATGGAAGATCGAAATGTATAAACATACCATGGATTGGGCATTTAGGCGTCAAATATTGTGTTTGACCCCCATATTTGCCTTCTTGATAACTTGAATGATAGTGCATTAGTTTCTCGGACAATATGTTGAGGGGAATAATTTTAAAAAAAATATGGAGGGGTGAAATATGAAAGATATTATGATTGCACAAAAAGGTTTAATAGAAGTTCTTCTCTCAAAAAATTAAATCACCAACTTTAAGGGTCCTCACACTTTGACGGACTCACCAGACATGTGCAAATATCGGTGTGCACAAGTTAAGGGATTTGTTCACTTTGGACATAATTCTCACACTAATAAAATGTACAATTAATTAATCATATTGACTTTTATATTGCTTTAGATGACAAGAGAAATTTGTCGCTATTATCCATGGTGTGCACTTGATAAATATCGTCTTGTAATCTTAACAGGTAAAGAATAATAATGAAGTATATTAATTTATTTGTCCATAATTAGCCAACTCAAGCTAATAAAGTCGATTAATAAGTCATTTTTATTAGAAGTCGAACTTGAAGTAGTGGGGCAAATCAATAATGGTGGGGCAGAGACGCAGAGTGGGCGACGGTGTTAGGAGAGGAAGGAAGGGAATGGCAAGTAAGGAAGGCTGAAAAAAAAAAGTCAACGGTAAGCTTTGGTCACCTGCACGTTGCTCCAATGACAGCCTTTTGTTGCTCTCGTATCACAGCGATTGCAATGGCACAGCCCACGGTCTCACAACTCACAACTAATATTTAAAAACAAAAAAAAAATTAAATAATGAAAAAACGCAATAATGCGAATAAGAAAATTAGGAATGTTTATCCCTATGTTGTCTCGATTCATTTGGCAACAAACAAGAAATAGTAGGATATTTATTCCATAATAATACGTACTGCGTCGCGTTAAAATAAAAAATAAAAAATAAAATGCAACGATCAACGTAACCGCCTGTGACGCCCTCATTTCTCTATACTTTAATAATTCCACACTCTCTCCTATGTGATAATATTAAAATGCATTATTGGGGAAACTTTCTTTCATGCTAACGAGGATACTAACATAGCAATTTAAAAGATTATTCTGTTGGTCTAAAAATATGGAGGAGGATGTCTTAATTTAATATTTGACCTTTTGTTCTCTTTATATTAAGTTACATGTTTAGGAAAGATTAAAGTTCATTATTTTTTTTAGATTACATGTTTAGGAGTGATGAATGTCATTCATTGCTTTGTAAATATTGTTCCTAAAAAGGAGGCTAAAACATCATCATGGAAGCAAAATTTTTAGATTAGGCCCAATGAAAACTGTAAAGACATTTTTTTTTGGTCTCTCTTAGCTTGTGTGTTGAGAGATGTTATGATGAGAACGGAATGAATTGTATTGAATGAGATAGTTCAAAGATACAGATTACAAGGATATATATAATGAGAGAATCTCAAGCAGACTAGAATAGGGAATCACAGGAAGCCTATAATAGGGAGTCATAATCTGACTCAAATACATAGAGTCCTAATACTCCCCCTCAAGCACAGGATATGCTAGTAACTTGTAGCTTGTCTCTAAGAAAAGAAAATCTAGGACCAGACAGAGCTTTAGTAAAGATATCAGCAAGTTGATCTGTGGTTGAAATAAAGTTGACTTGAATATCTCCTGCAGCAACTCTGTCTCTAACAAAGTGATAATCAATCTCAACATGTTTGGTACGCGCATGAAAAATCGGATTTGCAAACATGTATGTAGCACCAAGATTGTCACACCATAACTTGGGAACAGAAATATTGGGGACATTGATCTCACGTAGTAAAGACAAAATCCAAATTACTTCAGCACAAACATCTGCTAGTGCTTTGTACTCGGCCTCAGTAGAAGATCTAGCAACAGTTCTTTGTTTCTTATAAACCCAAGACACAAGATTGGACCCAAGAAACACAGCATAACCACTAGTCGACTTTCGGTCTTCGGGACAACCAGCCCAATCAGAATCAGAAAAAGCATGCAAATCTCTAGATAATGACTTTCTGATTCGCAGACCACAAGTGATAGTTCTCTTAACATACCTTAAGACTCGTTTCAGTTGTTCCCAATGTGAAACTGTAGGAGCATGCATATGTTGACACAGTTGGTTGACTGCAAAGGATAGATCCGGGCGCGTGACAGTCAGATATTGTAGTGCCTCTGCCAAACTCCTATATTGGGTAGGATCCTCATACAAGTCTGCACTGAAAGGAATAGTTTTCGAAACAGATATAGGAGTAGATAATGCTTTGCATTCTGCCATTCCAGCACGTTTTAAAATATCAGTCATATATCTCTTTTGCAAAAGTAGTATACCACCATCACATTTAACTGTCTCAATACCAAGAAAGAAACTAGGTTCGCCAAGATCCCTAATCTTAAAAGCAGCAGACAGCTTTGATAATAAACGGGTTACAAGATCTGGATCACTCCTCATCACAAGTATATCATCCACATAAACTAAGAGGTACGCATAAGCAGTATCTTGAAAAAAATATAATAGAGACACATCTGTGTTTGATGCTTGAAAGCTAACAGAGAGCAAAAATGAGTGCAAATGATTAAACCAGGCTCTAGGAGCCTGCTTTAAACCATATAGAGATCGTTTAAGCAAGCAAACATGATTTGGATATTGAGCATCAATGTAACCAGGAGGTTGCTTCATGTAGACAGTTTCAGACAGATTACCATTTAGAAAAGCATTATGAACATCAAGTTGTCTAATCACCCAACTAGAGGATATAGCTAATGAGAGAAGTAATCTGACAGTAATAGGTTTTATCACAGGGCTAAAGGTATCAAAGAAGTCTTGACCTGGAACCTGATTAAAACCTTTTGCTACTAACCTAGTCTTGTGTCTCTCAATGGAACCATCTGCTTTCCTCTTGGTGCGAAAAAACCCATTTGCAACCAATAACATTCATATCAGGCTTTGAGGGAACAAGACACCACATTTGATTATGTAAGAGAGCATTTAACTCTTGATCCATTGCTTCCCGCTATTCAGGATGCTTGACTGCCTGTGAGTAACATGTGGGATCAATAGGACAAACCTGTACAGTCAAGCCTGCAGGAGGAGCACGGGATTTGTTTCTAGTGTCCATAGCATTAGTTCGCTCAGTTGGGCGTGTGGATCGACCATGCGGACGTCCACGGTGCCGTTTTTCTATCACCGTAGGGAGTGTAGGAGCCACTTGAGTAGGATTTGTGGAAGGAGAACATGGATTCAACACTGATTCGGCCCAAGGACGTGGCATAGTGTCTGAAAGAGCCTGCAAAACAGTCTTAACAGCAAAGGGGAAAACCATCTCATCAAATCGGACATGTCAACACACATATATCTTATTAGTTTGTAAGTCCATGCACCTATACCTCACAAAGGACTCTGGATAACCTAGAAAGACACAAGGAGATGACCTATAATCCATTTTTGTGATGATTATAGGGCCTTAAGTGAGGATAACATAGACAACCAAAGACACGAAGAAAGGAATAGGAAGGAGGGGATTTGTGCAACATAAGATGAGGACTGGAGTTATTTAACACAGAGGATGACATTTTATTGATTAAATATACCGCAGTCTTAAACGCATAATCCCAAAACTTAGATGGAACGGAGGCATGGGCTATGAGTGCTAGACCAGTTTCAATTATATGTCTGTGTTTCCTCTCAACACGACCATTCTGTTCATGAGTATATGCACACGATTGCTTATGATGGATCCCTAACTAAACAAAAGATTGATGTAGCTTTTTGTATTCAGCTCCAAAATCAGACTGAATGGATTTTATTTTTCTATTAAAGGATCTCTCAGCAAAGGTACGAAACCTATCAAAATTAGCATAGAGATCAGATTTCAGTTTCATCGAAAAGAACCAAGTATAGCGAGAGTAATCATCAACAAAAATGACAAAATACGATAACCATTTGTGGATAATAAAGGAGCTGGACCCCAAATATCAGTGTAAACTAAATCAAGAATATTCAAACTAGACGACTCAACACGTGGTAAAGGAAAACGCACAGATTTTCCCAATTGACACGCATTACACAAACTATAACTATCATGAATATTATTCCTAGAGCTACTAACCGAACATGACTGAAGAACGCGACTAAGGACATGATGATTAGGATGACCTAGTCGGTTATGCCAAACCTGATGTAGAAGCACGAGCTGACAGAAAGGCAGAAGGAGAGGAAACTGGAGTAGGAAGAGTATACAGCCCCCAAGAGCTACTGCCCTGCAGAAGGATTTCCTTGGTGGTGATATCCTTTACAACAAAAAAGGAGGGGTGAAACTCAAAAAACACTTTATTATCTGATGCAAACTTTTGAATAGACAGTAAAGATGTTGACAAACCAGGAACATGGAGAATCTTAGATAACTTAAGAGACCTAGACGGGGTATCAAAGGTAGCATGACCAACACGACTAATAGACAGGCCCATACCATCACTGACACGTAAAGTGTCATTACCAGTGTACTTCTTCGAGGTAGAAAGGGCAGCTATGTTCGGAGTTGCATGATGTGTAGCTCCGGTGTCCGATAACCAAGTATGAGAATTTGATGAGGCACCCAAACCATTCTGAAACACCAAATTAGCTTGAGGATCCGAAGTCCTTGAACGACGCCAAACACAATCGGTTGCCATGTGACCGAAACTAGAACAAATGAGACACTGTTTTTCAAAGCGCAAAACACAATTGGGTGCCGTGTGGCCCAAACCATTACAAAGTTGGCATTGAACATCAAAGCATCGAGAACAATCGGTCGACACATGACTAAAACTATAACAAACAAAACACGATTTTCTAAAGCGTAGAAAACAATTGGGTGCCACGTGACCGAAGCCAGGACAAAATTGACACTTAACATTAAAGCCATGTCTATCACGCTGCTGACCTCGACGCGGACTGCCACGATCCCAATTGCTACCTTCTTGTTGCATGATTTCAGCGGCACGGACAGCAACGAGACGGTGGTACGGACAGATGACAAGAATAACTATTAGGAACGTAACCCTAGCTAACTAATACCAGATGAGAACGGAATGAATTGTATTGAATGAGATAGTTCAAAGATACATATTATAGGGATATATATAATGAGAGAATCTCAGGCAGACTAGAATAAGGAATCACAGGAAGCCTAGAATAGGGAGTCATAATCTGACTCAAATACATAGAGTCCTAATAGTTATTCCTAGACTTTTCAAGATAGTTTCCAATCTTGTGGTGCCATACATTCCTCATCACCTAAAACCAAGGTGTGGCAGAAATATCCTTATAAAAAAAAACAAAAAAAATAATCCTCTAACTAGCTCCTACATCAACCAATTCCATCTCCAACACCCTCAAACCATAGTTGGTGTGCTTACTATTTTTGTTAGGAAAAGATTAGGCAATCGAAGGACTCTTTGACAAATCATTACTTGAATTCGTGATGAAGAATCCACATCACATGCTACAATCACACTTGTGATCGTCTCACAAATCGTAATCCGTGAGACAGGTTGAATCTAGTATAATTGTTTGTTACTTATGATAGAATTTGTAATACTTATTACAGAAAATTTAATGTCAATTTGCAATAAATAATTATTGTTACTTCTAATAGATATTGTAATATTTATATGTGAAAGTGTGATACTATTTAGAGTAGAATGATTGTCACTAATGATAAATATTGTAACACTAATAACTGAAATTGTGAAATGTTGTAACACTTATAACACTTGGTGTAATTATAATCTAAATATTGTAATACTTATATGTGAAATGTTACATACGTATGAAAGAAATTGTAATACTAATTGTAGTAAATTTAATACCAACTTAAATTAAAAATAAATTGTTACTTATGATAGATATTGTAATACTTATATGTGATATTGTGATAATATTATTTATTATAAAATTGATTGTTATTAGTGCTAAATATTGTAATATTTATAATTGAAATTGTGATACTTACACACCCCATTATTTACAACCCGACCTGTCACATGTCTCACAGACAAGGATTCGTGAGACGGTCTCACACAAATTTTTGCCTTCATGGCTAAAGGTTAAATATACCATAATAGCGCAAATACTCTTGGGATATGTATATATATTGAGATACGAGTTAGTGTAATTTATCGTATAATTTGGATGTAGTAGCTCGAGTAGTTAAGAACGAGGGTCAGAGGTTCCCGAACATGTAAGTGTTATAGAGAGAGAGAATAGGTAAAAGTCCATTCTACCCGCGTTTAACGAGGTATTTATAGGAGATTGAAGGGGACATGTCGGGAGGATGGCATGTACGCCACGTGTCTTTCATGCACTCGGCGGTCTCGAAGGCTAAGAAGAGGCGTCCACGTGTAGCGAAATATCTGACTGGCTAATGGCTGTTGGGCTTGGTTCAAGTGTTATTGTAAATGTTCATCTTTAAGGGCTTATCACACGGGCTCGGGGCTCCAGCCAAGCATTCAGGTTAGGAGCAAGCAAAATGGACTAACAGCAGAAGCTAATCAAGCTAATAAGAGGCCTAATCTTCAAGTCAGGTCGGTTGAGTGCTCTAGCCAGGTCGGACTAGGTCGGGGGGAGAACCCCATTATGCATAGGTCGGATCCGATCAAGTGCACAGTATAAGAAGGTCAGTAGCCCGGGGTATATTCCCTATCAAGTAGCCCCCTAAGTGCGTGCCCCCAAGATAGGGTAACGTGTTAAGGGACTCAGACTATAAAATCTTATTAGAAATCAAAGTCTAAGGGTCTTTAGCCGGGCCGAGATCGTGTGTAGCGCCCTCTATAGTGTATCATGCGAATCACTGCTCAAGTTAATTTGCTTGCCACATGTAGCGTTGTGAGTAGGTGCCTAGGGATCCGTTTTGAATTTTAAATCTTCCTGCTTCTCTCGCTTATAAATAGGGTGTTGAGGCCAGCCAAATTCACGTTTTTCTTTTGAAAATTTTGAGAGCTTTCCGAGTCCGTGCGTAAATCAACAATCTTCATAAAAAACGCTTCTAGCCGTCTCTCTCGGTAAGGATTCATTCTCAAATACTTTAATTTATTTACGTTCTTAAGTTTTTAGCCTCCTTAGTCTTAGGTTTTATTAACTCCCTCAGTTTACGCCCTCTCGCTAAACGTCTTCCCATCCATCTTCCTTCTAGAAGAAAGGGTATTATGTCTTACTCAGACATCCATAATATCTCGGTCGGTGACTACGATACGATGGTCGAAGTCAACTCATTCGCGATGTCGTCTTATGACACCGTCATCAAGGAGGTCGAGCAGCTCTCAAAGGTTCGGGGGGATTCACCGAGCGATGTTGTAGACCCGCCGCTCGAGAGTTGAGTGCGTTGGCGTTCTCTCTACATGAGGACTTGGGTCCTTCAACTTGGGTAACTTCTGACCATACTTGCACTCGTTCTATCCCTACTGTCCCCCCGCCATCTCCTGGTCCTTCACCCGAGATCCGAGCCCCCACTCTTACTAGTGTGGGGCATAAATTTATAAACCCCGAACTAGTTAGGACCTACGAGCCTCTTTTGACTCTTACTAAGTTGCAAGATATGTCCAATCTCCTAGATTGTCGGGCTATATATATATATGATGCTCGATGTAGTCTCGGCAACATCATCGAACGCTATAAAGGAGATTGAATCGGGTTGCACTTGGACTCCTTAAAAACCCCTATTCTCCTTCCGTTCTCGTCCTTTCTTTCTAACTTTCTTGAATACTATGGGATCTTGCCAGGTCAGATTTGTCCGAATGCACATCGGATTTTAGCCTATTTTCCTCATATATATTCCCGTCATAACATTCCATGTACTCTCGAGCTCTTTCGTTTCATGTTCTCGGTTTGGGCTCTTCCACCAAAACACGAGGGACGAGAGAGGGGCGGGGGGGTTCTTATGATCTAGGTAAAATGGTCGATCTACAACATCACCCATCTCCCCGACAATAACAAAGGATGGAATCACCGTATCTTCTCACTAAAGTACAAGTGCCGATTCCCAGTCCCGAACATCTAGAGCTCCCAGTTCCATCGACACATCTATCCGCCTCCGACACAAAATTTAAAAGCCTATATCGAGGTTATTTTGTCTAAATTTTATGACTATCGGGTGTTCCAGACCCTCGAGGACTATGCAGCAGCCAACCTTCAAGATCCTCAGTACGATCTCGACAAAAAAAATGTTCCTGAGATGAAGGAGGTCACCATTACCTTTCCCCAAAGGGTAATAGAGTTGATCTTAGAAGGTTTCTTACCTTTCACAACTTGACCATAAATCCATATTGCATCTTATAAAATTCTTATGATTTCTTAACTTTTGATGCTCGATTTTGCAGAAATAGGCTTGGGCGAGTCTTTCTATGCTACCACCACCCAGACACCTCGCCAAAAGGTCACGCTCAGCAGAAGAAGGCGACGACCACAACGACCTCGACCTCTATCCATTCCGCCTTACCGCTGATGACGTTAGTGCCCACGAGCTCGGGGACGAAATTCACGGTGACTCAGGCCTACCACAAGAGGGGCAAGGATAAGGTCGCTGATGGGGACGATGAGGCTTGATCCAAGCGGCTGAAAGGGTCGGTTTCGCCCGACCACACCCCTATCATAGACACCCTCTTGTTTGGGTCGGAGCCCACGTCGCTCTTGGACAAGATCTACACCCTCTTGCCAACCCCTGAAAACACTTCAGAATGGTTGAGTAATAAGGTTGGTTAGCAAGGATCCTTGGAGCTCATATAGGTAAACTTTATCCCGATTACCTCCTCTTGCCTGCTTTTATGTTATTAGTTACGAATATTGCCTCTATTGCAGTTGAGTGGTACTCTGGCCAGCTTCTTCTACCAGGCAAAAGGCGCCAAGCATATGCATAAAAAAGATATGGAGGCTTTTAGGTGAACCCTAGCTCACCACGGATTCTAAGAACCGTGAGCTCGAGAAAAAGGCCGAGACCACCATCTCAAAATACAAGGTCTCTCTCGCCTTTATCAATGATGACTTCTTGACTCCCGAGCTACTAGTTACCCGTATCTTTGGGGATCAGGCCCACACCAAGCCATTCCTCAAGGCGTTTCTAAGCACTCAGGTTGGTGAGGAACTAGTCTAGGTGTACCGTAAATGGGTGTTTCTAAACGGAAGATGCAAACCGATGTGAGGGACACCCTAGCTGAAGCATTAGATGATGATGATATGGCTACCTTCCTTGGTGTCCTGCTCGAGGAGGTCGCTGATCTCGGTCTAGTGTTGTCTATGCAATTTGCCCCCGTAGAGCCAATCCTGAGGGAGCAAGAGAGAACGAGAAAAGACTCCACCTCGTGAGGAGTACCGCAATTTATTTGGGGGCGCGACCCCAAGCTATGTAGTGAAAGATTATTCACTCAGACTAATGGGAGCTTAACCCCTGTTGTGTCGAGCACACAAATTTGCCATTTTGGGTTTTTTAATTCATTTGTTTTAGTTTTGTTCAACTTTTACTCTTTTAGGTTGTTCTTTATTATGCATTTTAGTCAACCACACGTTGCCATTTTTTTTCAAACAACTTGGGGTCGAGGACTTATTGGTTTAAATTGCTCGTCCCCGTCAATCGATCATAAAACCGTCACCCCAACAACGCTGTCGGATTTTACATTTTGTTTCCCATTATTTGACACAATTGACTGAGACTGGGACCAATGGTGATTGGATGGTAAAGTCTATTATCCCAACTAAGAGGTCGGACTCATTGAAATGTAGTGGTCGGTTTTGACCCAAAATTATTATTGTGTATGGAACGCCTTTTGCTGTCGCTGGGTCGAATCTCCAACAGATAAGGCCGGGTGATCGATCGACCTAAAGATCAAAATTGATGAAGCCATATCATTGACACTTCCTCATCTTGATGTTGAGATTTTTTATTTATTTCCATTTCCAAGTCCCTTACTTCGAAATAATATGAGGTCAAGTGCTAAGGCTCGATTTACGCGCTAACAACTAGCCCCCACTCCCCTAGGTACCAAGATCCCCTATACAGGGAGGGCGGGGGGGGGGGGGG
>CP025655.1:15200927-15228467 GCA_003576665.1 Ipomoea trifida | reverse complement strand
TAAAAAGGAGGCTAAAACATCATTATGGAAGCAAAATTTTTAGATTAGGCCCAATGAAAACTGTAAAGACATTTTTTTTTTTGTCTCTCTTAGCTTGTGTGTTGAGAGATGTTATGATGAGAACGGAATAAATTGTATTGAATGTAATAGTTCAAAGATACAGATTACAAGGATATATATAATGAGAGAATCTCAAGCAGACTAGAATAGGGAATCACAGGAAGCCTAGAATAGGGAGTCATAATCTGACTCAAATACATAGAGTCCTAATACTCCCCCTCAAACACAGGGTATGCTAGTAACTTGTAGCTTGTCTCTAAGAAAAGAAAATCTATGTAGGAGGTGTGGTCGGAATTAAAATTGTATCCCGTGGTTTAGTCATTAAACTTGCACTTTTGCAATGCGGGATCTTGGTATTGGTTACTTGTGACTCATAGGTCAATTTTTACTTCAATCTTCAAATCAGAATCTATTGTCGCCTAATGGCCTCATAAGTCGGATTGCACCGTATTAGGGATCGGCTTTCTTGTGGTTTAGTGACCGTCGAGTACCGACGCAGATGTCTGGCTTCTTACAAATCTAGGGATTGGGCTTATGTGGCTAAGGACCTTGTGCCCACATAGAGGTTAGATTATTCATTGATCAAGTGATCGAATTTATTGCAGTCAAGAGACCATCATCGACCGACGTTTAAAGTTGGATCACCTTGCGGGATTCACACCGATTTGGGGAACATATTTATTACCGAACTAGTGATCGGATTTACTATGGCCCAGGAACTGGCTTCCACCGACGCAGAGGTCTGATTACGCACCGATCTAGTGATCAGATTTACAGCGGCATAGGGACTGGCTTCCACCAACACGGAGGTTGGATTTATCTTCCGGTCTAGAAACTAGAAATATGATCTAGAGATCGTTCAATACTCTTTGCTAAATTTTTTTCTTGAACACAAGGTGTTTGAGATAAATATCAATTTAAAGTCTACGAGTTGGACTTAATCAACGGATGGTCTAAGGGGTCGGTGTCTCTTGTTCACTACCTTCGACAACAATTCACAACCCGGGGGTTCCGACGATGTCATTGACCTGATCTATTATTATGTTCCATAGCTTCTCAAGAGCTCTTGGCGGATCGTTCACTTTGATTCCATAGTTGGAGGTGTGGTTCCAGCCGGTGTTGAATTTACAATCAAAAATGGAATCGTGGTTTTGGGAATTCCCTATATATGCTTAGATCTAGTTGGACTTGAATTGGTTAGTTGACTTGCTCGACTAGTCGACTAAGGTCTTGTTGACTTGTAATTGTTTCCGATGCCAATGCTAACGACATTCTTGGGAAGATCGGGACGACCGCGCATGCTGGTTGATATGGAACTAAGCCGATCATAAAATGATTTGCAATTGAGCTCGGGCTGAATGGGTATGCTTCATTTACGTTGGGTTATTTATCATATAATTTGGAGAGTCATTTCCATTTCTGGTCCTATTGTTATTGCGGCATTGTCAATTTTAGTCCACTTTATTAATTTTTACCACATTACGACCAGTCTTATTTAGTCCTTGCCACTTTTAGTCCACCGTTAAAATTTCCGTCAAATAACCGTCCAAAACATGGGTATTTTTGGTCTTTTCATGCTTTGGTCATCTCCTTGACCCTTTGCAATGATTTTCCTTACACATTTTCATCCAATGAAGAGGTACGGCGGAAGCCATGTGAGCCACATTAAAAAGCCATGGCTTTCGCCAGACCTCTTCATTGGATGAAAATGTGTAAGGAAGACCACTGCAAATGGTAAAGGAGATAATCAAAGCATGAAAAGACCAAAATATCTCTATTTTAGACGGTTATTTGACAAAAATTTTAACGGTGGACTAAAAGTGGCAAGAACTAAATAAGACTGGCCGTAATGTGGCAAAAATTAATGAAGTGGACTAAAATTGGCAATGCCCAATAACAGTAGGACCAAAAATGGAAATGACTCTAATTGGGATATAGTAGCTCGGATAGTTAAGAACAAGGGTGGGAGGTTCCCGCGAATGTAAATGTTCTAGATAGAGAATGGGTAAAAGTTCTTTCTACAAGCATTTAGTGAGTTATTTATAGGAGATTGAAGGGGATACTCGGGTGTGCAATCTGCTTGATGGTAATGGGAATTGGGATCAAGAATTACTAAATGATATTTTTTATGCTCATGGCATTCCCAGAATTCTATCAACTCCAGTATCACATGTTCATGCTGACTCCTGGTATTGGAAGGGTGACCTGCGAGGTCAGTACACGGTCAAAAATGGCTATCAACGGCTCACACACAATCTCATGCAACAAGAATCTAGTCTGCTGTTTACATAATAGAATGCGCTATGGAGGCCTAAGGTACCCCCAAAAATTAGAAATATCCTTTGGCGTTGTGTTAGGAATATTATACCGGTTCGTGATGTGTTGAGCTCTAAAGGTATACATGCAGGTGGTGGTTGTCCATTATGTGTGGCAACATATGAAACAATCCGTCATCTTTTGGGTGAATGTCTTGTATCATGTCAATTGTGGGGAAAAGGTGATGTTTTACAAGGGTTTTCTTTCCTTGACTTTGTGGAGCAGCAGCTACGATCTACTGATCAACTTCAGCCAATATACATGGTTGCTCGTTTCTGGACAGTTTGGATAGCCCGAAATGACAAGGTATTTAATGCTATAACTCTGGATATTGCATCGTTAAGGGGGTGGTTGATTCATATGTTAGTAGTTGGCATCAAGTTTATGTGGTTATTCCTAATCTCTCTGATTATTCTATGTATTCACCTACCAGTTGGACACCACCTATGGAAGGAAGCATGAAGTGTAATGTTGACGCCGCCATTTTCAATGATTATGTGAGTTTTGGAGCTGTTCTAAGGAACCTTGAAGGAAAATTTGTGGCAGCTTGTAGAGGTCATCTGAATTGTTCACGGGATCCTTATCTTGCGGAAACCATGGCCGTGAAGGAAGCTCTTACTTGGCTTAAGAGTTGTAATGCTAGTAACGTGATTATTGAGTTAGATTGTTTGAATTTTTGTTTTAGTTTTAATTCTTCTTCTCATGACTACTCTTATGTTGGTCTTTTAATTTGTCAGTGTTGTTTACTTGCTAATGATTGTGGGAACATTCTAGTTCGTCATGTTAAAAAGTCAGCGAATCGCGTAGCTCTTGCGCTTGCACGGGCGACGGGTTCTTCTCCTATCCTTGTTGTGTGGGAGTTTATCCCTCCTAGTTGTATTTCGAATCTTGTTATGAGTTAATGAAGTTTTGTTGTTGATTGTCAAAAGGGGGGATACTTCATGCACTCAGCGGTCTCATAGGCTAAAGAGAGTCGTCCACCTGTACCGGAATATCTGACTGGTCAATAGCTATCGGACTCGGTTCAAGTTTTATTGTCGGTGTTTATCATTAAGGGCTTATCACACGGCCTTTGTGCCCCGGTCGAGCATTCGGGTCGGGACCGTGCATAAAAAATTAAGAGTAGGAGCTCATCAAGCTAATAAGAGGCTTAATCTTCAAGTTAGGTTAGTTGAGTGCTCTAGCCAAGTTGGACTAAGTCAGGGGAAGATCCCCATTATGCATAGGGTCAGATCCCATCATGTGCACATTATAGGAAGGTCAGTAGCCCGGGGTATTGTTCTTATCATACCCTAAGTAGTTTTGCTATTTCACATATATGTATGTGGATATAAAATGTAATATTTATTTATTTATTTTGATTCCTATTCATATTTATTAACAAATAAATAGATGACTTTTATAAAAACTCATTTTAATTAATAAGTACTTAATTTTAATTTTAATTTTAGTGTTTGAACCAAACACTCAATTAATTTATTATGCATTAAGACAAAAGAAATTTACCATTCTTTTCTCTTTAAAAAAAAGTGATTGGAAATTTATTTAAAACAATTTATAATTCATAAATAACTTAAATCGAATTATGAGCCATCCACAAAATAATATAAACATAATGGTAAAAACTTCTACCAAATCAGCATGTAATTTCTTAAAAATTTTAATTTTGTGGTTGATATATATTTGACTTTGTTTGATCGAGATTCAGACAAGGACGCTTGAGTGGTTAAACGTTTGTTATTAATATTATCATCAGGATTTAAGAATAAAGTATATTAATATTAATATTAATATTAATATTAGTATTAATGTTAATATATTTAGATAGCGCATGCAGGTGATGCAGCATTATTGACTTGAATTGGTCTGCCAGCCAGCCAGAGCTATTACTTAGCATTCCGGCCACAATTATTAGCAATGAATCAAAATATGTTCAAAAGTCAAATGAATTTATTTAGTTGTCGACCACATCTGATTTTTGGCTTCATGTGCATTTATTTCTTCTAGGAAAATGTTGCTTTTTAAAAAATAAAAATAAAAATAAATATTTGTGCATACGTTTTTATCGTAACTCGTTTATTTATACGAGATGACACAACTCCCTACTAGAAATACATGCATGCAAATTCGTCCTCAATTGTTTTTGGATGTCTTAGTTTTGGGGACGACTCGAAGAAATTTTTTTGTTCATTTAACAAATTAAATTTTCATCAGCTAATTAATCAGAATTATTTTTTTAATACTCATAATTGTTTTACAATGTAGTATGAGTTCTATACTTTTTTACCACTCTTTTAAAATGATTACAAATGTGTCATCACATTATATAGTAGTTGACAATCAGAATTACTTAAAATTGTTGAAAAATATTAAAAAGTGTGGTTGAATGAAACTTGTACAGTTGTTTTTGGATGTCTTAGTTTTGGGGACGACTCGAAGAAATTTTTTTTGTTCATTTAACAAATTAAATTTTCGTCAGCTAATTAATCAGAATTATTTTTTTAATACTCATAATTTTTTTACAATGTAGTATGAGTTCTATACTTTTCTTACCACTCTTTTAAAATGATAACAAAGGTGTCATCACATTACATAGTAGTTGACAATCAAAATTACTTAAAACTGTTGAAAAATATTAAAAAGTGTGGTTGAATGAAACTTGTACAGTTGTACATATATGTTATTTCTGAAAGCAGTTGTCCATGTTAATAATGCTTTATTTTCAATCATTCTAATTGTTTTCGGTGGTTTTTTTTTCCTTTTCTTTTTCTTTTGGGTTTTGGTTTTTGTTTTTTTAAAGAGTTAATTATCGAAATGGTCTTTGATTATAACAAAATTACTAATTTGGCCTTTGACTATTTTTTTTACCAATTAAGTCCCTCAATTTTAAAAATCTTAACTAATTTGGACTTTCGTTTGTTTTGCCATTAGACATCCGTTAACTCGGGACCAAATTGGTAATTTCGCTATAGTTAAACGACCATTTCAGTAATTAACTTTTCGGAGAAAATGGTGCATGTGATGACTGAAATGGTCTCTTTACTATAGCAAAATTATCAATTTGGTCCCAAGTTGACAGATGTTTAATGGCAAAACAAACAAAGGACGAAATACGTTAAGATTTTTAAAGTTGAGGGGCTTAATTGGTTGAAAAAATACTTAAGGATCAAATCAATAATTTTGCTATAGTCAATGGACCATTCAGATAATTAACACTTTTTAAAATTTTGTTGGGTGGGGCTTAAAAATGGAAATAGAATTTGAGTTTAAACAAGCTTTCACAACTTGCTATGCGCCTATGCATAGGAGAATGCAAGAAGTGAATAGGATATGTACTTTGAAAAAGAAAAAACAAAGTTTGTAACATTTGCAAAGATTTTAGTGCTTTTTCTTGTTTCGGTATGCTTTTTTAACTCTTGTGTTTCCACAAGACTGCAACACTATTTATAGCATTAAGGGCATCTGTGTAGAAGCAAGTAAGCAACTAATACCAAATGCATTATTTAAATGAAAACTTGTCACATTTTAAAATATTTGACCTGGATGCATGAACTCAGCACATCAAATGTGCTTAAAAATTTTTATTCGATTTCAATTGATTGCTGTGACAAGTTTAAGCGTAACGTTTCATATGTTTTCTAACATAAATTAAACTTATCATGTTAGATTTGAATACCTTTTTATCTACACTTATAATAAAAACCAATAATGTTAGACCCTTAACTGAAACTACAAAAATGTCGGTGTAATAGTCTGCTATAACATATTTTACTTTGTGTTCTTCTTATTGTGCAACCTCCAATTAAATTCCTAATATATCATAATCTTTTATAATTTTACCAAATTTTTCCATTAAATATAACAAAAGTTTAACATTAAATTCTTTAGGCAATTTGTTTCTTTATTGCAGTTTTCAAACAAATTGGTAATATTCTATAATACAATTCTGTATAGATTCCTAACTTAAAATTAGAATATTGAATTCTTAATAAGATTCTATAATACAATTTTGTATAGATTCCTAACTAAACCATTATTCTACCCAAAACAACAGTATATAAATCCCTCCCCTTCTCACTGGTATTCACCCAAAACTAAACCTAACATATTCTGCAACACACCATCTACTTGACATTCTATAGGTATGGTTGTCAAAATATTATCATGCTAATTCTATTATTTGTATTCGTACTCATAATGATTACAGTTTAAAAAAAAAACAAATCAATGATGGTATACTCATTAATTAGTATAACTTCAATATCGTTATGTAAATATATCTATTGTGTTCATCTATACTTGTATTCTTGTATGTAATGTTGTGGTTCTCATTATATTCCTCTATAATCTACACATTTTAGTTACTCCTAACTCCCTAATCTATGGTTTTTGAATTTATGTTGTGGTTACCATTATATTATTTCATAACATCCTTTATGAACATATTTTCCATGACACAAGGATATTAGTAATGACAAATGCAGTAAAGTTAATTGATATTGACACACAAACTGTGGGCTAGAGTTGTACAGTTCATGTCATTAAGAAAAGACGAACCAAAAAACGCTACTACTACTACTGCTGTTGTTGCTGCTGCTACTACTACTACTACTATTATTATTGTTATGTTGCCAAAGACTTTATGGCCGAGTGGCATAATTGTGATTTCTCAAATGAGAGGTCTCGGGTTTGAACTCTAGTGTGGGACATTGACTCTTTGTGCTTCAGTAAGTTTGAGAAAAAAAATGTTGTTGTTGTTGAGTTGTATGTTTTCTTTGGCGAACTCTATCCAATTAGTTTTATGTTAACCAACTCTAATAAAAATTTATATCACGGAAAAAGATCATGGTTAAGTTAGAACTAAATGCAATGATGTAATTAAAATGTAATACTAATAAGAGATAAGTTGATTGTTACTCATGAGAGAAAGTGTGATACTTTTTAGAAAAAATGAAATATTGTTAAATCAAAATGTAATATTTAAGGGTTGAAAAGTTACGAATGAGAAAAATGTAATACTAATCAGGGATAAATTAATTGATTATTACTTATTAGGAAAACAAAAATACTTATGAGGAGAAGTGTAATACTAAAACATGAATAAATTGATTATTATTCATAAGGGAAAGTATAATACTTATTAGGAAAAATGTGATAATTTTAAATCAAAATGTAATGTTTAGGCGTTGAAGAGATATTTAATTAGGAGAGAAATTATAATATTTATGAGAAAAATGTAATACTTATTAAAAAAAACTGATCCGTCTAATGAAAAAGGATCCATGAGACAAACTCATATGAGATTTTGACACACACACAAATAAGTGACGAATCAATGATGTTTCTTTAGGTGAAAAATAGGGTTTAATCTCATCGATTGATTAAGTCTAGATCAAAGGTCCATAATAGAGATATCTTTAAAAAAATATTGTGGCATTATGGTAATTCTTTCTAAGTAAGTTATTAATGTGGTGGCATTATGGTAATTCTTTGTAAGTAAGTTATTTTTTTTTTGTCTTTCACTGCATTTTTTTCCTGGTCTTCTAGTGCACATTGTTGAGTCTAACCTCATGGCTCTGATACCAAACTGAAGCATGTGCTCCATCTCAACTAAAAGCCTAAGCTCATAGTTCGATTGCACATTTATATTATATGCGTAACATAGAGCACATTGTTGGGTCTTTCAGAGCACATTATTGTGCCTAACAAGAGACAATTTTGTGCCTTCCATGATTTGAATAGAATGCACATACAGTAGATCAAAGATAATTTATTGGAGAAAATGACACATGTAGATTTGAAGCGCTATTTTTTTGTTTTTATTTTTGTTTTAGAGCTATTGATATGGACACATCAAATACTTATATTTTTCCTCACTTTCGCACTTGAATCCTTCTTAGTACCAAAGCATAAGCATATATATATATATATATATATGTATGTATGTGTATGTATATGTATATATATGTATGTGTATGTATATATATAAATGTATGTTTATGTATGTGTATATATATGTATGTGTATATATATATATGTATATATATATATATATATATATACATACATATATATATGTATGTATATATATGTATGTTTATGTATATGTATGTATATATACACATACATACATACATACATACATATATATATATATATATATATATATATATATATATATATATATGTATGTAGAAATACATTCATGTACAAACAACACTTAAAATACAAACATATGGATTAATTATGGCTGTTGGATTTTGAAGATGAACGGTTGGATGGGTTTTTTTTCTAATGTTTTTTTTTTTTTTTTTTTTAGCGTTTTATTTCAGCTAGCGGTTGTTTTTATTTTTCGTTTGGGTATTTTAGACTTTTCAATGGGAGACGCGCTCTTGTGATCCGAAATTATCTCCCCTCGCCCGGGTAAAGCTAGGGTTATTCCGCAGTTTTCTCCACTCGCTGCTCGGACGTCCTCCATCTCGTTCTTGGGTTGCCGAATCTAGTCGTCCACGCGTTGCTGGGTATCTGGGAGAAAACGATGATCGTCGGTGAGGTCCTTACACGGAGCAAACGGCGGGGACCACCGGCGCAAGGTGCAGGGTTAGGTATGTGTGTTTCTTCTTGTTTTTTTTTCTTTTTGTTGTAGTTTGTTTTTTTTCATGATTTTGTTTTCTTTTAGACGTTCTGTCGGGTTATTCTGTGCATTTATGTTTGTTGTTATCGGGGTTGATGATTATTTTATGTTTTATTTATTTGTTAAGAAATTCTGATTGTGCGGTTGTTTATTGTATACTAATTGGTGTGGTTCTTGCTTTGTTTTTCTCAATTTTTGTGTTGTTCTGTTTGAGGTTTGTCCGGGTGGAGGGGTTCGAATTCAGGGTGTGGGTTGGGTGAGTGCGTAATGAAATATAGGCGTGTGCTTGTTCTTGATCTGGGTTGAGATGAAGTTAGGGTTATGGGTTTGGTAAGGTATTCAGTGTTCAGATTATCAGGTTGGGTTTTAAGTGGGTGCACAGTGGGTAGAGGTGTGTGTTTGGCTGTCATCCTGGGTTAGGGGTGTTGGTTTGGGTGTGTGCGTAGTGAGATAGAGTCGTGTGCTTATTGTTGTTTTAGGTTGTTGATAAACTAGGGTTATTTTTTTAGGAAAAGCTAACCAGGATACGTATTTTTGGGTGGGGTGAGGGTGTGGTTGTGTGTGTGTGGTGTTTTGAGGTTGCATGTCTGTTGCAGGCACCACTAACTGTGATTGGGTGCACATCTCATATCAATTGTGTGCTTCAGTATGTCTTCGTGTGTGCAAGTTGTGATCATTCTCGCTGTATGGGTTTGGTTTGTGTTTTTCCCTTGTTTTTTTTTTTTTTTTTTTAGTTTCTTCCTCACTTTTTACAATTGGCTTTGCTTTTTTGGTATGCTTATCCAGTTTTAATTTTTTTTTCCTTTTTAAATTAGGCTACTTATCAATCAAATATTGGGTTGGGGTTCATGCTGATGGTAGTGTGGCTCCGGTTACCATTTCTCCGTGTAAGGGGGTCGATGATCCCCTCTCTCAAGGCGTGGTTCTGGGCTTGGATTTGAATTGTCATCTTGATCGTTCATAGTTTCACACGCTTTCTCAGGTCTTTTTCTTTTATTCTTCTCATATATTACTTTCATTTTTTATAATGTGCTATAGTATGCCCCTGGGTTGTAATGCTGTTGTTGAGTATGGTTGTGGTCGTGTGGCTGGGTATTTTGTGTGCTCTTTTGGTAAGGGATGGGTGTGTGCTATGACTTTGGATGTGTGCTGTTATGGGTCTGTCTGTGTGCTATGGGTGGTTATATGCATGCTTTTGTTGTTGGGTTAATTTCTTGGCGTCGTGTGTGTGCATATAGTCATCTATCATTGTGCACTGCTATTCTAAATGGGTATGTGGATTTTGTGAGGCCTCCTTCCAAGTGTTCTTTCCAAAACTTATGGACTTCAAATATATCTATTCACCTTTTTAGCATATTCTTTAATTTCGTGTTCCATCATGAGTTTTCAGGGTTGTGCATATATTCATCTAAGTGTGTGCACTGGTGTCATACTTGTGTTCAATTCTTGGTATTATGCGTGTGCGTACATTTATCTCCCTTTGTGCATATATTAATCTAACCGTGTGCACCGGTGTCCTAAACTCAGAACTTATATCATGCAGATGTTAATAATATATAAGATTGATTGTGGGGTGTATTTGATGCGCTACATGGAGACGTTTACTGGTCAAGTAGTGCGGCACTAGGATTGCGATCTTGTCAAGGGCGAGTATAGCATGTTGCGCAGGTTGAGGTTGCAGTACATGAAGGACCTCGTGCTGTCAGAATACAATTTGCATAGATCCAGGAATTTGGCAAGGGCGTATCAGTCAATTAGTGAACCGTTAGCTTTTGTGTAGTTGCGGTATTCGCACCTTGGTTCCAGTAGAAGGTTGCTAAGTAGTATTATTTTTTGTCTAATGACACTTGGGGTTGAAACTAGATTGATGATACTGGGTTTTATTTTGTTAGTTTATCTATGCAGGTAGGGTGAGTGCGTGCTGAACCTTTTTAGTATGTGCACGTGGATGTTTTTAGTATATTTTTTTGGCTACCTTGACGGATTTGTACATTTATGCAGTTATAATTTTCAGTCCTATTGTTTGCAACGCTACTCTTTACATAATTTCGTTTATAGTTTGCCACCTTTTTGGTTCGGTTTTGATTGTTTTTGTATCTGTGATCAATGGGGGGTGTTTGGGTATTAGTTGCTGATTGTGAGGGGTGTGTGCATAATTCATTCCTAACGCGTGCATAATACGCTCTGTTAACGTGCAAAGAGGGGGGGTGTTGGGGGCGGGGAGGGTCGGCTGTGTGAGCGTTCTGTGTTGTTGAGATCGGTTCTTTGTGTTTTTGTGTATCACGGGTGTGTGCAACAATTCGCTTATGTGTGTGCTCTCGTCTGTGCATGAGTAGGTTGCAGTATATGCATTGTTCCAACCACTTGTTTTGGAACATTCAAATACGCTACTTTGTCATTCAAAATCATATTGTTATGTCTTTTTACTAAACTAGTATTACAATTTCTCAAAAATCCCTGTGCACACAATAAAGTGAAATTATTCTTACTCATTTAGTTTATTTTCGACACAGTTTCGGGTGTGTGCAGCAGTTCGCTTCTGTGTGTGCTCTCGTCTGTGCACGGGGAGGGGGGGGTTGCAATATGTGCACTATTCCTACCACCTATTTTGGAACATTCAAATACACTACTTTGTCATTCAAAATCATATTGTTATGTCTTTTTACTAATCTAGTATTACAATTTCTCAAAAATCCCCATGCACACAATAAAGTGAAATTATTCTTACTCATTTAGTTTGATTTCTACACAATTTCGGCTGTGTGCAGCAGTTCGCTTCTGTGTGTGCTATCATCTGTGCACGGGGGGTTGCAGTATGTGCACTGTTCCAACCACTTGTTTTGAAACATTTAAATACAATACTTTGACATTCAAAATTAGATTGTTATATCTTTTTACTAAATTAGTATTACAATTTCTCAAAAATCCTCGTGCACACAATAAAATGAAATTATTCTTACTCATTTAGTTTGTTTTCTACACGGTTTCGGTTGTCATTTCCGTGCACACAATAAAGTGAATTCTATATGAACTGTTCGAACCACCTATTTGGGAACATTCAAGTATACTACTTTGTCATTCAAAATCATATTGTTATGTCTTCTTACTAAACTATTATTTCAATTTAAAAAAAAAAAAACATGTGCACACAAAGACATTACATCTTGTTTGTCCTGTATGTAGTGTCAAATGACATTACATCTTGTTTGCAATTGTTGCCCTGTATATGGTGTTTCTTCGGGATTCGCAGTTAGTATCCATTGCTTCGTCCCATCTGGTGATATTTCCATCTCGCACTCACCCTCTTCTTGTCCAGATTGTTCCTTACCTGAGATTTTTCAAACTACTTGTGTTAGTAAAATTTGCATATGAGTTTCACAGCAAATAGGCTACCCCTTAGCGTTTTCCACCTCACTGGTGTGTGCAAATGAGCTTCCTAGCGTGTGCAACGGCTACTCACCTTCAAACGCAAATAATCATGCAGGTGCAGTATGCAAAGTGTGTTGGTTTGAGTCTGGCAATGCGTTCATACATCAAAGTGTGTGCAATTACGCTATAATGCTAAATTCGGTCACAACATGGGCGCGGGAGCATTGTTCGATGTGTGCTCGGGGCCGTGTTTTCGTGTGCATGGAGGTGTCAACTCATTCCTTACGATACATGTATCGTATACGTATATATCACTATTCTGCTCATTTGTTATACCTAATTATCATCCAAATTTTCTCATATCTCCCAAAAATCGACTTCATATTTGTGTTTGCTATGAGTAGGACTCATCTATAATGTTCGTGTAGTTCATATGGCAGCGGAATTAATGATGAAATTACTAACCTATGTCGATCGTCTCCATGCCGGCTGCATCCCCCTCCATGTCTTCTCCCCTCTTCGCACCTTTCGGACTATGGCGTCGGCGTGCTTGCCAGTGTGACTTTTATGCACTAATCCTACCAAACTTACACTACCGTATTTGTTGCGTTAATTTCATTCCTAATATAACTGATTATTGATTTCATAATCTTTTGCCTTAATTACCCTTTGATCCTATTATTCAGATTTTTAAATTATTTACTTTCCATCTATCTCCATCCGTCCATTCCTTCTAATCTAATGGCCTTGATTAATCCATATGTTTGTATTTTAAGGGTGTTTGCATGTGAATGCAACCCTATGTATGTATATATATATATATATATATATATATATATATATATACATATGTATATGTATATATACATATGTATATGTATATGTATATATACATATGTATATGTATATATGTATATGTATATGTATATGTATATATGTATATATGTATATGTATATATACATATATATGTATATGTATATGTATATATATATATATATATATGTGTGTGTGTGTGTGTGTGTGCGCGCGCGCGTGCGTGCACGCACATAAATCTATATATATTATGTATATATATGTATACATATGTACATGTGTATACATATGTACATATACATATGTATACACATGTACATATATATACATATATATATACATATATACATATATATACATACATATATATATATATATATATATATATATATACATACATATATATATATATATATATATATATATACATACATATATATATATATATATATATATATATAAAACGGAGGGCTCATGTAAGAATACCCCCGTAAAAAGTGTGGATGCATCTACACCCTCCATCAAATCTTGAAAAGTCAAAGGCTAGAATCTTACTACACTTTCAGGTTTGCAATAATTATAAATTGAATCTCGCTCTTAAAATTTTTCAATAATTATAAAATTGACCTCATATTTTTTTTTACTAAAACGTTCAACCATTGATTAACCCACAGCTAAGATCAGTTCTCACTTTTTACAGGATAATAATACTGTCATTTGATCGTGCCCTTATAAGGGAATTAAGATGGACAATAGGTATATGACTTTAAGGGACAAAGTATTGCCTGGATCGTGGTCCAAACAGCTGCATGGACCAAGGTCCAAAACGACGTCCTTTTGACGTAAAAACGGTGGTCATTTATGTGTTAGAATAATGAACCTTGTATGATAAGATAATGTATTTTATTAGTTAGAATAATGTACTTTATGCTTTGGAATAATGTACTTTATGAGTTAGAATAATGTACTTTATGAGTTAGAGTAATATATTTTATGCTTTAGAATAATGCATGTAGACATGGAAATTTTGACGGAGTTAAATTGGCAAATAATATTGGACCACATATTATTCGAACTTATATATCAATTAATTAAATTAATCTAGGTTATGTTATTTGCCTAATTAATTTAATTATTTGATAAAGATTTAGTCAAATTATATATTATTATTTAAGATATTATAGTTGTGATAGGATCGTGAACCTATACATTATGATGACTAAATACATTTTGGATAACTTTTTGTATTATCTCAAATATTTATTTATTAATTTTGAGATAATATCAAAGAGTTCTAGATGAGGTGGGAGTCTCTCATTCTCACCCCTATAAATAGAGGCATTCATTTCATTCTCAATCATCACTTGAAGCTCCACTTCTCTCTAGAGTAAAGTTTTCAGAAGTCATAAAGAAGCCCTGCAAAAATACATATCGAAGCTTGGCAAAAGAGGATTGAAGATCAAACAATTCAAGTGATCAAGTCAAGCTAAAGTGGGACTGAAGATCAAGCCAATTTAAGAACGGAGCCTCTTCAACGAAGATCAAGCAACAAAGCCCTTCTTTGAAAAACAAGCCGCATTCTGGAGGCCCTTCAGCCAAAGTTTCAAGTCAAGTCAACTAAGTGGAGAATCAGAGGATTTCCTTGATAGATATATTGTACCCTCGCACTTTGAAATTCAAATATATATTCTTTATTCAACATTTTCTTGTTCACAATGCACTTTATGAGTTATAAAAATATATGTAGCAGTGGAGAGGAAAATGCAAGTTGCATGAGGAAAAAAATTGTGCGACCTAATGCCGCTATCTCCTCTAATGAGGAAATAGTGTCACTTTTGAACAATGATCTACACAGCTTCACATAATAATGATTGGCTCTAAGGCAAAGGCATTTGGTAATTGTTTAAAATCTTAAAATATTAAATGATTAAATCTTGTGTTTATTTATATATATTTGACGATAAATATGTTACCGGACTATATTTGAGTATTATTGAAGTATGATAGTTTGAGTACAAGAGTTTCAGTACAATACAATGGGTAGTCAATACAATAGTATAGTGTGTAATCAACGAAGTGTCCCCCCTTCCCCTACCACAAGTCTGCTACTTATACTATGGTTGCAGCGGCTCTTCCTCTAGTGAGTGTAACGGAGTGCTAGTTACGGTGAGCTGCAATGAGTGCTGGTAATGGTGAGCTGCATTGAGTGCTGGTAATGGTGAGTCGTTGGAGTAATTATAACCATCAATGTGTCGGGTCAGTGCTGAGGTGGTTTGGGAGTAAGGACGTGTGTAAATTTTTTTTTTAAACGGTAAGAGAATTGTCGCCGAGGCTGACCCCGTGCCTCGGTCAATTTTTGGCCGAGGTCAGCCTCGACCAAAATTAATTTAATTTTTTTTTTGTTTTTTTTTTGTTTGTTTGTTGGTTTTTTTTTGTTTTGTTTTGTTTTGTTTTTTGTTTTTTTTTTTGGCACTCTGTGCACGAGCTCACTTCGACCAGCCGTAGGCTCGGCCACAGGTCAGCTCTCCTGTCAGGTAGTTAGTGAGATCGAATCTCGTGCTGGCCCTAAGGGAATAAAGTTTGGTGTTTTTGAAATCAAGCCTCCGGCTTGACCCAGAAAACAGTCTCCCGTCAGGTAGCTAGCGAGATCGGATCTCGTGCTGACCCTAAGGGAATATAATAAAATTTTATTTTATTTTATTTTCGTGGAATTTGAGAGGTGATGCCACTTGAGGAGGTGACGCTGCTTGAGGAGGTGACGCTGCTTGAGGAGGTGGCGCTACTTGAGGAGGTGACGTTGCTCGAGGAGGTGACGCCACTCGAGGAGGTGACGCTGCTTGAGGAGGTGGCGCCACTTGAGGAGGTGACGTTGCTTGAGGAGATAACGCCACTCGAGGAGGTGACGCCACTCGAGAAGGTGACGCTACTTGAGGAGGTGACGCCACTTGAGGAGGTAACGCTGCTTGAGGAGCAGGACGTCACTGGATAAAGAAGGGGCAAACGCCGCTGACGAGGAGGCGGACACCCTGCCTAGCCTTGCATCCCTGCTACTAGCTGGGCCATTGTCGCCACTGCCTGTTGAATGGCCTGTGCCGCCGCTTGGAAGTCCGTGGCTTCGATGGGAGCAGCATTCACTAGGAGGATAGCGCAGCCCCCATCGTGGTTGTTGTTGAGTTGGCTACGGAGATCACCCTCTCGACGATGATTGTTATTGATCTGGCTGCGAAGATCACCCTCGCGGCGATCTCCCACACGATTACTGTTGAGCTGCTCACGAAGATCACCCGATGCGTGACCATTGTTTACTTGACGAGAACTATGAGAGCTGCTGGATCCAGATCGCGCCATTGATAGCAATGAGATGAGCTGGGTGTTTGTGATCTGTTATGTTTGCCTGAGATATGATCTCGGCTCTCAATGAAAGCACCAATGACGGTAAATATGTTACCGGACTATATTTGAGTATTATTGAAGTATGGTAGTTTGAGTACAAGAGTTTCAGTACAATACAGTGGGTAGTCAATACAATAGTATAGTGTGTAATCAACGAATTGAAGTGTCACCCCTTCCTCTACCACAAGTCTGCTACTTATACTATGGCTGCAACGGCTCTTCCTCTAGTGAGTGTAACGGAGTGCTAGTTACGGTGAGCTGCATTGAGTGCTGATAATGGTGAGCTGCATTGAGTGTTGGTAATGGTGAGTCGTTGGAGTAATTATCACCATCAATGTGTCGTGTTTGTGTAACGGGTGACTGTTTGTTGCCTTCGGGTCAGTGCTGATGATTCGGGTCAGGTGTTGATGACCAATTATCCTCTCAATATTAATAAGAAATTGGACCCTTAAAAATTTGAGTGTCATGTGCATGCAATCGCTTATGTTAGATATGTTAAAAATCAATTTTACATGAACAACTAACGGGAACCGATTAGATGATGACTTTGTTTAAATTGGTAAATTTGAAACTTCATATTTAAATTTAGATAAAAAAAAAATTAGGGATTTATTCAATTAAGATTTTTATATATTTTTAAAAAATTTTAAAGTGATGAATTTTAAAAGACTTTCATAAACTCTTTTCAAACATTCATAAAATCTTTTAAATTTTTATAAACTTTGTACGATTCTATAAAAGTCTACCTAACAAACATTTATAAACTTTTAACAATTTTTTCATATTAAAAAATCTACAAAAGTTATTAAAACTCTAAACTAATTAAAACACCCTTATAAACATTGCATAACTTCTATTAATACATTATTTATAATTTTTCTTATAAAAACTTTTATAATATATAATATATTTTTATAAAGCATATATAAATTAATATATTGCAAAAAATTAAAATAAGTATTGATTGCCACAAAAATATAGTGTATTATACATAAAAACAATAGCAATTAATTTCACTAAATGATTGCATGAAATAAATTTTTTAAAAAAACTTAATTATATATAACATTTTATTATTGTTGCGAACAAAAATTAGATTTTGTTGCGGTTCAAGAAATTTGTTGCGAACTGCATCAAAATTTTGTTGATGTTCACAACAAAAATTTTAAATATAATTTGTTTATATAAATATGTGCAAAATAAAAAGTATATGAATATTTATGAAAGTTATGAAATGTACATACAATTTGAGAGGAACGGATGAAAAGGTTGTCAAGTTTAAATAGGAAAAAAATGTATGTAAAATTTGTCAAGTTCAAATAGGAAAAAAAATGTATGCAAAGAAAATTGAAAAGTTTGGGGTTGAAAAGTTAGATTTTAACTATTTATATTTATAAATGAAAAGTTTACAAGAATCCTAATCTAGTAGAGTCTATGATAGTTAATAAGTTTTAAATACCAGTAGATTTTTAAAAACTCATATCTGAATCAAATACCAACATATTTTTAATTTTTCTTTTTACATTGGAACCAAACACCAGCTAACTTTTAAAGAGTTTTTAAAATTTAAATTTAAATATCACCCTACTTTTAAAGTCATTGAAAGTTTATGAAAATGCTGATTGAATGCACGCCTTAAGTTCACCCAAAAAAAAAGGCGGCCACGTTTGTAATTTTATGTATAGCTGTTTATTAGGGACTATATATAGAGACTTAGCTGGAGTTTGGAGATATCAATTGTTTAATGGCAGTATTAGCGATGCTCTCCCAGGAATTCTCTGCACTTGGCGCCAACTACAATCAGCAAAGTGCTCCCTTTTTGCTAATACAATACAATATTTATAATAATTAATGGGTAAGTGGCCACAATATTGCTTTACTCTCAAGCTTACACCTACTTTTTAGCCCTCACATGCACCTCTCTGTACTCTTCTATCATTCCTTCCCAAGTTAATAAAGTCAGACACAAATGTGGATACCAGATGAATGAGTATGATTTTTATATTTAAATAGTTAGTTAGTTTAAGAGCAACTTTAATAGTGAGGCCAGGTTTTTGTTATAATTTTTGAGGTGTCAATTAGGGGAGATTTGAGGGAGAGAGAATAAGGAAAAAAATGGAAAAAAAAAAAAAAAGGAAAAGCAGTTTGACAAAAAAAAAAAAAAAAGAGATGCACAGACATGCCAGCGAGCGTGTGCGCTGCAAGCGCCTGGTTTGGCACGGTCTGTGCAGCCCACACATGCTTGTGCGCCTCCCTTTTTCCTTTTCTCTCTCCTGGCGAGTCTCACAAAAAGTCTATCTTGCAAGAAGACCCAAAATAATCTCGATCTCTCCTCCTTCTCTCTCATCTCCACATTTTCGCCTCCCTTTTTCCTTTTCTCTCTCATGGCGGGTCTCACAAAAAACCTATCTTGCAAGAAGACCTAAAATAATCTCGATCTCTCCTCCTCTCTCCTCTCCACATTTTCGCCTCCCTTTTTTCTTTTCTCTCTCCTGGCGGGTCTCACAAAAAACCTATCTTGCAAGAAGAGCCAAAATAATCTTGATCTCTCATCCTTCTCTCTTCTCTCCACATTTTCCTAAAAATTGTGAAAAAACCACTAATGTGGTTGCTCTAACTTCTAATTATAATTTTATTGAGTTTATTTTCTTCCTATCTCTTTCAATATAACATTTTTTTGTGAGATAGTCACACTTCTGAAATGGTACATCGTAACTCTTTTCTCTTCTATTTATTTTTCTTTTCACAGTTGTGAAATGCTACGTCATAATTCTTTTCTCTTCTACTTATTTTTCTTTTTTAAGCGATGTCTGTTTATTTTCAAAAATTACACGAAAATTAACCAATTAAGAAATCCAAAACATATACACTAAGGCATGAATGCCTTAGCTTATATGCATGTATACATTTTTTCATTCTCTTTTACCGTATTTTGTTTGAATGAAAAATATGAGTTGTTGAGATATTGGTGTCATTATTGAATATATATGTGTATTGTGTAGAGCGCTTATTGTGTGTACAGTGTAACGCTAATTAAAAAACCAAAACAGCATGCTGAGGTAATGTACGAGGCAAGCTTGATTGGTAGCCTTAAAAAATAATATAAGAGGGAATAATAATGAAGTATTGGTCGGTCGTGATCACTCTGCAATAATGGACAAAATAAAGTGGGAGATAATATAGTATTTCAACATATAATATTAGTAATAATTGAAGAGTTGAACGGTGGAGCTAGGGTTGAATTAAGCTCTACTCTCCCTCCACTACTTTTCGCCACCATTAAATTCAATTGTCATTTTCGCTTTCTTTTAGATTAAATTTCACTTTTCATCTATTATACATTAATCGCGTTTGATCATTAACTATTAAAAATTTCTAATTAAGTGTATAATTATATAATTTATATCATATTTGATCATGTTATTTAATTTTTTGACTAACTATTGTCAGAAATATTCCTTCCAAGAGGATACATTTGTTTCTTCCGGAAGGAACATTTATGAAAGGAGCACTGTATTTGCTTCTTCCGTAAGAAACACATCCAAGAATAGTTGAGTGAAAAATTAGACGATATGATAAAACCAAATATGATACAAATTACTTAGTCATATACCTGACTAAAAAATTTAATAATTAGTGACCAAATATCAGTCACTTATAATAATTAGAGAACTAAAAGTGAAATTTATTATTTCTTTTATTATGGGGGAGAGCTTAAAGAAAGAATTCTTTATAAATTCCAAATTCCACGCATTTCTTATTCTTTTCCCTCTTCCCATTTTGGTCCAATGAATCCTGGGTATCGCGTTACTTAGCATTTTACGCTAATTTTAATGGAAAATACTATAGCCGCCCTGTTTAGTAACATATATAGTTAGACTATTAGTCAAGTTTAAATTATTTGATTACTATAAGTTGTTCGACTTGATTAAATATCTAATATGAGTGTTTGACTACTTAATTTTTGTAACAATTTATTGTTTCAAAACGTTAAAATTCAAAAGGCTATTCAAAAAAGCTTTTTGAGAAAGTCATTTTGCATGTAATCAGTTATCAAATAACAGTTAATTTACCAAATATATAATTTTCTACAATCAGCTAATACTATTAACTAGTAAAACTCTCTAACCCAATCATCTAACAGTTATTTATCAAACACCCCTTATATGTAATCCAAATTTACTCATAAATTTACTCTCAACTTTAATTCACTCTTAAATCTTTAATGTAGATAATTTTTTTAAAACTTACAAAATGAAAATGTCCTATTCATACTTGTCACATCAAAAAGTATAATTGAGGATGTAGAATTTGATAATCACATACTAAAACTAGTTTTTAATACAACTCAACAGGCCTGCGTTGACCATAAAGTTTTAAGGCTACAAGATTTTAGACACGCACTGATTTAATTTGGGTTGACATTTTGTGTATTTATATTAATCACCGGAAATACAAATAATTACCACATGGTGAGGTTTTCGAACCTACAATTTTTAGTTATGAAGAAAGAGACTCACGACATTTCATTTATAACACATTGTATTTAACAAATTTAAATTTGTCTATATTGGACAATAATTAGTTTTCAAAATTCATAAAATTATTATAAAGTCTTTTGTTTGTTTGTTTTGTTTTGTTTTTTTTTTTTTTTTGTTTTGTCTTTTTTTTTTTTTGATAAAGAAAGAAATTTGTTACAATTATTCAAAAATATGTACATTGAATAAATTTAACTCATATATAATAACTTACAAATTATACAAGATAAGAGAATATTGGTAAAGAATCGCGCGTTTACATCAATAAGTACGTGGTTCTTAATAATGGATGGCCTGATGGGATGGTGTAACCATTTGTTGGGACAATAACCTTGAGTTGGCATGTATTGATAACATGCCATTATTGATACTATATCGATAAGTTTGGATGGATTTTTTTTAATTTAAATTTTCATATTTATGCATATATAGTCATACAAAAATCTCACTTTAATATTTACAATACACATGACATATCATTATATATATATATATATATATATATATATATATATATATATATATATATATTATATATATATATATATATATATATATTTTTTTTTTTTTTTTTGCATTTCGTATATTGTTATGTAAGTTTTTTATTAACTTGTAATAAGATTAACAAATTCATGTCCCCTGAAGATTAGAGTATGGTCGGTGGGCTGATTACGTGACACACGATTTACCTCTGCAGAAATTTTAGAAGCGAAGACCGGTAAGTTTAAAATTAATTTGGTGAAACTGTAATCACCTAAGTATTTAAAAAAAATACAAATTCATGTTCATTAATGAAAAGAAAATTATTTATTTTAAGACCACCATCTACATAGAAAAACAATGTGGCTAGCATTTTTTAAGTACTACTCACCCATACATGACCTCCCATATGGGAGAACCATTTTGTGTCGCTAAACTATAAGGTCATTGGCTTTACAAAAACTGTACCAAATATTCCTCGTATGTAATTATAAAATCCAAAACCATCATTAGAACAAATTAGTGTAAATATGAATGTTATGATCATAACATAAAAGTATAGGCTGAATTTAAGCATATTTAATTTAAAAAAAAAAACCGTATAAGAGTAAATATATATATATATATATATATATATATGTATATATATATAGGTAAATTTACAGGGTCTTTCTCTTCGTTCGTTTAACGGTCCGGGGTCCACCCACGTTCGCTCCGGGAAGCACAGGAGCAAAAAAATAGTTCTTACACCGTTAAATTTCCATTAGTATATATTAAATGCTGCTATAATTATATTTAATCATTTATCATATATAAAATTCTTACTTAAATAATCTTAATAATCATACCATTAATTATTACACAAATACATAAACTATACTTTTAAAATAGGGTCACACTTGTGTGAGACCGTCTCACGGATCTTTATTCGTGAGACGGGTCGGGTTGGGTCAAGGCACCATGCAAATGTCACACTTATATGTGCAAATGTCATACTTATATGCTCAAATATATCACTAATCAAGAATACAATTTTTGTTACTTATTAGAGAAAAAGTAAAACATTTTTCATAATAAGTAATGTTGACAAGTGCCCCTCACTTATAAGGGCAAATATAATACTTTTGTGGAAAAATGTAATACTTTTAAATCGAAATGTAAAAGTATTGTATTTTCCCATAAAAGTATTACATTTACCCTTATAAGTAACAAAAATTTTATTCCTGATTAGTATTACATTTGAGCATATAAGTATGACATTTGTGCATATAAGTGTTACATTTGCATCTTGACCCGACCCGTCTCATGGTGAGACGGTCTCACACAAATTTTTGCCTTTAAAATAATGAGTATGAATTCTACAACTATTAATTTTATAACTTTTTGAAAAAAAAGGTCAAATAGTCTGATCTTTTGAACTTTACAAGAAAAAGCAATTAAGCTCATGATCTTTAAAAATATGCAATTAAATACTGAAACTATGTGCGTGTGTGATGAAATGAAAAGCAATGTAACAATCATATAGAAGAAGAAATGTTCAGAGTGGCTTACAGCTCTGAAAGGTAGAAATGAAAATGGGTCACACTTGTGTGAGACCGTCTCATGGATCCTTATTCATGAGACGGGTCGGGTCAGGTCGGAGTACCATGCAAATGTCATACTTATATGCTCAAATATAATACTAATCAAGAATACAAATTTTGTTACTTATAAGAGAAAAAGTATTACATTTTTCATAATAAGTAATGTTTACATGTGTCCCTTACTTATAAGGGAAAATATAATACTTTTGAGGGAAAATGTAACACTTTTAAATCGAAATGTAAAAGTATTGTATTTTCACTTAAAAGTATTACATTTACCCTTATAAGTAGCAAAAATTTTATTCCCGATTAGTATTACATTTGAGCATATAAGTATGACATTTGTGCGTATAAGTAGTACATTTCCATCTTGACCCGACCCGACCCGTCTCACGGTGAGACGGTCTCACACAAGTTTTTGTCAATGAAAATATATGCAAATTGTACTGTTATCCTTTTTGTCAAATTACAAAAATAATATTTATACTAGCTATCTTGGGTTACAACATTCAAATGGTTACGAATGAAAAGAATATAATACATATTTATTGCAATTTGAATTCTGCTAGAAACATTGTAATTTAGATTTTGATTATACCAAAAGTGTTTGAGATTTTTAGTCCCCAAAATTTTCCTTATGAATAGGTGACAGGATAATTTGACAAGGTACTGGACCTGACCCGGTAACAACTCATTAAAGTAGCAGGCGTCACTTAAGAAGAGGTAAGGGTTCTTAGGGTCCACCTCATCAAAGAACCGTTATGAATGAGCACACAACAATTATTGAAGAGTCGGGCACATATTGAAGGAGCCGTTGCACTTATTAGGAGGCCGTTGGTGTCCATTATTGTAGTCATTACTATTCTTCAGTATAAAAGCCAAGTCCATTAGCAAGTAGGGGGCTCTGATCTATTTTCTGACATAAAACTCTTGTACTAATAAACCATTGTACTTACTTATCAATATTATCCAGTAACCATTTTTATCGTCATTGGTGCTTTCATTGAGAGTTGAGATCAAATCTTAGGCAAAATTTCACAAATTAGCTTGTCACTAGGAATGATACGATCAGATCTAGCATCTCCCATGGTTCTTGTTACTTGAACTGCAATGGCAACCAAGGCCGCGTAGGAGATCTTCGTAGCTAGCTCAACCACAATCGTGGATGGAGGCCGCATTCCCGTCCAGGAAGCGGACTTCTAAGAAACTGCCTAGGTCATTCAGCAGGCGGCGACAGCAGCGGCGCTAGCTCAACTAGTGGCAGGGATGCAAGGCCTAGCTCCCCCACGGTTCGCCCTGATCAATTTTGTTGAATAAAAAAAAATATTTCTATTCTTGTTACATTCCGCGGTTATCGATGTAACTATTGGTCATGGTCCACCTTGATCAATTTTGTTAAAAAAAATATTAAAAAATGAAAAACTTACACTCTATTCCCTTAGGGCCGGCACGGGATCCGATCTCGCTAGCTACCTGACGAAAAGATGTTTTCTTGGTCAAGCTTAAGGCTTGGTTATGAAAACACTACACTCTATTCCCTTAGGGCCGGCACGGGACCCGATCTTGCTAGCTACCTAACGGAAGGGTGTTTTCTTGGTCAAGCTTAAAATTTGATTACGAAAACGCTATACCATAAGGGATAGTACGGGGCCTAACCTCGCTCACTACCCTATGGAAGAGCTAACCTTTGATCGAGCCTACGGCCGACCGAAGTGAGCTATAATCGCACACAAAGCGCACAAAAATAAAATAAAATAAAATAAAATAAAAAAACTGGGTCGAGGCCCCGCCTCGGCTACATTTGGCCGAGGCTACCTTGACCACGTTTGGCCGAGGCCCTGCCTCCGCCTCATCTAAAAAACCATTACGAAAGAGTGCAGAACAATTATTGAAGAGTCGGGCGCTTATGGAGGGAGCCGTTGCACTTATTAGGAGGTCATTAGTGTCCATTATTGTAGCCATAACTATTCATTAGTATAAAAGTCGAGTCCATTAGCAAGTTTGGGGGCTCTCTGTTTTCTGACATAAAATCTCTTGTACTAAACAATTGTACTTACTTATCAATATTATCTGGTAACTATTTTTACCGTCAATTGGAATCCAAAAGGGTCACTTAGAGAATGATATTTACCAACCGAAAAGTCAACTTACCGGAAAGTAAATCAATTCGAAGAGTAAGCCTTAAGAAACTTTTCAGTCTTCAAAAAGTAACTTTAAGAATGAATCTTACCTACTGGGAAGTAACATATATAAATTTGAGAAGTAAACCTATAAGAAGTTAAACTAGGCTAAGTCAAATCAGTGACCTTCAAGGAGTCAAGCTATGAAGAGTCAAGGAGTCAAGCGGGCGAAGAATCGAAGAGTCGAAGAGTCCAAGCCACGAAGAGTTTAAGGTTGGAAGGTTCATTGACTGAAGAGTGCAAGGGTCAACCTTAGCTAGATAGTAAGGGGACACGGAAAGTTAACTTAAGTAAGGCGAGTTAATTATTGAAGAGTAAGAATTGACTAAGGAAAGCCAAATCCAAAAGGTTGCTGAGGTGAGATTATGAATGGTCAACCTCTGAAAGAGTAAGAGGTGACATCTCGTAACCTATTGTTTAAACATTCTCTGAGTGAATAATAACCAACCTCAAAATGCTAAGTTGCAATAAGAATGTTATCAAGGCAAAAGGTGTCCTAGGTACATATCCCAAGGAAGATTTTCCAAAATGGTCATGACATTTTGTGCAATTAGAAAGTTAAAAAGCAAATGATAAGTACACCTCAACGGCTAGAAATATGACAAAAGCAACATACCACGCATTACCCACTAGTCATTGCACGACGGTTAAGAGACGTTTGAAATTTGTTTCCTCAAATGGACAAATTTTCAAACTTGTGTATAAATACCTCTATTCAAATATGAATGAGAGCTGGCAATATTTTTTCTAAGATAAAATGTGAAGTGCGGAAAAGCTTACAAGTGTTATTAAGACGTCAATGAAGAGAGAGCTAAACCTGAAAAGATAGATCAAGCCCAAGAAGACTACGACAACAACAAGAAGTTCCTCTACCGAGTATTGTAGTTAGAGGAAGTTGAACAACTTGTAGTCAAACCAACCAATCTATACTAGGATTAGTAAAAAGAGGCAGAGTAACAAGTTTAGCTTGTGAAAATCCTAGACGCTTGAGGTTGACTTTGTGTTCAAGACTTAAGTGATCTTATTGTACTAATTAAGGGTGTTTGTGCAATCCGCCTTAAAGTGCAAGGAAAAGAGTGGACGTAGGCTAGATTTTGGCCGAACCATTTCAAAAATCTCTTTCACTTTCTTTTACTTACTGCACTTTATTTATCATACTAATTGAACCAAACCGGCCTAAACTTTTAATAAGATCAAACTAAGTGCAAACACATGTTAAAAAAAAAAAGGTTAAAACTATATTTCCGCTGTGTAGTTTAAAAAAGTTTTCAAAACCATTCAAGTCTATTCATCCCCTCTAGACGGGACCAACATATTCTATTTTGATATGACCTTAGGGCAGAATCTGCTGAGCATAACTAACTGTGGCATCATCGTGATCGTTGGAGATACTAGGTAGAGATTTAGCAGAGCTCCCAGCTCGAGTGATCATTTTCCTTAACTACTTATCAACAGTAAACCATTATTCGAAATATAGGTCCGGAAGATCTCAACTTCGGAGGTTAGGATGCAAACAAATGATCTTTGGTCAAATGAAAGATCCTTGGTTATTTGGTGAGGGTGAAGCTAGGATGGAGATCTTAAGGTCATCTCATCAGATCTAAGCTCTAGCCTTTAAGTTTTTTTTTTTTTTTAATTATTTATTATTATTATTTTATTTTTTTATTAATACCAAACAACTTCAATTGATATCAAACGGTCATACAAAACATATTTGAAAACCAACGAGGAATAAAATCAGAATACTCTACCAACACATCGCTAGAATCACATAAGGGATTTCTTAGCTACGGCGTGTGCCAGCATATTTAATTTAATTCACGATGCACAAACCGAAGGGAAATCAACTCAAGCTGATCCATAAGCATGCGAATCTCCTAAATAAGACCACCATAAGCTCTAGCCTTAAGCTAGGTCTTTCTTGTAGATCTTGCTCATCTACCTCTACTATTCTAGTGGTTGCATTTAGTTACCTAGGGGTAATTTACCTAACATTAGCCCCTCATTTTCTTATGTCGAACTTGTCTTGGTATGAGAAAATTTAATTGTAACACCCCAATTTTCACAACTTGGATTTATTACAAAATCCTTAAAATATAATACATTGCGGAAGCGTCTAACCAGCAGAAAACTGGGTGTTACCGCCACGCTTGGGTATCTTTCCTATACCCAA
>CP025655.1:15174526-15199145 GCA_003576665.1 Ipomoea trifida | reverse complement strand
CCTATTTCCAAGCGATTGAACCGACTTAAGGGAATCCTTACCTTTGTAGAAACCTTTAAAATCCGTAAAAATTGAGGATGTTCTCCTTGGAGTTCTTCTCCAAAAATCCTAAAGAAATGCCACCATAATAACAACATTTTTCTTGTATTAAACATCACACTTAAATGCTAGAGATGTTTGAACCATTAAAGCTTAAAGTCTTACCTAGACTTGGTTACTTGAGTTAGGAAAATAGTAGGAGGAAGCTTTAGATCACGATGAAGACTTAGCTAATTTTTTTTCTTCTTCTTCTCCTTGGATTTTCGAAAATAATGGGAGTGGAGAGAAGGAATGATCACTTGCTAGCTTAAGTTTTTATTTTTCTCCTCTTTCTTCTAGTGTAATCCGAATGGGGGAGGGGAAGAGTGGTAAATGTGAGGTGATGGGATTAGGTTAGATTATCCTTGCAAATCAAGAAACAAGTACAATGCACATGCTTCATTAAATGCCCAATCAAGATCAAAATCTCATTCTAGGATTTAATGCCACATGTCAACACCCCATTCATCCCTTAAGAAGATATTAGTTCACTTGATCAGTTTAAGCCTAAATCAGATGAATGTTCGGAGGATTATAACTTAATTCGGGAAAATTCTAATACTAAAATTATCGTAAAAATATATTCCCGTCGCAAATCACCAATTTTGGGAATTTTCCGATAATCCGTTAAATTTAGGTACAGAGTCCGTAACAATTTATCCCTTACAGTCCATTTAGAATTTCTCTTGAACTAATTAAAAATTCAGGCCTAATCGTATGATACTTAATAATCTCAATTCTGGAAAATTCGATTTGAATCTACGTCCATAAAATTTCCTCGGTTCGTAACCGATACGTAGTTCGCAGCTTATCGATAATTAATCCTTAAGAGAAAAAATTATTTCAAGCACCGAATAGTTTTCTCTTAAATGTCATAGCTTAAAAAAAAAAATTTATATCGCTACTTTGTCGTAAAACCGAGGGGTTACATTAATACTTAGTTATTTATATTAAATGACTTAGTAAAAAATAGAACTAATTGATCATGAATTTCCTTACACATGTATTGGCGGCACAATTTCTCTAGGCCAAATTAAATCAATTAAACTTTCAATTTCAAAAAGTGGATTGGATGGGCGATTCTCAAAACACTTTAGTCCATCTTGCCTTGCTATTTTTGTCTTTTCAACTGTCTCCAGCAAACACTCATCAACACCTCCATTAACCTAAGCTACTACTTGATTTCCCTCCCTATTTTAGCAAAGATTTGGGTATGCAATTCTAGCTATTTAGAGCTTTAATTTTTACTAAACGACTTAGGTATTCTACTTTCTATGCCTCTAATTTCTTTGTGCCCATCTCCGCTTAGAGCTTAGGTTGTTAAATGAAAACACACTCATAATCACAATTATCAAGCCCTTCGACAAGTAGTGAAATTTCGAGTTCTTTAGCACCAAGTAGTGCCTATGAGAAAATCATGAAGAAAGGAAATTGAAAGATACTTTTGTTATGTTTTTTGTAACGAATTATAGAATTTATGGAGAAGAGGTTCAATATGTTGTTAGAGAATGTCAAACCTCGATTAATCACCTATGTCAACACTTGAGTTCACATTTTTCAAGTTTGCTTTATTCATTTTTTTTTTTAATACGATTGACCCTGTTACATGTAGTTTGACATGTAAACAACTGTTTGCTTTGTTCATATGCATATAAACAACTGTTTGCATGAGGCTCCTAGCCACCAAAGCTCCTAGTTCATCTTATTGGTTCTCCTTTTTCTTGCAGCTTTAGCATCATATATATATATATATATATATATATATATATATATATATATATATATTTGACAAAGCTTTAGCCCCATATATAAATAGGTACTCCTGCTACGAGATTAACTAAATTGGAAAGATAAATTGCATCAAAAAAAATTATGTGTGATAAACTTGACCAAAATAGTGTTCGAAAAATTCGAATTCATTTAACATCAACAACTACTTGATTCCTAATGCGACGATGTAACTATTTATTGGGACAATAACCTTGGGATGGTCTATATTGATAACATGGCAAATCTTTTTTTTTTTTTTTTTTCATTTTATGTATATAAAGTGGTGCAAAAATCTTTCTTTAATACTATTGACTCTGTTACAATGTAGTATGCACAACGAGCAAACACCCCCAGTAAGCCACAGCTATATGCCGCTTGACCACAAGGCTTTTAGCATCTTTTTTTAATATTTAAAACATTACATATTATGTTTTCAAAAAAGAACATTACATATTATTATTGTATTAAATTCTTTTTGCATTTGATTGTTACGTAAACTTTTTATTAACATAAGTACATAACTCATATGATAAGACTAACAAATTCATGTTCATTAATAAAAGTAAATTATTTTCTACCTTTACACAGCTAGAAAAACTATGAGGCTAGCAGATAATGTAGGAAAGAGATGGATCGGAAGCAGTAGTGGTAGGGAGATGGAGAATTGACCTTACAAGAATTGTATAAAATATTCTTTAAATGTAATTATAACCTCGAATATAATCATTACAACACATTAGTGTATAATATAATTCTATGAACCGAGTGAGGATATTTCAAATGAAATTTAATGTGACTATATATTTAAAATAAAAGTTGAAAAAGACTGGCAGAGTGTATTTGACTTTATGTACTTCCTTCGTACCATTTCTTTATCCGGTTTGGTTAACAAGTTAAGGCTAGGCTTGACTGGATTTATTTTTAATTCAATTTTTTATAATATTAAATTTAGTATTAATAAATAAAATTTATATATTTAGGAATTACATTAAAAGTATTATTAAACACTAAAATCAAATTTAAAAATTATTAAAATTACTAAAGAAAATAAGTAATATAGACATAGTTAATTTGACCAATAAATAGTACACATAACAGACAAAATGAAACAAGGGAATGACTTTTAGAGTCAATAGTACTGAAAAAAAAAAAAACTTCTTAAAGAAGGAAAATAATAACATGCTTGATATTTTATTTTCTTGATTAAAATATGGATATGAGTGCTTCTGCAAGCAACACTATCCCTGTGCACATCTGCTATATAGTATATGGACTCTGAAAAACATCTTGGTAGGAGCACCTCACAATAACACCCCATTATAAATTTATTTTTATATATTATACGTTTTTCAAACTAATTAATATGACTTTTTATTAAAAAATAATTATTTAAAAAATAGTGATATTTATTTATTTAAAAATACACATGCAAACAACCAAATTAATTATTATAGAAAAAAAGAATGATAATATAGTATATTACTATACATATCTTTTTTTTTTTTAATGTCATTCTATATATTTAAATAATTAATAGATAAACATCAAGCTTATTAATTATATTATACTAATTAATAATCAAATAATTAAATAATACAAACAATTACCGAATAGTAACTAAAGGAGTTAATTCTATTTTTGGTCTTAGATTTATGAGTGTTAGACCACATTTGGTCTTTTATTTATTTATTTATTTTTTCAAACCATCCTCCTTTAGTTCTAGTATTATTATGACATTGTCATTTTTATCCCCTGTCAATAAAACCGTTTAAATGACGATAAATACAAAGACATTTCGGTCTCTATTCAGTGTTAAGTGTTAATTTTTTTTTGTCCTAGTCTTAGATTGATACGTGTAATTCTACTTTCAGTCCTTTTTTTTTTCATAATAGGTATTATTATTATTATTATTATTAACGTGTTGTTGTTGTTGTTGTTGTTGTTGTTGTTTTTATTATATTATTTTGGATTTTGGGTAGCATTTTTTGCTCCAGTATGATATGAATGAATTATGGATTATTTATGTTATTAATGAATGTATGATCAATGTATATATGATTTTTTTGAAGACGTAGAACCTTTAATTTGTATTGTTCTATTACCAAGAAGAAAAAAAATAGGTTTTAAGTGGTTAATAACATCATTTTTAATATCATTTAAACATATTTATTGACGTAAGACAAAAAATGGTTATGCTACAATAATGTTAGGACCAATGAGAATGTTTTGAAAAAAAAAATATTAAAAGTGAATTGACACCTATAAATCTAGGATAAAAAATGGAATTAACTGAGTAACTGATAAAAAGGGGGAAAGGTAGAAATAAAAACAGGTTAAACTAGGGAAGGTTGAATGAAAGGGAGAGGTTGAGAAAAAAAATTGAGGAGAGTGAAAGAATTTAAGGAGGTAAAATGTTTAGAGAAAGGTAGAAATAAAAACAGGTTAAACTAGGGAAGGTTGAATGAAAGGGAGAGCTTGAGAAAAAAAACTTGAGGAGAGGGAAAGAATTTGAGGTAAATGTTGAGAGAGTTTTTAACTAATTAAGAAATTATTTGAAATATTTTAATTAGAATAGGATAATAAATACTACTCGTTGACATGTGATTATTGCGTGGACCACGGTCTAAAATCACATAAAGTACATTATTCATTTATTCTAACACATAACGTACATTATTCTAACTCATAAAATACATTATTTTATTCTAAAAATTTTATTATTCTAATACATAAACTACGTTATTCTAACTCATAAACTACATTATCTTACTCCAGAATGTTTATTATTCTACGCGCGCAGAGCAAGATTTTTTCAAACATTAATACAACATCGTTTTGGACCACGAGCCACACAATAATTTGCTGTATCTATATTATGTTACGCACAATCCTACATCATATATACCAATTAGGGCAATAATCAGGGCTGGATTTTAGGGCGTGCAAGATGGGCAACAACACAAGGCCCCAAAATTTTGGGGGCCCCTAGTTCAGTCTTGGCCCAATAGTTAGTATATGTATTTGTGATTATATTGCCTCAAAATTAGGTTTTCATGACTGATTTAAATTCTACTACGTATTATTCAAAAAAAATTCTACTCCGTAATATTCACGCGAATCACTTTTCTTCAATTGGAAGTTTATTTATACTTTGATAGGGCCTCATTTATTTACTAGCACAGGGCCACACAAATCAAAAAACCGGCCCTGGCAATAATACGTCCTTCACTCAGAGTATATGCTTAGATAACAATGTTAGCTTTTCCATAAATCAAATTATTATAAATTTATTTTTAAAGGAATTAAATTGCATATATACATCATTTACATGTCCGAGATACTGTATCGTCCCAACCAAAATCATACTAATCAAAGATTTTACATTTTTTGTGCGCGTTTGGTAGCCAATTCAACTTTTTTAGAAATTTAAAAGGTGAAAATATTATTTTCACGTTTTATGCAATCTTTAATTTTAAAAAGTTTGTTATTAATGGAAATTATACTACATGATATTCAAAAAAATAAATCCTACCTAAGAAAGGTAGGATTCTTTTTCTGATGTGGCTATAAACCTACCAAATTTATTCAATTACGTATTTATCTTTTTTGAGGTCATATTAAAAATCTCTTATAAATATAAAAAAAATTCTCTCACACCATTACATCCAGGTACATAGTTAAAATTTTTCATAACCTAATTTCATAATGATTCTTTACGTAACGATGCAATGTGTGTGTGTTTGTGTTTGTGTGTGCGCTTCATATATAACTTGATTAACTTGAGTTTAATTTTGGGTACTTAATTAATTTGATGACTTGGTGATTTGTTGGCAAATAGTTTATTAATTTACAAGTAATTTATTCAACTCTTGATATTTTTTTTTGAGTACTAATAAAATTCCATACAATTATAGCTTTTATTCAACTCTTGATTATTTGTTATATTTTTAATGTTTGTTTATAGCAAGGATATATTAGGGATTATAAAAAAATTTCTAAGAAAGTTTAAATTAACCAAACATTTTAATTAATTTTTCAAGTAATTTAATTATTATGTTTCCAGGGTAACAACAAACATGTGTGTTAATTAATTTTTCCTTTAAATTAAAGTTATTCACATCAAACATATTCGTTAGAAACATTTTCTCAGAAATTTAATTAATGAGAAAGTACCAAACGGCCTCTTAGTAGAGTACAATATCTTTATGGTACTTAATCATTAATCATCATGATACCCCAAAGATATATATTTAATTTTGATCTTTTTATTAGTATATATAGAAGATTTGCAATTAGCAATTATCAAAGTCTCTTTGAGAGCTCATCAACCTGTTAACACAATCATTCATTTTTCTAGCCTAACTTTATTTCATACTCAACAAAAACACCTCCCTCTAGGGATACTCGATCTGCCAAGTGTGCGGGCGAAGCATTCCAACCCAGACACATAGTTAGGATATCGTTATCTTTGATGTATTTGCATTTTTTATCTTAACCCACAAGACAATATATATAGGATTACATATTTCAGAAATATTACATCAGTTGATATATTATATGTCCCATCTAATTCAATTATTTAATGTTATATCATGTGAATAAACTTTTATTATTATTACTAGTATTTTATATGCGTGATGGGTAAAAATATATGTACAAATTAATATTAAATTTTAAAATATATATATTTTTAAAATAATAGTATATACTTTTTAAATTTGTAGTGTAAAATTTATATTATATATATTAAAAATATAGTTGATAATTTTAGTAATAATTATGGTATTATTAATATTATTCAAGTAAAATTTTAAGATATGATAAATTGCCAAATGTAATTATGGTAACATATATATATATATATATATATATATATATATATATATATATATATATATATATATATATATATATATATAACTAAAGTGATTGTCAAAAATCTTGCGCGGAAAATTTAATAATATTAACATCATTGGAAAAAATTGTCATTTCACAATAGTATTTCAAGACCTTAAATAAATAATTACACTTTCCTTTTGAAAAATCATACAAATTTATAATTCTTACATTTTCTACCTATAAATAAAATGGGTTGGTGACTTTGAAAACCGTAATTCTTCATTTTGTATTGCCTTCCTCTTCTTCGGTTCTCTGTGAAATCATATCTTGGTGACTCTGATCTCTCATTCCCTTTTTCCACCGCTCAGTAAATACAATGGATTGGTGTTGCACCCATTAAAACTTAAGAAGAGTTAATTCCAGCAATGGTCCTCCGACTATGTTGATTTTCCAAAATTAGTCCCCGACTTTTAATTCGGACAATTTAGGTCCCTTGACTTTCAAATTCTTTCCAATGTTGGTCCTTTCGTCAAATTTTGGTTAAGTTGAGGTCAAATGTAGGGTAAAATTGTCCGTTCACATGTTTAGTGTATTATTACTCGTATTTCTGATCTTCTGTCCTGTACGTTGTATATATGAATATAATCTCATTCAAAGTCTTAATTGAAACCATTAATCTCAGTCGAAGTCTCTTCGACTAAGATTATATTCATATATATAGCGTATATGACAGGAGAAATACGCGTAAGAATATACTATATGAAATTTAGACTCATTGAGTCTAAGATCTAAAACCCATAGGTAACTTCTAATTAATGAAAGTAATTATTAATTTCATTGAAAATTCTCTAACAGGTTTTAGGGAAAGTGCAGCGGATAGTTCTACTTGTAATGCAAAACTGACTAAACATAAACCAGTAAAGACTCAAGCAGTTTGATAACCCAGTTCGGAAACTCAGTTCCTACATCTGGGGGGCATCACTCTGGTTGCCCAACTCTTCATTGATCAACAATATGAAACGTATCAACCAATACAATTGTATCTCACGCGGTGACTCTAGAATTTCATCATATCACCATTCTAGAGTTTAACCTTGAAGAGTTGACAAGAGCACGATCTCCCGACTTTCTTGTATTGAGGCTCCCCCTCAACAACAGCGCAACATGCTTTCCAGAGTGATGAACTTGCCCAGTATTTCTTGTGATCGTATCTTGAATCAAAGGTAGGCTTTGTCAAGATCTCCCTTAAGCTCTCATGAGAATTGCTTGTAGAGTGTCTTCTGTAAATTCTCTCAACACTTTCTGAATAAGAGTTGGCTCTTATTTAAACTTTTCAGAATCTTGAAGCGGTTGTAACTTCAGCAACTAACTCTGAACATCTTGTATGTTCTGGTACAGATACTTGTTCATAATGCCGTCATTGTTGTCTTCAAAGTCTTCCGGACCTTTGAACTACTTACTGTACTAAGTACATGCCTTATTATAAAATGTATAGGACAGACTTACTACAATTTGAACTATCCTCTGAACTAATGAAACATTGACACGAAACTTAGTACAATTAGGGAGTTCTAAACCATTTGTTTTGATACTTTTATTAACAATCTCTCCCTTTGTATCAAGTCTCTTGGCAATTTACAACATAATCTGCTAATATAACAGAGATAGTTCAATAAGAGTATCAACCAATTTAACCAAAGTTTGAGTCCAAAACATAAGGATGATCATTTCATCAACAAAACAAATTAACTTGACAAACTAAGACCCTATTACAAAAAGTGATATTTAACACATGCTGGAAAAAGATGATATCTTCAATTGACCAGCACATGAGGTCTTCAAGTCTTCACAAAAACAACAACCAAAAAAATTTCCCTTCAACCTTCAACTGTTCTTCAATCAACAACACAAGTAACACATCAAGATAGTCCGGTAGCCAAGTAACCAAGTAAAGTAATCAGTAACAGTAACCAATGATTAGAAGGTTTGTCTCTACTCCGCCTATTGCCAGGAACTTGTGAATCTGTAGCCACAAGATTCCTTAGCAGGACCAAGTAGAAAAGCAAACCAAGATTTAGAAATAGAATCACTCGGATTCTGAAGACACAGCCTATTGGCTGGTCACAACAGTCTCAGCAGCAGGTGGGTTGGCAGCAGTCAGAGTTTCAACAGTAGGTGCATTGGAAGGTTTAGCAAATGGTTCAACAGGTGATTCAGCAGTAGCAGCAATCATCTCTTGATCTCTTCGTCTCAATTGCTCACGCAGCTGCATTTCAACTGATCTTTTCTCGACAAGAATTTGAATAATTGTATTGAGATCTTTAATGCTTCTGTCTAGGTGTTGCGCTGTGAGATGACTTGTATATGGAAGATCAATATTCAGAGCTGGTGCTGAACTGCTTCCATGTTCTGGGAAAATGTCAAGTACATGTGATCCTTGTTTGAGTATGGCATCAATCAGTCTAACTTTGGGAGTATCCAAAGGCTCATTCACTTCTGGCCGAAATCCCTGTGCATGCAGGATCCCATAGATAGTGCATGGAAAAGGCAGTTTCACCTTGCTTTCCTTGGTGGCTGGTTTCTTGAAAGTGACCACATGTTTGAAAATTAAATCCCCAAGGTCAACAAGAATACCTTTACCAATCCGGTAAATCAGGTTGGCCAATTGCAGATTCAATCCTCCTCTATGTTCGCTTGGCATCTAGTTGGTCATAGCAATTTTATGCAGAATTGCATACTTTATTGTGAGTGACTTTGCTGGCAACATGTTTGTCTCTGTACGCCAATAGCTGTAAGTTCCACCAGTGATAACCTTCGTGATTGTGTTTGCACCCAGAATTGGATCCTTGATGTCACTTGCATCAATGCCCAGATACATGTTTATGATAGAGGGGGTAAAATTGTAGGTTTTTCCTCGGAGCCACACACGCCCATATTGGGTTGATCCTGCTTGCTTGACAGTCAGCATGAGATTTGCATAGAATTCCTTGATGACAATTGGTGGATAACTTTTCAGATTTGTGACTGATCGCATCAGGTGTATTTTCTCCAATACCGGTATGAGCTGGCATTGAGATTTGAATTTTTCAATATCCCGGAATCTTTCACTCAGAATCTTTCTTTGATTTGTGGAATCCCACCTTGCTGCAAACTCTGCTGAAAGAAATTGAGGTTTAATAGCTTCAAGTGGTGCAACATAAGATACATTTGGTTGGCTTTCAACGACTGGTGCTTGGTCTGATGTGGCAGTGATATTTTTCTTCCTTTTCTTCTGACCTGTGGCTTCTTGTGAGACACTATGCTCGGCTGCTGTCTGCTTTCTCTTTGATTTCCTTACAGGAGATGGGGTCTCCTTTTGTGCAGCTGTTGATGAGGATCTGGTTCTTCGTCTAGGAGCAGGAGCTGTAAAGACTTGAATCTTCTGGACTGGGTTAGTATTGACATTATTTTCTTCAGACACTTTCTTCTTCCCTTTAGCTTTCTCTTTGGCTTTCCTGACTTGGGACAGGGGTAAGTTCATCTTCTTCATCTCCTTCATCTGCAACCTGTGTCTCTTGAGCATTTCCTGATTCATACTCAATTTCATAATCCAATGGGTCTAGATTTGGTTCTGGATTTGGATTGGTTGGGGTAATCTCAGGAGTTTGTTCAGAAAGTGGTTCAGGTATAGTTTCCGTAGTATGTGACTCTTCAGACATGATGGCCTAGGTTTTCTCAGTGACTTTTTGTATGGTTTTTGTAGTTTCTAGTGGTTGTGGTGAAGGTAATGACATGATGGGACTTTGTGAGGACCCTTCAATTTGGGGGATGGTTATAGGAACAGGCAGTCGGTTCGCAAGAAAGGCAGATTTTCTATGATCATTCAAGATATTAAACAGATCAAGTCTAGAAAACATTGAAGCATGTGGTTTAAGCTGGTGAGGGCCATACATTATAGCAGGTATGGGGTTAGGATCAACAGATAATGAGGAGCTCATATTATGAACAGAGACATTTTCAGGTAAAACATCAACAAGGTCAACAGGTTCCTTTTTCACAGTTACTAGAGGTAAGGGTTTTTCAACAACAGGATTTTCTAGTTTGTTTTCATCCTCGGTATCCGAGAGAACAATTATTTCCTGGAAGAGTTATTTATGTAAACACAGAAAGACGGAATTGTTCATAGAAGCACATTTAAAATATATAAAGCAAACATTGAACAAGGGTTTTTCGAATAAACCTCAGGAGCCTTTTCTTTAGTCGATTCTCCAGTTTCAACTGCAAGTGGCTTGAGGAAACCTTTCAGGTAATCATGTTGTTCTGCTCCGGAGTAGAAAGACCAAATGAGTTCTCCACCGGGGGGTTTGATCTTCTTGTTGATGATCATCACCATTTCTCGTGAAGCCTGATGTTGAACTTCCGTAGGATACATGTTTGTGAGTCTTGCGAAGTCGAAGTAGTTTGTTTCGTCTTGATCCATTTTCACCAGTAAAATTGAAGCTTCAAGTGTTTATGAGGATTTTCTTGAAACGAGTAAGGCAAATGTGAATATCAGAGTTGTAGAGAGAGAAAGAGATTTTGGAGATCTTTTGTTTTCGCTTTTTGCAACTGAATTTTCAAGAACACAAAGGCTGTATGTGAGCCAATTTCTTCGGGTTACGTGGTGAAGTGTGAGAGTCGTGGGAGGCGTGCTGGTGATTGACAGTTGTCCTTTCCGTAATTAATGCTTTGGCAGCAGGTCAGGGCGAGTACACTGTCCCTCATCATTTCACGCTTATCAGATAAATTAGCATCAAATGGACTTTTAATACGAAAAAAAATTATCAGGTATTAACAAGTTTGTAAAGGTTGGAGTGTTCTGTACCACTCTTTAAACTAGTTCAAGGAAGTGGTACACATACCAAGTTCAGTTTTTAGGGAATTAAACCTGATTGCTTCCAAGGGTTTTGTGAATATGTCTGCCAACTGTTTATCAGTTGGTATATAATGTAATTTGATATCTACGTCTTCTACAAGTTCTCTGATAAAATGATGGCGAATGTCTATATGTTTCGTTCGAGAGTGTTGAACTGGATTTTTTGCAATGTTGGTTGCACTGGTGTTATCACAATCACTACAAGAAAAATCACGAATCGCGACGAAAAATATTCCGTTGCAAAATAGCGACGGATATTGCGACGGAATAGTTTTCGTTGCTAATTAACGACGGAATTCGCGACGGAAATTAATTTCATCGAGATTTTTGGCGCAAAGAGAAAATTAAACCTGCGAAATCTTGGCGCGAAAATATTCGCGACGGAATAGGCGACGGATTTACTTTCCTTCGCGAAATAGCGATGGAAATTGCGACGGATATTGTTCCGTTGCGAAAGGAAGAATTTTTTTTAAAACGAATAAATATTGCGATGGAGTTAACGATGGAATAAATTTCGTCGCAGTTGTATTTTTTTTTATGTTTACTTCAAAACTGTAGCGTTTTCTTTTTCTTAATACGCCGTAATAATTTTGAACATAAAAAATTAAAAGCCCAGGCCCCAGCCCTAATTCACCCTCTGTTCCCCCAGCTCCCTGCCTCCATGCCATCTTGTTCACCTTCAATTCGATGGGAGTAGCACACAGCACACCACCGCCACCTTCAATTCGACGGACCACATAGCACACTGCCGCCCCTTCGTCGTACATCATGACCTCCTCGATGATGCCAATCGTCCGCTGTGAAGACCGCTGAGCCCTTGTCCGCCAAAGGTCACCGATGTCAGTTTGTATATTGATAAGCACCAAGAATAGTCTGTTTTAAGGGTCATTTACGGGCTAGAATTGTATAGTTTACTACCCATTTCATAAGGATTTCATGCATTAAGACTCGAATGTGACCAAAAACCTCTAACACGATCATGGAAGATGTTTTTAAGCTATTCTACAGCCAAAAGGAAGACTTAAGGCCAAAACTGAGCAGAAAGTGAAGAAGCCATGAAGCAGGAGCCTCCCATGCAGCCCCACACGCGTGTGGATGGACGTGGAATAATTCCAGTAGCTCACCACGCCCTCCACCACGCGTGGCGATAGCCGTCGAAGCTTCAAGGCTCGACGCGTCGAGCCCTAGCCTCGACGCGTCGAGAATGTGCCGTAGCATTTTTATGAAATTCCTTGAAGGCTCGACGCGTCGAGAGCACTGTGACAGCCCTAAAATTCTGCTGCGGGAAATTGTCTATCTTGCCCCTATTTTGCTCCCACTATATAAGGCTCATTATTCCAAGACCTTGAGGAGGAGGAGGCACCCAATAATCTCTAGACTTAGTTTTCTTTTCTAATTTATTCCCCTTTGGGGAGGCAGACAAACACTCTTCCTCAGGATAGAGTAGTTTAGGATATGAAGAAGAAGATGTAGATTCAAAGCTTTCTTTAGGTAATATACTTCTTTAATTATAAAGTTCGATCTTTTACTTTCTTGCTTTGTTTATTTTGTTGTTATTAATGCTTTCTATGCTAGAGTAGTGTAGTTTGGGTGGGTGTGCCCTTGTTAACCAATTGATTGATGTTTAAATCTTGTCTTATGATCTTGAGAATTGTGGTAGTATGATTGATGTTTGTATGGATGATGTTGTTCAAACTTTGCTTCTATTTTCGACCGGGATAGTTAGTGAATTGAGTGGAAGTGAGAGAGTGCGCGATAGCAGCCTCTCACGAGCCCAACTCATCTATATCTCCGCTCTTAGTCCGAAAGGACGAGATCCGAGAGGAGTGGTAGGCAAGGTGTTCGATAAAATACCTCAACCGAATGAGGATTGAGAGTCTTGAGTGTGACGCCACTCGGTACAAATACCATGACTCCCTAGTTCAATCCCGAATTTGGCTTAGCATCGGCATGCATCCCCTTCTTTTCCCTTTTGTATTTTCTATCTCATTTTACCTTCAAACCCTTCACAAAACCAACCATGAACAAAACCTCTCCCTACGATTCTTGCAACTCTTACCTTTCAACCTCATAAATGCCAACATAAATTCGATTCCCATTCACCATCCTTGAGAGACACGACACTCGGGGAATCTTCCTCGTTTTACCACCTTCACATTCACCCTCACCACTAAACTCACAGCATCATATATCTATAGCCAATGTACTCTCTCCTTCGTACAATGCGTTGCAGCAGTGAGCTCCGGCTACTAGCAGGTTGCGACCAAAAATACGGTGAGCAGATCTGGGACGGGGACGTACTGGCGAGCAAGAATTTGACGAGCTCCTAATCCTATTCTTTTCTCAGGTAATGCGCTTCTTACTTTTTGAATTGGTAATAATCTGAGTTTTTTTCCTTTAATTTCTTAAAAAATGGGCGTTTGGATATTCTTGCTCACAACCTGTTTGTAAAAATGTGTCTATGAGTGCAAATGAGAATGCTAACCCTTTTGGTGAAAATTTTGGAAATATAGATGTTGGTAATGATGTTGGATAGACTAATAATACCTACTGTGTGTGTGGATTCTGTGAATGTTGCCTTGGGTATCAACAATTAAATAACCCAAAGGTAACTAAAAGAGGTGACACTTATTTAGTTGAAATCATCATATTCAATCTTGATGTTTTATGATTTTACATTTTCTACTTTTAGTTGATATATAGAGATTTCACTGTGTTAAAATTGTTTCCTTCTATAGGCAATCTTCTGGGGACAACTGAGTTGAGAGGTCCAGAGACTTACAAATATAAAGGTCTATTTTAATTATCATGAGGAGAAGAAAAATATAACTAATCAAAATCAAATTCAAACTAATTATCATGTTTATAGTGTGCATCTATTTATTTATTTGTTGTAACAGATTAGTTTCCTAAGGGAAGAAAAAGGAATTGCAAGTAGCAGAAAATGTTGTCCATGCAACTTGCAGCTGGAAGAAGGAATAAGCAGCAAAATGTTTTCTGAAGCTTCATCCCAAACAGAAGAGGTCAGTTTTTCTAAAGCTTCATCCCAAAAATAAGGAGTCATTTACTTCATTTTTCTGTTTTTTCCATTTCCAATTTTCCATTTCCAATTTTCCATTTCTCCAGTTTTCCATTTTTCCTTCTCCATTCTTCCAGTTTTCCATTTCTCCAGTTTTCCAATTTTCCATCTCCATTTCTCCAATTTCTTCATTTCTTTAGTTTTAGTACATAATTTGATTACAAAACAAAATATTAAAAACTTCATTAAATACAATAATCCCATATAACATTTGTATATTTATACAACAAAGATAATAATAATAATAATAATAATAATAATAAAAGATAATAATAGGAATTAGCTGCGCAAGAAGGACCTCAAGGAGGGAATAGCACACTCGTGCCTCTAGCAGGATTTGATCCTGAGACCTCAAGGACAAAATATCACTGTTCACCCGCGTTTTATCCATTTGGAAGAATGGAGAATTCAATTTTGGCCCTCTCCAAAATTGTATAGAAATGGAAGAATGGAGATGGAGAATTGGTTTAGAGAATTGATTTTAGTAAACAAGTTTTCCATTTTCCATTCTTCCACTTCCCCAATTCTCTATTTTTTTTGGATAATTCTCCATTTTTCCAAGTTACTAAACGACCCCTGATATTTTGAAATAATTAGTTATATAAGCTGACATAAAATTTCATGGATGAGTACAAAAACATAAGCTTTTTTTATATTTTTGTTTTGTTTTTTGTTTTCTTTTTTAAAAAAGGGGATAGTAATATGTACTCAATTACACCACATAAAACAGTGAAGTAATTTAATTTCCATTCAACTGCTTTCTCACACTAAAAGTGAAACAAAAGGGTAAAGAGAGAACCTTTTTCATCACACTAAAACAATAATTATTTCCATTTCAATACATGCTCACATCTAAGAGGATAAATACAATACCACACATAGAATGTTTCAACAAGCTGTGGTGGTAATAATGACATAATGTATTTATGTTTAAAAAAATGACAAACCTATTTTGTACTTAATCAAGCTTACAGTAATGCAAATTGTTTTACAAAATCGTAAGAGAATAGGTAGCATGTCAATATGTTAAACTGAAATATATATGCTTAGCTTCTTCTAATAGCCTATAGAAGAACAAAAAACACCAGAGCTCAATAGACAGGAGGAGATCTATATATACTTGAAACTTTCTTGAATTGGCATTAAAAGCAAGGACAAACATTTTGCTGCTTATTCCTTCTTCCAGCTGAACAGTGAACTCACCATGTTAAATCACTAATTAAAGTGAAGACATTCAGTGTTTAATCTTGTAATGTTACATTGTTTCTCTCTGGTATGTACTGCAATGCCTTATTTGTCATTTGAATATCTGCAGATAATTAATGGCAGACTAATTTTTGTTGAAGTTGCTAAGACCACTAGACTAGGGGAAAGTTAACCTTCTTGAATGACATAGCACGAATCTACTTTCTTTATCACAAATCTCGGCTCTCTGGTCTTAAAATGGGAGTAATGTGTAAGTTTTTATTTGTTTGGGGTACTGTCTATATTAGTTCCAGGTTATATAACACTAAGAATGGACTACATGTGTAAGTTTTTATTTGTTCGGACCAATTTAACCTTCTAGGTTATATAACACTAATTTATTTCTAGATATTTTTATATGTTCTACTAAGATGTCTAAGTTGCCTTTGCAGATAGCATGTCCTCTACAGACAATACCTGAATTGTAAATCTGTAATTTCATTCTTCTCTTTTGTATAGTTTACAATTATTTTAATTTGGAACTGTAAATTTGTAATTTCATTAATTATTTTTGTTGAGATTTTGTTGTGCCCGTTGGCCTTTAGCTCCTAACCGGTGATTGGTGTTTTGCAGGAAATCTATAAACAGAGAATAGAGGCAAGGAGAATGGGAGAGCATTCTTATTCATGATCATTATCTCTTTACAAGTGGGAAAGCCCCAATATATATAATGTACAAGTAATAATAACAATACTAAGTATGGTGACCGTTACAACGGTTACACAAATAATGGTCACATAAATATATTTATTATAACACTCCCCCTGGGACATTATTCATTCACGATCTTGCCTGGTTTAAAAATTTGCTAGGAAAACCCTGTGGGAAAAACCTAGACATAAAAAGAGTACAGTGTATATGAATGGTATATTCAAATACTTTCATGCCTTGTTAAAAACTTCACTAGAAAAACCACGTGGGAAAAACCTAGTTGAAGAAAAGAGTACATGATATATATTGTCCTGGTTACCTCAGTAAAAACCTTACACTAAGAAAACCAAGTGGGACAAAACTTAGTTAAGGAAAAGAGTACAACCATAACTTTTTTGCGTTTAATCTTCAGGATTTGTAAGAGTTGGTGGTCTTCTAGACCAATAATTTATGTGTATGTTGTTGCTCCCCCTGAAGACAACAACCTTCCTGATTGCCTCGTTAAAAACCTTAACTTAAGAAAACCCTGTGGGAAAAACTTAGTTAAGGGAAAAAGAGTACAATCATAAGCCTTCAGGGCATAATCTTCAGGATTTCGAGGTTCATCTATTTAAGTATTTATTTGCAACTTTCTCCTCGTTTATTATATCATACTCATGTCTCGTTAAAAACCACACTAGAAAAACCCAATGGGAAAAACTAGTGAAGAAAAGAATACATGGTATATAGGTTGCAAAAGAGTACAGTTGTTGGTCCATTTAGGACCCACCCAATCTTCAGGATTGATTTAAGTAAATGTAGTCCAACATCTCCCCCTGAAGATAACCAATCTTCGATTTCTACATTGCTTAAAGTAGAATAATTGTTTCAAAAGGAGCGTAGAGGAGATGATATGACAATCTTCAGGATTGTCACTATAAATTAATATTTTATACAATGCTTCTCGTGACTCTTCTGGGTTTATGTGGGTTGAATATAGCTAATATTCTTTAACCATACCCACTTAAACTATGCTTTTATTACCCTCTGATAAGGTAGTGAAGGCAAAACATGCATAACCAAGTGATCTATGAGAAACAAACATTGGTATATCGCATATCTTTACTAGAGGATATTTGGAGCACTAGGAGTTATAAGTGATTTCATTATAAGGACAATGTCAGTCCTAATACGATCACAGAACTTCTGGTTCTTCCATAATGTTCCAATAATAATTAAGTAATGGATTTTAAGTCTCTGAATGTCCTCAGTATCATTTTTGAGTCTAAACGGTTCATTATCTTCTTCAAGAGATATAACCGTTAGTGTGATAAGTCAATCATACATATCCATATGAAATCCTTCTAAAAATAGACTGATTGGTGTATAAATTCCTTTCAAGGAAATACTCGATCTGCAGGTCGAAGTGATAATTGATTTACCAAGTCTTTTCATTTCTAAAATTCGTTTTGGAGCTAATACCATTATGCTCTTTATGATTCAATAAGTACTACTGTATATTTTGATTTTTATATTTTCCTACTTCAGGAGGAAATTACCCAGTTAATTGCTTTACTATTAAGTAAAAGCTTTGCATTTCAACAACAAACATATTAAGTAATACTATGCTCATTTACAATTCAATAAAGAACAGTAGTACTTATGGTACATATTATCCCTTCTAAATGAGGGTAATAACTCAATTCGTAATCCTTTAACGAATTCATAATGACACGTAATTCTTTCTTCAAAAAGAAGAATTACTCAGTCAATTATGATATGTGCTAAGGTCATATAAAGATCATATCGTCCAGTGACCTTATTGTCGTATGGTCAAGACGTTTATTAGCTGCATATGTAAGTTTATTCTGCCATTTATCTTGTATAGCGGAACTTAATGTCATCGTACATGGGAGATTTGATCAAGGGTTTCTGCGTGAACCCATGTGTTACAAACACTTGCTATTATACCACATCATCTCATTCCTAAAACAACCATTTGTAACCAACAGGGTTAACATTCAATGGTGTACATTTATCAAGAGAATTTAGCTAGTCGAGCTATGCCTTTACTTGCTCCTTTAAATATTAAATAATGAGGATGCTTCTGGCACCTCACCTGGATCCAGTTTATTTAAATGAGCAATTATATAGGCGTGTGTTGTCGACAACTATATAATTTTCTCCCAAGATCATAACAATTTTTAATCAGATAGTTGACATTTCCCAAGTATTAAGATCTGATTGTTCCGCATCCCTAGTATTATGTTTGTCTGGTGCACCTTACTAGGGTCCTTGTCTTCTGGACAGATGTCTTCAGGACAAAATTCCTTTTTAGGACAAGAGTGACAATGCTTCTTTGCTAGCATTATGTTTCATATCTCTTAAACCGATAGATCTCTTACACTTCTAGTGTCAAGGAGTATTGAGATAATATATTTGGTCCAATTTGGGGGATTATCTATGGGACCTTGTCACTCTTTTCTGATCAACATGATCAGTGTATATATACATTATCGGTATATATATTTGGCAGTTTATTTGCTAATATTGCAAATAGATTATCTTCTAAACTTCTAGTTCAGTTTTACTAGTACGTGGATTATAATGAAGATCATTCCATTTCATGGGATTTCTCGGCATTTAATTTGGGTATATCTCCCCCTAATGCCGTGAAACTGATCTTCAGTATGCAGTCAGCGTATCTATTGATTCCTTATCATGGGCTCTATGTAAACAAACGGAATGTTATAGCCCATAAAGATACGCAAATGGTGGTGATATAGCAATTTGACTGCACACTAAGAATAGGAACGCAGAATGGGAAATGTTTATACGTACTAGGTTGAAGGGAGGGATTGATACTGATATGTTGTAACACCCCGTAAATTCGTTCAAGCCTTACGACCGATAATTAATTCCTTGGGCAATTTAATTATTTTAATTGGGCTAGTTCTTTCAATTTAATACATAGATATATATGTATATATATTTCTTGAGCCTAATTTAATTATTCTAATCAAGAGCCCAATTCTTGAATTTATTCTTGTAAGGGATTTTTTATTCAATTTGGATCCTTACAAATCTTGTAATTAAATCATCCTTACAATGGCCCAATTTCTTAATAATATATATATATGTATAATGTCTTTAAGACATCTTATGGGCTTCTTTATTCTAATGTATATATTTAATTGTAAGGGATGAATTCATTAGCCCAACTTATTAATCTTGTACATATTATATTCTTGTAAGTAATATAATATATGAATGAGCCCATTTCTTATTAAATCTTTCACCCTAATACATTATATGTATTGTAGTATATATATTCAAGACAAAAAAATCCCTAAAGGTTTTCACTCTCTCTCTTCCCTACACTCACCATTTCACACGCCATTTTGATCTACAATTTCCTCCAAATTTGATCTTCATTTCTCCTACAAGTTTTCAAGTCAAGATTGCTCCTTTAGGCTTGTTTAAGATTGGGTAAGTGCATCTAGCTAAGAATATTCATTGCATTTTATGGTTTTGCTAGTCTTTATGCATGTTCTTATGTGTTTCTTTTGGGGTTCTTTGGGTAAAAAGAAGATCAAGAAGGTGGTGGGGCTTTGTGAGCTTGGTTGAGGCTTTGCTAGGGTGAAAAGAGCTCCTTGAGGTAACCACTATGTCCATCAAAATCTATTTTTACACTCTCATTCTATATGATATTTTTGGTGTTGGAAATCCTGAAATTTCTTGGTGTTTAGCCCTATTCTTGGTTGTATTTGTTGGATTTCATGATCTTGTATCTTGATCTTTTGCCTAGTGTTGTTATGATCATTTGTTGGTTTGGATTTCCATGTTTTTGGCCTCTAATTAGATGAAATGTTGGTGTATTTGGATCTGATTGTTGCATCTTGGAATGAGATTTCGTGTCTGGGCAGAAACTGTATTCTGGGGTTTGTGGGAGACCTTGCGGAGGTCCGAGGCGGAATAATGTGCCCCGCCAAGGAGATCCGCAAGGCCTGGACGGTGGGCACCGGCGGAGGTGGCTGGCCCGTTGAGGAGGTCCGTCTCCTCCTTGCGGAGGAGGGCGGCGGAGGTCCGAGCTCCGTTGGAGAGCTCCGCACGGTCTCTGGGGATTTGCTTCCAGAGACTGTTCTGAGTTGTTGTTGGCTGTTTGTTTCCCCTTTGTTCTGAATATTGTTGGAGTGTTTTGTTGGGTATTTTACCATGTCTTTGGAGTATTTATTCATGCCTTTTGTTGGGTATTGATACCATGTCTTTGGAGTATTGTTCATGCCTTTTGGTTCCTCTTTTGTACTCATGGTTTATTGATTCCTTGAATTCATTACCTGGGAGTTGGTTTGTGTTCATAGTTGAGATGAACACTTTGTTTGGTTGTTTTGGGCTGAGTTTGGAGTATGAGTATGTGGTGGTGGTTCTTTGGTATCTTTTGGAGGTTGATGGGTGAACTAACTGTGCTACTATTGACTTCTGACTTTGGACTTCGGTCCCTGTGATTGGGTTCATTACCCCTGTGATTGGACTTCGGTCCCTGTGATTGGACTTAGGTCCCCTGTGATTGGACTTCGGTCCCTGTGATTGGACTTCGGTCCCTGTGATTGGGTTCATTACCCCTGCGTACCAGACTTCTGGATTCTGACTTCTGACTTCTGACTTCTGACTGAGGTTGGGTTTTGGTATGATGGTTGGTATGAGGGTTGGAGGTTGGAGTTGGGAATTCTTTCTTGGTTTATGTATTCATGAGTTCCTTGTGTATATTCGGTTGATGTCTTGTTGTTCTCGTTATGGTTGGTTGGTTTCTTTTTGGTTGTTGTTCAGTTGGTATCTTGTTTATGGATTCGCTGCATTGTACTTTCGTTGTTGGTTATTGGCTTCGTTGGATGAGTCTTGGTTTATGATTCGTTCAGTTTATTGTTGTTGAGTATCCGTTTTGAACTATTGAACAGTTTGTTGGTGTTTATATTCTATAGGGGTGTGTAAACCTATTTACAAGCTTATGTATATCTATACTTCCTTGCGGGTGTGAATGGTGGTTGCTTAGCAGTCTTTTGCTAATGGTTCTTTGTGTGTTTTCCAGGTATGGAGTAAGTCTAAGCGAGAGCGCGTTAGAGCTTACCGTTATGAGGACGCTTAGACTTAGACTTTATGTTTTTAGACTTTGGTTTCGGGCCTGTGTGCCACTTGAGATTTCATATACTCTTGACTAGTGATTGGATGTTTTGAGATATACTTGAGAATTTTATCTATGCGGTTACTTTTCTTTGGTTAGCCTGTACATCTAGGCCGTGTTTATCTTACCTAGATGTGCCATGACGCCCCTTAAGTTTTAAATTTGCTTCCGCTATGTTATGTTGTTGGTTGAGATAGGTAGCTGTTGTGTTGAGTTTTATCTATCTCAGCTTGTGTAAAGTTTGGGGTGTCACATATGTAGTGAGCTAGATTTGAAAATATATCAAGTATGATGTCCCCAAAATCATCAATACCTGGTTGGGTTTTATCACAACATTTTGGCAAACCAAATGATACTCATAAGTATTGTATGATTTCTCAAGAGTGCCAAAATAGCTTTTAAGAAAATTAAAGCTATGAATGTTGTTATAAGATGATGTGGATAATTTGGTTTGACTCAGATGCATACAACATCGAGAGAAAATTTTTGATTTCTTCTTATTACCAGAATGATCTTACTGATGATTTATTCATATCGGGATGAACTATAATCATTGAGGGATAGTGATCTTCATATATCATGCTCCCGTTCAAAAATATTTGCAACTGAACTACTGTTGTAATTTATAGAAGAAGCACCTATCACTTCTGGGATAGAAATAAATGATAAGGTATTTTCACGCATTGTTTATTTGACATAGTGTCACTTTAAACTTGTAGAGTATAAGTGAGGCTCAACCGGAGCACACAAAAAGGAACCCTATCAATAATGGTAAAAAGAATTGTCGAGGTTTGTATATAAAGATTATACCGAAAGGGAACATCACTAAAACGATGTTGAATGAAAATGTAGGTTTATCAATAAAGAGCATTTGCTTCAAGAAAATTACTTTGTTGGATTCAACATTGTGATGTTTTGTTATGTTTCAACAAAATGCTTCGGGGTATGGCACGCACGTGATCAATGCCATTGATACCCACACGTGAAGCATTTTTGCTGTTGGGTCAGAGTTATGTATGAATCTGGCTATCTTTAATAGGTTGAATCATTGTAGGCTGGCTTCAAGAGGTTGTGTTATTGCTACCTTGACCTTACCTCTTTCTTGTCTTCTTTCTCAGCGCCTCTTGGTGTTGTATATTAAGTGATATCGTGTGCTTCGGGCACTAATGTAGAGCCAGCGGGGCATGTATTAGAGATTTGCATCACCAAGTGGTTGTGTTGCTATAGTGATTGGAAGAGGGTGGTGTGGAAAAGAAGACAATGTCTCAGCAATCAAATCCGTGCCAGAGATATTTTGCTTACACAATTTTGATTGGGTCACATTTGTGTATATAGCTGATTTAGAATCAGTCATTTTTACTTCAAAGTTTTGAAGGATCAAGGTAAGGTAATCGAATTGTGATTTTTACAAAGGACTTCCATTAGTCAAAACTATCCTTCAGGGATTTCTATAAGGCATATAATTGTTGTTACAAAGGCAAATGAAGGTTTAGTAACGACAGGTGTAACCTAACAAAACCATGTCACGTTTTGTGGTATGCAACCCCAAGAATAAGATACCAACTCTTGGTTAATATATTCTAGAAGCTCATCTCATAGCCTATAGCAAATTAGTATTACCAACGAGAATACTATGATGTTTCATATGGTCACAAAATAAATCAAATTTGAGCAAATAAATATTCTCAAATTTGGACAAGAGGATTGCAAGTGTGAGCTCAAAACGAGGATCTACTTCTAAAGAATAATTTATAAGCCGCATAATAATCAAATTGTATATTATGCGAAATGAATATAATGGGTCCAACACAATTATCCATCACAGTGATTTGATAATTGAGCCTAACAATATGATTAATAGGCCCAACTTTGTAAAAAAAATTGGCCCAAAACAATTTATAATAATGATGGTAATATCATATAAAGGACCCAAAACATTTTTTTAAAAAAAATCCATAACACATTTTGTAATTAAATTTTGAATATGAACTGGCCAAAGAAGCCCAAAAGCTTGGGTCCAAACAATTAAAAAAAAACCCTTTGTCTCCAGACAACAGCCAAACAGAGGCGTCGCGGACCAAGACCGGAAGTGCCAAGAAAGGGAAACGAAACCAGATGCCTTGTTATTGTCCGTTTCACGGCGGCGCCTCCGATCGACGGTAATCCACGTGGTGCCGCTTGCCATCGTAGCGCCGGACTGCCGCCGTCGCCGACTGCCAAGTAGCGCCGACCGTCGCTGATCGCCAAGCAGCCGAGTGATCTCCGCCGCACGGCGCCGCCGCCGATCTCCCCTGCAACACGGACGACCGGCGGAAAGGAAACGCGCCGGATTCGATGAATCGCGCGGCTTCGGAATACGAAGGATGGAACGAAACCCTCACCGCAAAAAAAAACAGGTTTCGATTTGTTTTTTTTGTTTGTTTTTTTTAATAAAAAAAACGCATTGAATAAGGTGTATAAACAATTTGGATATCTAGTTTTGAAAAAAACTTTGTAGATCACTTTAGTCTACACTGTTTTTCAGAAAAAATCGACCATTTGTCGTTCTCGAAACAGAGCCGCCACAGCGCCGAATAAACAAATTTTTGATGCCTCGTTTCTACTGGAATTGTAAGACTTGAAAAGTGCTCATCGTGTGGTGATCTTTCAGAATAAAAAGCAAAGTAGATGGTGTCTTTTCCCTTAAACTAAAGTACTCCAGAAATCCAATGAAGCCACCGTTGTCGAGCAGATCGGAGAAAGAAACAGGTTTTGATATTCTGTTTTTAAGGGATCTATGTGACACCCCAACCTCACACAGGCTGAGATAGCTAAAACTCAACATAAAAGCTGCCAATCTCAACCAACAAACCAAACATTGCGGAAGCGAATTTAAAACTTAAGGGCGTCATGCCACATCTAGGTA
>CP025655.1:15139953-15163095 GCA_003576665.1 Ipomoea trifida | reverse complement strand
TCCCCCCCCCCCCCCCCTCCAGAATTGGCATGTTCCGGAAGTTCTTTTTCTATCAATTTTAAAACCTTCAAAATCTGCATTTGAAAAACCTGTTAGGGTAAAATTAGTACCATTTGGATGCCATAATCCCATATTTGATGTGCCTTTTAGGTATCTTATTATCTTCTTTGTTGCGGAGATGTGGCTTTCTTTTGGATCTGCTTGAAATCTAACACACACTTCAACACATAAGATATGTCTGGCTTGCTTGCAGTGAGGTATAATAGAGAACCAATCATTCCTCTATATTTTGTTTGATCGACATCCTTCCCATTTTCATCTTTGTCTATTCTCAATGATGTACTCATTAGAATTTTCACTAATTATTTTCCATCAAGTCCAAATTTCTTTATTAAATTACGCCTGTACTTAGCTTGATTGATGAAACTGCCTTCTTTCATTTGTTTGACTTGTAAGCCCAAGAAGTAGTTCAATTCGCCCATCATACTCATCTCAAACCTATTCTGCATAAGCTTTGAGAATTTCTCGCACAAAGAATTATTAGTACTACCAAATATAATATCATCAACATATATTTGTACTAATAAAATATGTTCACCAAATTGAATTCTAAAAAGAGTTTTATTAACTAGGTTATGGGTGAATCCACAACTAATTAAGAACATTGACAGGGTATCATACCAAGCTCTTGGTGCTTAATTTAAACCGTACAATGCCTTCTTTAGTTAATAGACTTTGTCACCTTCGCCTTTTACCTCAAAACTTGGGGTTGTTTTACATAGACATCTTCTTCAAGTAGTCCATTTAGGAACGCACTTTTGACATCCATTTGGTAGACGGTGGAGTCTTTGTGTGCAGCATAGGCTAGAAAGATTCTCATGGCTTCAAGTCTTGCTATAGGTGCAAAGGTTTCATCAAAATCTATTCCTTCTTCTTGTGAGTATCCCTTTGCTACAAGCCTTGCTTTATTCCTAACAATCACTCCATCTTCGTCTGAAAATCTATTCCTTCTTCTTGTGAGTATCCCTTTGCTACAAGCCTTGCTTTATTTCTAATAATCACTCCATCTTCGTCTGCTTTGTTCCAAAAGACTCATTTTGTTCCTACGACATTATACTCATTTGGTCTTGGAACAAGTTCCCAAACATCATTTCTTTTGAATTGATCAAGTTCCTCTTGCATGGCGTCTATCCAGTTTGGGTCACATAAAGCTTCATCCACTTCTTTTAGTTCAATTTGAGACAAGTAACATGTGAGCAATGCTTCTATATTTGATGATCTTATTTTCACGCCATCTCGAATATTTCCAATAATTAATTTTGGAGGGTGATCTTTCAGCCATCTGAGATCAGGTTTGAATGAGTGCATGACTCTGGAAGAACTAGGTGGTTGAGAGTTGGTAAAATTGTTTCGAATTTCAGCTCCTTCAACTTGATTTCCAACCTCGTCCCCAAATTCATTTCCAAGTTGATTTCCGATCTCATCCCAACTTGATTTTCAAATTGGTTTCTAACTTCATCCCCATTCTTATCCCTTAATTCATTTCCAACTTCCACCGTATAAGGGATGAGATTTTCTAGAGAATTAATTTCCGAGTCATTTGATCCCTACAAAATGTCATTCTCACACGAAACATTAGTATCACAAAAATCAATTTGAGAATTGTTACCATTTTGCACATTTTCCACGTCTAGCGTAACATTTGCAACGTATGCTTTTTCATCAAACACAACATGTATAGATTCTTCAACCACCATTGATATTTTATTTAGAACCTTGAATGTCTTGTTGGTAGTTGAGTAAGGTAGAAAAATACATCCATCTGCACGCTCATCAAACGCTTTTAGATGCAATTTATCATTAATATGAATAAAACATTTGCATCCAAATATATGAAAATAATTAATGGTAGGTTTTCTCCCTTTCCAAAGTTCATATGGCATCTTGTTGTACTGCTTGTGAACCATGCTTCTATTTTGAGTGTAACAAGCAGTATTGATTGCTTCCGCCCAATATCGTTTAGGAAGTCCAACTACTGAAATCATTGCACGTGCGGCTTCTTTCAAGGTACCATTTCTTCTTTCAACTACACCATTTTGTTGTGGTGTCCTTGCGGCAGATAATTGATGGGAAATTCCTTCTTCGTTGCAGAATGATTGAATTATGCTGTTTACGAACTCAGTTCCTCGATCCGTTCAGATTTTTGAAATTTTCATATCCTTCTCGTTTTGAAGTTGCTTCAATAATTTTGGCAGTGCTTGCTCAACTTCATTCTTTCTCTTGAGGAATATCGTCCAAGTGTACCTGGAAAAATTATCAACAACAAAAAAAAAAGTATATTTCTTACCACTTAAGCTTACTGGGTCAACCGGCCCGAATATATCCATATGTAATAGGCTTAGCGGTCTTGAGGTTGACTCATGCGTCTTTGCTTTGAAGGATGATTTGATTTGTTTTCCACGTTGACATGTATCGCACACTTAGTCCTTCTTGAACGTTACACTTGGTAATCCTTCCACAAGGTTTTTCTTCGCAAGTGAATTGATAGTCTTGAAGTTTAAATGATTGAGTTTCCTATGCCATTCCCAATTTGCATCATTCGAATTTTTGGCCATTAGGCATATGGATTCTTTGCTTGAGCTCCAATCAACCACGTACATGTTTTTCTTCCTTACTCCAGTGAGTACAACTTCATTAGAAAACACATTTTTTATTTGACATTTATCTTTGGAAAATTCCACAAGATAGTTTTGTCACAAAGTCGGCTTGTACTCAATAAATTGAATTTTAATCCTTCCACGTACGAGACATTTTCAATTCCAAGACCATTTTTCACTATAGTTTCAATTTCTTTGGTGATTCCATAATTTTGCTTGCCACCAAAGATAACTTTAGGTCCATCGACTTCTCTGAATTATACTAGATTTGATTTGTCTCTAGTCATATACTCTGAACAGCCGTTGTCGATGTACCAAATATCCTACAAGAACAATTAATTTCTTTTAGGTACACATACTTGCTTGGGTCCTTCATTGTTAGTAATTTTTGGTAACCAAACCCACCTAGATCCCATCAATCCAAGAGTGGATGGTTTGTAACCATTTGAGACACGATAATCATAATTAATTCTATTGAACACTTTAGGTACTCGTTTATTTGGTACCAGGGAGGTAGATGATTGTTTAATTCTATGATAAGAATTAAATCTTGACTTATTCCATGGTTTGTAATCATACAACCAATCTTGCTCAGTGGGATATAATCTCCTAGCTCCATTTCTAGAAAATCTCCCCATTCTTCTAGAAAATCTTTGTGCACTTGACTCATTGGCATATCTTTTATGCTTGATTGATCTTTGTTGATGTGCCGTGATATTATGAGATTTCGGCCTTACAACACTTATCTTTGCATTTGCTTGATAGCCAAGTCCCGGTCTCATCGTGCTATCTTGACTTTTAATAAATTTTACTATTGGCACTTTATTAATTAAAGTAGTAGTAGAATTTGTCAAGTTCTGAGGAGCTTTAGAACATGTGGAGTCATAGCCCAAACCAGTCAGTCTTGTCTCCTGAGATTTTTTGCATGCTTACCATTTTATCCATAATTTTGGACGAATTTGTAAATGTAGCAATGGTAGCCCTTAGATTATACTCTCTAACCTCTCTTGCTTTGCACTCTTCTTGAAGTCGAACATTTTCTCCCCTCAAGTAAAGCATTTTGCAATTTTTTATTCATTTGTTCTTTTTCAAGAATAAGAATATCATTGCGCTCCTTGAGTTGAGATTGAGTATCCATACTTTCTTGATAATCTGGCATTAGATTAACAATTGACCCTCTAGAAAAAGATGAACTCACAGAGTCAAATGAACTAGATGTGACCTCTTCATCTTCAGCTCCGAGAGCCATGAGACAATCTTCACTTTGATTTAGCTCCATTGATTTGCTCATAAGGCATACTAGAGCGGTGTCACTTTCTGAGCTTGAGCTTTCGTAACTTGATGAAGATTCATCTGATTCCTCATTTTCGTTACGTTCAGTGCTTATGGAAGCCTTCCTTTTGTCACTTTTGAATCTTCGATCCTTGTTTTTCGATTTTTTTTTGTGGAGACTCAACAATTTTCTTGCCTTGATTCTTACTCACAATTGGGTACGGAGAATTTATTTTGAAATGTTCGGGTTTGCGACAATTGTAGCATAAATCTTTGCCTTCTTCTTCATTTTCTTCTCGTGGTTTCAACGTCATTTCATTTTGATTTCCTCGTGAAAAATTTTTGTTGCCTCCCTTTCTCATAAATTTCTTGAATTTTCTAACAAAGAGAGCAAATTGTTCATTAGTCATAAAATCAATATTTTCAACTAACTTGGAGGTGTATGGTTCGGCTATTAAGGCTGGGTTGCGAATTTCTTGATCATCTTCAAATTTAGCTTTCATCTCAAATTCATATGCTTTGAGATCACTAAATAATTTGTCAATTGATAGCATCCTCATATCTCTATGATCGCGCATGGCAGTAACCTTCATGTCCCAAGCAGATGGTAGACCACGTAGCACTTTGAGATTAATTTCCTTTTGACTAATGACCTTGCTTACATCATTAATTTCTCCAAAAATTTTGATAATTTTTGCTTCCATATCCAAAATACTTTAATTTGAAAGCATTTTAAAGTCTTCAAATTTCTTCATGGCGATTGTAAGTTTAATATCTTTCTCTTGTTCGTCGCCTTCTTGCATCTTGATGAGAGTTTCCCAAATTTATTTCGTGGTTGCGCATTTTCTAATTTTTGGGAAGATCATATCATCAACGGCTTTGAATAGAATACCCTTGGCAATATTGTCAAGATTATTTCGTAATCTATCTTCAGACGTCCATTCCGATTTTGGATTTTTTTACGTACTAAGGAGCGTCTGGTGATAGGAAAAATACAGTATTAGCTTTCAATATCTTAATTGGTCCAGTGAAAATTACTTCCCACATTTTATCATGTAATGCAGATAAATGTACATGCATGCGAACTTTCCAATCATTAAATGTATCAAGTGAAAATAATAAATTTTGTGCTAAATATTTCTTCATCTTCACGTGAGATATGAAAGAAAATAATCCAATCACATACTTGTAAATTGGATCTGCCTAGCAGTCAAGAACAAGTTGACTCAATTAGACAACATGCTCTGATACCAATTGTTGGTCCCAAAAGAGATAAGGAAAGTCTAGAGGGGGTGGGGGTGAATATATTTTTCTCCCGATTCGAATTGCTCAACCAAATATAAAATCAAACCAAAACACTTAACAAATTGTTAGTGTCTTGTACGCAGCAGAATAATAAAAGATGTGTAGTGTGTGTTTCACGTGAATTTCAGCCCTTGCAATTTCAGCCTTTAATTGATGCTATGACATTTCAGCCCTTCAAACTTCAGCCCTTTGAAATTGTAGGGCCTGAAATCTCATCCCATTGCATTTTGACTTGTGATCTCATCCATTTGACTAGGTAATTCATCCCGAATCGAATGGGATCTTCGTAAAATCGATCAGTATGAGTGTTACGACGAATTTGCTTGGGAGGTTCAATGGCAAAAAGAGGGGGATTCTTTAGCTCGTTATTTAGTAAGAATCGGCGAAATGGAAGAATCCATAAAAATGATTCAACAGGCCCTGGAAGGAATTCCGGGGGGGCCTTATGAGAATTTAGAAATCCGACGTTTTGATAGAGTAAAACATCCCCAATGGAATGATTTTGAATACCGATTCATTGCTAAAAAAACCTCTCCTATTTTTGAATTAGCGAAGCAAGAACTTTATGTGAGAGTCGAAGCTCCAAAGGGAGAATTGGGAATTTTTCTGATAGGAGATCAGAGCGTTTTTCCTTGGAGATGGAAAATTCGTCCACCGGGTTTGATCAATTTGCAAATTCTTCCTCAGGTGGTTAAAAGAATGAAATTGGCTGATATTATGACGATACTAGGTAGCATAGATATCATTATGGGGGAAGTTGATCGTTGAAATGATAATTGATACAACACAAATCCAGGCTATCCATTCCTTTTCCGGATTGGAATCCGTAAAAGTCAAAGAAGTCTATGGGATCATATGGATACTTGCCCCTATTTTTACTATTGTATTAGGAATCACAATGGGTTTACTAGTAATTGTTTGGTTAGAAAGGGAAATATCCGCGGGAATACAACAACGTATTGGCCCCGAATATGCGGGTCCTTTAGGAATTCTTCAAGCTTTAGCAGATGGTATCAAACTCCTTTTGAAAGAAAGCCTTCTTCCATCTCGAGGGGATACTCGCTTATTCCGTATCGGACCTTCCATAGCAGTGATATCCGTTTTTCTAAGTTATTTAGTAATTCCTTTTGGTTATAAGCTTGTTTTAGCCGATCTTAGTATTGGGGTTTTTTTCTGGATCGCCGCTTCAAGTATTGCTCCCGTTGGACTTCTTATGTCCGGATATGGATCAAATAATAAATATTCCTTTTTAGGTGGTCTACGGGCATGTGACACCCCAACCTTTCACAAGCTGAGATAGATAAAACTTAACACAAAAGCTGCATATCTCAACTATAAAACATAACGTAGCGGAAGCGAATTAAAACCTAAGGGGCATCATGCCACATCTAGGTAAGAAAACACAGCCTAGATGCACCGGCTAACCAAAAGAACTGAACTGCATAGATATTAAACCTCAAAACATGTCTCCAAATATCCAAAAACTAACCAAGAGTATATAAAATCTCATACTGGCACACAGGCCCAAAACATAAGTCTAAAAGCATAACAACTAGTCTAAGCCTCCTCATACGGGTATAACTCTATCGCGCTCACGCTTAGACTTTATTGCATACCTGGAAAACATGCAAGAAACCATTAGCAAAAGACTGCTAAGTAACCACCATTCACACCCGCAAGGAAGTATAGATATATATATATATGTTTGTAAATAGGTTTACACACCCGTATAAAATATACACACAAAAACTGTTCTTTAATTCAAAACGGATACTCAACAATGATAAACTGAAAGAATCGCAAACCAAGACTCCTCCAAATGAAACCAACATCCAATAACGAATGTATAAGACAACAAATCCATAAACAAGATACCAACTGAACCATAACTCCAATAAGACAATCATAAAGGAACCAACCAAACCACAACATAACGAGGAACAACAAGATATCAACTGAGATACCACTTAACCGAATAATTGCAACGGAAACTAACGAATACACAATACCAAGGAATAACTCCCAATTCCAACCTCCAAACCACCATACCATCCATCATACCAAACACCCAACCACAGTTATTCCACAGGGGTAAGAACCCAATCACAGGGACCGAAGTCCAATCACAGGGATCAAAGTCCAATCACAGGGGTAAAAACCCAATCACAGGGACCGGAGTCCAATCACAGGGGTAGAAACCCAATCACAGGGACCGGAGTCCAATCACAGAGGCAAAAGCCCAATCACAGGGGTAACAACCCAATCACAGGGACCAAAGTCCAATCACAAAGGCAAAAGCCCAACATAATCAATGATACCACAGTTAGTTCACCCATCAACAACCAAGAGATACTCAATGATCCACCACTCCATACTCATACTCAACTCAGCCGCTGCTTTTGTAGCTGCTTCTTGTTTTCTTGTTTCCGTGTCCGATTAGAGGAATCTAATTTGAACCATCACTCAGAGTGCTCATCTCAGATATGAACACAAACCAACTCCCAGATAATATAATCAAGGATTCAACCAACCAAATAATAGACTCATATAATGGACTAAGAGGTATGAATAAATACTCCAGAACCATGGTAAAATATCCAATAGAATACTCCAACAAAATCCAGAACAAAAGAGGAAATGAACAAACATCATATCACAAACACTCACTGGAATCAGAATTCCAGGAGAACTAGCGGAACTCCCAGACGGAGCACTGCCCTCCCCCACACACCTCCGTAAGAAGGACACGGATCCCCTCAACGGATCACTCACCTCCACCAACCACTACCGCCTTACTCTTGCGGAAGACTCTAGCGGGTTACATTATGCCGCTAGGGTGCACCGCAAGAGCAGATCCAACGCACAGAATCAGACTTAGACAGAATATGAAATACTCACTCCCAGAATACAACAATATGATCAGATTACACAGATTACATCTCCCAGAGGCCAAATAAACATGGAATCCAAACCAACAATTGCTCATAAACACCAATAGACAAAGGATCAAGAACACAAGTTCATGAATCCATCAAACACAAACAATAATAAGGCTAATATCCAAGAAATTTCAGGATTCCAACACCAAATAATATCATATAGATTGAGAGTGTAAAAATAGATTTTGATGGACATAGTGGTTACCTCTTGAAGCGTACTAATCCAAAGCAACACCAACTCTAAGCTTGGTTCATAAGCTAGGTCCATAATCGTGAACCTGAAGATTAACATAACCTAACATGGTCACTAACTATTACTAATAACAAGGATATTGATATTCCTAATTGACCCATCATGGTCCTTTACCCGGAGTTCATAATTAATCCATAATTATTCCTAAGCATGATAAGGGTCACAATTAATCCATGCTGCGAGGAAGACACGAAGGAGGGAGAGAAGGGAAGAAGGGATTGCCGCCATGCTGCCTTGCTTCGCTGTTGGATGTGAAGACCATCGCCGATGCTTCCCGCCACCACCGACGTTCACCATTGTTATTGATAGTTGGCTGCTACTTCGAGAGAGAGAGAGACGAGAAACAGAGGAGGGAATATGAGAAACGTTTTGGCTGCGATGCTTTTGGAAGGAGAAGGCAAAAATCACATTCCATTTAGGGTAGGTTTCCAAAATGGGCTATGGCTATATTGGGATGGTTGGATCAATTTAGAATGTTGGGTCCAATTTGGTGTAAGACCAAAATATTTATTTATAGGTACATACCTTCATTTGGGCTCTATAATATATTATGTAGAAAAATGTATATCTATAGATATAATGGGCTAGGGTAATTTGGTAGCTCAAGAATAATAGTTTATATAAAAACGTACTATCCACAAGCCCATTAGGAAATAATTATACTTATAATTATTTTAATATTTACTTAATGAGAAAATAACCCCTCATTTTATTCAAAAGAGTAGTAGGAAATTTCGGGGTGTTACAGGGCAGCTGCTCAATCAATTTGTTATGAAATACCCTTAGCTTTATGTATATTATCAATTTCTCTACGTGTGATTCAATCAGATATAAAAAAAGCTCTATGCGTTTTGATAGTTTTGCCTTGTGAGATCGAACAACTATTAATTTCCTCTTAAAAACCGAAGTTCAATAAAATTACAATAATTATAAATATGCTAACTAGAAATCAATTTTTTTTTTGCACCCACAATGCAATTTCTTGTTTCGCTAGTAATAAGCGAACCAAAAGAAAAGTAATTCTCTATCATTTTTGAGTAATATTTCTAGTAATATTTCGTATGTCTTTCTTATCCTTTTTTTTTCTATGGGTGCTATATATGTGGTATTTTTATTTTCATATTTTTATTCAATGTTTTTCTTTTATAAGAATAATCCTTCTATTAAGATCTTTAGGATGATTTATTCTTTTTTTATATGTACATATTTTTTAGTATTCGTAGTTCTTCTGGAGTATTGGATACTTGAGGATGATAAAGGAAACTAGATAGTTATATGAGTGAAAAAAGCGGCTTCAAATTTGGCAGTACAAAGGTTAAGTCTTCTTTCCTATGTACAAGAATAAAGTTTAAAAAAAACAAACATAAAAAAACTTTTTTATGTTTGCTTTTTATCCTTCCTTAATCTTCATGTTTAGCCTTCAATGCCATCATCTTCTCCAATATTGCATTTTTGCATGATGTTCTTCAAGTCTTGTATCTTCGTTCGCTTTGGATATCTCCATATTGCTTTCTTTGAGATGGTTTATCGAAGCTATTATTTTTTACTTTTGCTTTTGATCTTAACCACGCCTAACACTAAGAAATAAAGCTTTTGGGGGTCTGTTAGGAATATATTGTAATTGTTTTGATGAACCAAAAATGTAATATTAGACCCCCAATTTTATTTTGAGTCTAGTATAAGATTACGCCGAGTACAAGCCTAGTCGATTAAGTGGAAATTACGATAGTATAAATTTTTAATTTATACTTTAAGTCATTCACTTCCACTTTACAAACTGAAAAGAATTTGGAAGATTGATCAAGACTCGAAGACATCCTGGAACGTGACAACGGTTCGAATTGCAAGAATTAATTCATTGGAAGAATTAATTAATTCAAGATAAGGATGTTGCAATTAAAAGTCAAAATTGAAGTCAACCTCGAATGGATTCTCTCACAAAATATTCTAGAGGCTGCTAACTCATGCAAGGGAAATATTTTTGGAGATGAGGATGACCTCTTGGAGCAGAGGATGACCTCTTGGAGCAAAATGGCGTGGCTAACTAAGGATAAGTTAACCGTGACTTGTTTTATTTGGTGATGAGAATGACTAGCTAAATATTAAAGGGGAGGATGACCTTGCTTCTTTAATTTTTTGGTGATGAGGATGACTGATAAGACTCCGAGATACCCTTATTTCAGGCACATTTTAGGTTGTTTTATCGCATCTGTAGCATCCTTATCTGGCAAATTATATGCATAAATGCTTGAAAATTACTAACTGGTGCACAAAAGCTATTTTTAGCTTGAAAGAAGCGAAACAGGAGCCCCGAGAGCATATAGGACCAAAAGATGAGCTAAGAGCAAACCAGGCAAAAGCGGAGCCCCGGAGGACTCGTCTGGAAGGGCACACGCGTGTGAGTAAGTGTGGAAACTTTCCAGAAGCTTCCCACGCACGCTCACACGCGTGTGAGTGGCGTGAAGGCGTGATGCGCGAAATTTCTCTAGGGTTGTCATTTCGGAGACTATTTAAACCCCTTTGATGAATTTCCAGAGGAGGATTTTCCAGATTTTTAGTCTTCATTTTTCTTTGGAGAGCTTTCTCCATTTTTCTTAGTTTTTAGATTAGATCAATCTCCATTGTAGAAGACAACAAGCTTGGATTGAAGATCTTCTTCTCTCTAGGTGATCTCTATTACATTCAATGTTGCAAAAATCGCGCCTAGGCGCTAGGCGGCGCCGGCCGCGTCAAGGAAGGCCGAAATCGGCCTCCTCCGCGGCCGGGCGCCTAGCCGGCCGACTAGGCCGGCGCCTAGCCGCCTGGCCACCGCCGACTAGGCGGCGCCTAGCCGCCTAGCCGCCGGCTGGTTTTTTTTTTTTTTTTTTTTTATTATTAAAAAATTATAAATCTGAAAATTTAAACTATTAATGTTATAATATATTAACTAATACTCTAATAATAAGTAATAACTTAATAAAAATAATAAGTAATAACTAAATTAAACTAATAAGTAATGCGCTAATAATTAATAAATAATAACTAATAACTTAATAAGTATTAAATATTTAACTCCTTTCAAAAAAAATATTTAACTATTAAAGTGTAAAGACTTACAATATTAAACACTTTACAATTATTAACACTAAAATATTTTTTTTATAAAAAAAAAAAAAAAAAAAAAAAGAAACCTAGGCGCCCCCCAGGCGCCTAGAGGGCGCCTAACGATTTTTGCAACCTTGATTACATTGCTATATTTTTAGTTGTCTTGTTCTTGGATTAAATTAGCTCTTACTTTCGTTTCATATCATGAGTAGCTAATTTAGTCTAGGGATTTGGATTGTGTGATTGAATATTGCTCTTGTGATGATCTTATTTCTATATCTTGGATCTATGAGTTTGTGTTGATGGATTATCTATTCTTGTCTTTTGATTGTTGTTTTGTTTGGATCTTGTTTGGATTTGGCCAATCTAGATAAGAGATTGAGCTCTTGACTCTTTCATGTCTTTGATTAGAGTTAGGATTTGAAGCTTTACACAATCAAAGTTCCTATGGACTTCTTAAGAATAGTAGGATGGTGTGTAGCTAAAGTGTTCGATAAAATGTCTCTTAGAAGTTTGGATGCTTGTAGGCACTCCTAAGTCAAAGAAGCCTTAGTACACAAGGTGGAAAAGGACTAAGACAACACTGTAACACCCCAAAAATTCCTACTACTCTCTTGAATATTATAACGGGTTATTTTCTTATTTAATTATTTAAATGACTATAAGTATAATTATTCCCTATGGGCTTGGGATTATATACTCTTGTATATATAGTTTATTGTTATGATTAATAGAAGTACATAGCCCAATTCTTCTATAGCTATATATATGTATATATTTCTACATAAAACATTATTTTAGAGCTCACATGAGTTGTATTTACTTAACACTATACTAAGCCCATGATTATTTATTTACATCCTATAAGCTATGGTTGGTGACCCAACCTTTTAAATTGACCCAACTTCTATAATGGCCTATGCTATATTATCTGTTATGAGGCCCAAAGGATTCACATTCTCTAGTGTACCTAAACCCATAGTTATATGAATGTATCACATGATCCATGGTTAACATTGAACCAAAATAACCAGCCCAATCCCAAGGGAAATATATATAACCTAGATATAAATAGTAGCCTTCCACATTTAGAAATTTCGGATCCCTGCTCTGTCTCACTCGCCACGGCAAAACAAACACACCACAGCTCTATCTCTCCCCCTCTCGTCTTTCATCCTTCTGATCTCTCGTCACTCTCGGCTTCCCGGTTCCATGAAGAATGCAGCGGGGATGTCAACAGCAAGAAGCTCCCCTACCTCCTCGACGGCAATGAGTAAGGCTGCAGCAGGTCGTCTTCTTCAGTAATGTGCAGCGGCGTGGGCAGAGCTCGGCAGTGGTTTCCCGTCGACGTGAACCACGAAGCAGAACGACGACCAACTCTACCTCTGTTTCCGGCAGGAGCGGCGAATGGCAAAGAGAAATCGCGGCAGTCAAGGCTAACGGAGAATGTCGACGGCACCAGGCTTCTCCGTTTCTCTCCTCAGTTCGGCAAAGAGACGTCGGCAACCTCCCCTGTTGCGGTGATGGCAAGCGGACTTCTCCTATCCGTCTCCCTTGTCCGGTCAAGCAGGTTACGGTGTTGGCGGAGGACTGTGGCGGTGACGGTGTGTCCGTGGAGAAGGCCCGTCGACGAGCAGCACAGCAGCAACGGTTGTTCGCCTTCCTTCCTTCTCGTCGGGTGATGGCAAGACCTAGACGACGGCGGGCAGCTGCACAAGTGGCCGGTCGATGGACCGGCGTGAAAGGGCGACGGTGTATCGGCGGAGCAGCGACCAACCGCACCGGCGACAAGCCCCTCTCTCTATCGATGGTGATGACCAGGAGTAATCTGAAGGTATTAAGTCGGTGGTCACACAGCAGAACACAAGAACCAGAGTGGCGCGGTGGTATGGCTCTCGCATGTTGGGTTGAAGTGCGCGGGTTCGATTCCCAGTCCAGGCAGTTGAGGTAATGTTTGGTTTTTAGTATTAAGCTTATAGTTTTGTATTGGTTATAATGTTATGGTTTGAGGTTAGATTAGTATTAGTCATATTCCTAGTTTTAGTACTAGTTAGTAATTAGATTAAGTGTAATTCTTATGGTCACATTATATTAGCATTAAGCAATGGAGTATAGGTTATGATGGCCGATTAGGAATGTTAATATTGTTCTAATGGTCTTAGTAACGGTATTAGATTATATTATCTTCAGGTTCACAGTTATGAACCCAGCTTTGAGCTTAGGATTGACGTTGCTTTGGATTAGAAACGCTTTTGGAATTAATTACGCTTCAAAGGTAACCATCCATGTCCATCAAAACTATTTCATTCCCTATTCTATATATATTGATTTTTGGTGATTGGAAATCCTGGAAATTCCTTGTGGTTAGCCTATTTTCTTGATCTATTTGTTGGATTGCATCTTGATCTTTGCTTTGTGTTGTATGATCAATGATGATATGGATTTCCTTATTTTTGGACTCTAAATTGAATGAAATGTGAGTGGATTTGGTCTGATTTGTATTCTGGAAGTGGTATTGTTCATTGTCTGATTTTGGTCTCTGGAATCTGGGAATGGGTTTGGTCTTGCGGAGAGCTGCGGCGGCACAATGTAACCCGCCAATGGGATCCGCAAGATGGCAGCGGTGCGACGGAGGTCTTGGGCGGAGGAGAGTAGCCCGCTGAGGGAGTCCGGCTCCTCCTTGCGGAGGAGTCGGCGGAGGACTGTGTTCCGCGAGCGAGTTCCGTTAGTTCTCTGGAATTGATTTCCAGTGAGCAGTTTCTCTGTTGTTGTGTCTGTTGTTGGTCTTTGGTTTCAGATTATTGTTGGATTGTTTTGTTGGTATTTCACCATGTTATGGAGTATTTATTCATGTTATTCATTGAGCATTTGATGCTTAGTTTGGAATATTGATTCATGTCTTCGGTTTCCTCTTGTTGGTGTTCTTGGTCTTTGATCTTTGATTCATAATCTGGGAGTTGGTTGTGTTCATATTTGAGATGAACCCATGTCTTGTTGGTTGTGTTGGTGTTGGAGTATGGTTTGATGGTGATTATTGTTACTATTGACTATTGACTATTGACTTCGGCTTCGTCCATGTGGTTGACTTCTGACTTTGGACTTCGGTCCATGTGCGGGCTTCGGTCCATGTGCGGACTCCGTCCATGTGCGGACTCCGGTCCATGTGCGGACTTCGGTCCATGTGCGGACTCGTCCATGTGGTTGACTTCTGACTTATGGTGTGACTTGGGTGATGGTTGGCTCGGTTGGTTGGGAGGTTGATGTTGGGATGTCTTTCTTTGTTGGTTCTTATGAGTTCTTTGATGTTCGGTTGATACCTTGTCATTCTCTTGGATTGGATGTTCCCTTGATTTGTGTTCAGTTGGTATCTCATTTATGATTCGTTATTGCCTTATGCCTTTGTCGTTGAGAATTGGTTTATTTGATTGAGTCTTGGTTTGTGATTCGTTCAGTTTATCCTTGTTGAGTATCGATTTACACTGTTGAACAGTTCGTGGTGTTTATATTCTATATGGGTGTGTAAACCTATTTACAAGCTTATGTATATCTATACTTCCTTGCGGTGTGAATGGTGGTTACTTAGCAGTCTTTTGCTAATGGTTCTTCGTGTGTTTTCCAGGTTGGCCTTAAGTCTATGCGTGAGCGCGATAGAGATACACCCGTGTGAGGAGGCTTAGATAGTGGTTATGTTTGTAGATTTATGCTTTGGCCCGTGTGCCACTTGAGATGTTGTATACTTTGATTCAGTTATATGATATGACAGTTTAGTTCGTTTTATGTTTAGCCTGTGCATCTAGGCTGTGATATACCTAGATGTGGCATGACGCCCTTAGGTTTTAAATTCGCTTCCGCTATGTTTGGTTTGTTGGTTGAGATGGGCAGCTTTTATGTTAAGTTTTTAGCTATCTCAGCCTGTGTGAGGTTGGGGTGTCACAAACACACTCTTGAATAGACTATATCCTAGCAATCCTAATTCTTGACCTTAGACTCTCACTATGCAATATTCATGAACACTATCCAATCCCTACCCCTTTTACATATTTTCCAAAATCACTTTTACTTTACTACTCTCTTACACTCAAACCAACCAATGAACTTCACTCTCACTCGCAATTCCACCCTTCACCACACTCAAATCGTATGCATGAATCTATCTAAGTAAACTCCCGAATGTTTGACACACCTCCACGTCCCTCCTTCGATACCGACACTCGGGAAGTCATTGACCTTCCGTTTTAACATAAATATATTTTGACGAATCAACCCCTACACAATACTGCTTCTTCAATGACTGGCTAAATATTAAAGGAAAGGATGACCTTGATCTTGAAATAATTGGTGATGAGGATGACTTAGCCGAATTGGAAGTCAAAAATAAGGATGAGGATGACTTAGCCTCTTGGAATTAAAATGAGGATGAGGATGACTTGGTTCCAAGGCTAAGTAAAAGGGTTAGCCACATTATCCAATAGGATGACCGTGACTTTCAATAGGATGACTTGCTTGCCTTAATTGAAGATGAGGATGACATACCCATTATTTCATGCAAGAAGAAAAATTTCATATCATTCTAAGGGAGAAGAATTAAAATCACTTTTGAGGCTGAGTATGGCGTGATCAAGGAGAAAAAATATGATGGTATATTTTCCAAAGGAGTCCAACACTGCCAACAATATTTCTAAAAAGGGAAAATATTATTTCCCTAAATATGGCATGAGGATGACTCCAAAAGGTGAATTCAAATAATCTTGCTACATGGAGCTGAAGATCATTATGAGAAAAGTCAGTGTACGTTTCGGTGGCATTAATTATGCTCAAGCAAGAGTCACCAAACGGATATATCTCAGATGTAACACCCCGTAAATTCGTTCAAGCCTTTCGATCGATAATTAATTCCTTGGGCAATTTAATTACCTTAATTGGGCTAGTTCTTTCAATTTAACACATAGATATATATATATTTCTTGAGCCTAATTTAATTATTCTAATCAAGAGCCCAATTCATGAATTTATTCTTGTAAGGGATTTTATCCAATTTGGATCCTTACAATTCTTGTAATTAAATATTCTTACATGGCCCAATTTCTTAATATTTATAAGTATAATGTCTTTAAGACATCTTATGGGTTTCTTTATTCTAATATATGTATTTAATTGTAAGGGATGAATTCATTAGCCCAACTTATTAATCTTGTACATATTAATTCTTGTAAGTAATATAATATATGATTTGAGCCCATTCCTTATTAAGTCTTTCACCCTAATACATTATATGTATTATAGTATATATATTCAAGACTAAAAATCCCTAAAGGTTTTCACTCCCTCTCTTCCCTACTCCTACACATTCTCACGCCACTTTCTTCCCAAAATTTCCCAAATTTGATCTTCATTTCTCCTACAAGTTTTCAAGTCAAGATTGCTCCTTTAAGCTTGTTTAGGATTGGGTAAGTGCATCTAGCTAAGAATCTACCTTGCATTTTATGGTTTTGCTAGTCTTTATGCATGTTCTTATGTGTGTTCTTTTGGGGTTCTTTGGGTAAAAGATGATCAAGAAGGTGGTGGGGCTTTGTGATCATTGTTGAGGCTTGGCTAGGTGGAAAAGAGCTCCTTGAGGTAACCACTATGTCCATCAAAATCTATTTTTACACTCTCATTCTATATGATATTTTTGGTGTTGGAAATCCTGAAATTTCTTGGTGCTTTGCCCTATTCTTGGTTGTATTTTGTTGGAATTTCTTGATCTTCTGTCTTGATCTTGGCCTATTGTTGTTATGATCATTTGTTAGTTGGATTTCCATATTTTTGGCCTCTAAATAGTTGAAATGTTGGTGTATGTTGATCTGATTATTGCATTCTGGAATGGTATTCTCGTGTCTGTGCATTGAACTGTAATCTGGGAGTTGGGTTTGACCTTGCGGAGGTCCAAGGCGGTATAATGTAACCCGCCGAAGAGATCCGCAAAGCTGGAGCGGTGGACACGGGCGAAGGTGGATGGCCCGTTTAGGGGGACCGTCTCCTCCTTGCGGAGGAGGGCGGCGGAGGAGTGAGCTCCGTTGATGTGTTCCGCATAGTCACTGGGAGTTTGATTCCAGAGACCTGTTCTTGGTTGTTGTTGTCTGTTTGTTTCCCCTTTGTTCTGAATATTGTTGGATTGTTTTGTTGGGTATTTTACCATGTCCTTGGAGTATTTATTCATGTCGTTTGTTGGGTATTTATACCATATCTTGGAGTATTTATTCATGTCTTTGGTTTCTCTCTTTGTACTCATGCTTTATTGATTCCTTGAATTCATTACCTGGGAGTTGGTTTGTGTTCATAGTTGAGATGAACACTTTGTTTGGTTTTTTTGGGCTGAGTTTGGAGTATGAGTATGTGGTGGTGGTTTCTTGGTATCGTTTGGAGGTTGTTGGGTGGTTTGACTGTGATTCTATTGACTATTGACTTCTGACTTTGGACTTCGGTCCCTGTGATTGGGTTGATTACCCCTGTGATTGGACTTCGGTCCCTGTGATTGGACTACGGTCCCTTTGATTGGACTTCGGTCCCTATGATTGGGCTCATCACCCCTGCGTACCAGATTTCTGGATTCTGACTTCTGACTTCTGACTTCTGACTGTGGTTTGACTTGGTATGATGGTTGGTATGAGGGTTCGGAGGTTGGAGTTGGGATTTCTTTCTTGGTTTATGTGTTCATGAGTTCCTTGTGTATATTCGGTTGATATCTTGTTGTTCTCGTCGTGGTTGGTTGGTTCCTTTTGGTTGTTGATCAGTTGGTAACATTGCGTATGGATTTGTTGTTGTATTGTACTCTCGTTATTGGATTTTGGCTTTGTTTGGATGAGTCTTGGTTTATGATTCGTTCAGCTTATTGTTGTTGAGTATCTGTTTTGAACTATTGAACAGTTTGTTGGTGTTTATATTCTATGTGGGTGTGTAAACCTATTTACAAGCTTATGTATATCTATACTTCCTTGCGGGTGTGAATGGTGGTTGCTTAGCAGTCTTTTGCTAATGGTTCTTTGTGTGTTTTCCAGGTATGGAGTAAGTCTAAGCGCGAGCGCGTTAGAGCCTATCGTTATGAGGATGGTTAGACTTAGTTTATGTTGTTTAGACTTTGTGTTTCGGGCCTGTGAGCCATTTGAGATTTTATATACTCTTGACTAGTTATTGGGATGTTTGAGACAGATTGAGGATTTTTATCTATGCAGTTACCTATTTTCGGTTAGCCTGTGCATCTAGGCTGTGTTTTCTTACCTAGATGTGGCATGATGCCCCTTAGGTTTTAAATTCGCTTCCGCTATATTATGTTGTTGGTTGAGATAGGCAGCTGTTGTGTTGAGATTTATCTATCTCAGCTTATGTAAGGTTGGGGTGTCACAGTTGGTATCAGAGCTTGTGTTGAGGTCTGAGTAGAGATCCTAGGGTTGTAATCTGAGACTCTAGGACTTGATCAGTAGAAATTAAGATGTTTGAGAATCCTAGGATGTGTGAATTCTAGGCCGCGCGGTGAGGACTCGTTTACTTGCTTTCGTTTTTGTTTTGTTGGTTGCTTGTTGTTTGCCTACTGTGAGCTCGTTCTCACTTTCTTTCTTGCGTGTTTGGGAAAGGCCGACCGCAGTGTTTCTCGCTTTCTGTTAGTTATCTCCCTCTTTAGCGATCATGCTGCCATCAAGGAAGCGGGAAGAAGCCCCAGGCACGGGAGGAGGGATGCTGGATCGTCTCAAGAAGCTGAAGGTGGCCGACGCTGGGACGGCAAGGACTTCAGGAGGCAGCAGCTTGGATGGTAAGGGAGTAACTCTCCCTGGCTTCGAGAGAGTGAGTGGAAACGAAGGAGTCCCATCTCCACCGGGGGAACTTCTCATCATGAACAAGTCCCAGGCCGAGAGCTGCGATGTGGTTACCGGTGTCTTCCCGGTACTCTCCGTCCCCACCTTAGTGCTGTTCGACTCCGGAGCTTCTAATTCCTTTATATCCTCGAAGTTGGTCCGTGAGCTGGGCATTGTGCCTAGCGCAGCGACGAGGATCGCAGTCAAAGTGGCGTTAGGCGAAGTCAAGGCATGTGAGCACATCTTCGAGGGCGTGCCTATAAAGATCAAAGAAGTGACCTTCCCGAGCGACCTCATCCAGTTTGACTTGGACGACTTCGGAGTGGTGCTGGGTATGGATTGGCTGGGACAGTATAAGGCCCAAATCTTGTGTAGCGAGCAGAAGGTGGTCCTAAAGGGCACTGGGGGCAGGCGGGTATCGTACCGAGGGGCGACTAAGGAGCCCGAGGTCAAGCTAGTCTCCACGATCAAGATCAAGAAGTACGTCGCCAAGGGACATGAGGCCTTCTTATGTGCAGTTGAGAGGACCTTTGTGCTCCGAAGGATGAAGTGCAGCAAATACCCGTAGTATGTGAGTTCCCCGATGTCTTTCCGGAAGAGATCCCTGGACTACCGCCTCCCCGAGAGGTAGAGTTTACTATTGACTTGATGCTAGGAACGGCCCCCGATATCGAAAGCCCCGTACAGAATGGCGCCGAAAGAAATGCAAGAGTTAAAAGAGCAGCTGCAAGACTTGTTGAACAAGGGGTACATTCGACCGAGCGTATCACCGTGGGGAGCTCCTGTGCTTTTTGTGAGAAAGAAGGATGGTAGCATGCGCTTGTGCATCGATTACCGAGAGCTGAACCGAGTAACAGTTAAGAACAAGTATCCCCTGCCGCGAATCGATGACATGTTTGATCAGCTTAAGGGAGCTGGCATCTTCTCGAAGATTGACTTGCGATCGGGATACCATCAGCTTAGAGTGGCAGAGGCGGATGTTCCCAAGACAGCGTTTCGGACCCGTTATGGCCACTATGAGTTTACAGTGATGCCGTTTGGGTTAACGAATGCTCCAGCTGCTTTCATGGATCTGATGAACAGAGTGTTTCAGCCGTACTTGGACGAGTTTGTGGTAGTATTCATCGATGATATTCTGGTTTACTCTCCTGATCCGACCGAGCACGAAAAACATCTCAGGACCGTGTTGCACATTCTGAGGGAGAAACAATTATATGCCAAACTGTCCAAGTGTGAATTCTGGAAGACCAGTGTGGCTTTCTTGGGCCACGTGATAGCTAAGGAAGGAGTCTCGGTGGATCCTGCTAAGATTCGGGCAGTGATGGAATGAATGGCCGGCACCAACAACTCCGTCTGAAGTACGAAGCTTTTTGGGTTTGGCAGGTTATTATAGAAGATTTGTTCCAGATTTCTCCAAGATAGCCCGACCTATCACGCAGCTCATGAAGAAAACTACACCTTTCAAGTGGGACAGTGAGTGTGCTAAGGCGTTTCAAGAGGTGAAGGAAAGATTGACATCTGCCCCTGTTTTGACCCTACCATCCGGAACTGAGGGGTTCGAGGTGTTCAGTGACGCGTCGAAGAAAGGGTTGGGTTGTGTGTTGATGCAGCAGGGCCGAGTAGTGGCTTACGCGTCTCGACAGCTCAAGAGTCACGAGGAGAACTACCCCACGCATGATTTGGAGCTAGCTGCTGTAGTCTTTGCATTAAAGGTTTGGAGACACTATCTGTATGGAGTGCAGTGCAAAATCTACACCGACCACAAAAGCTTAAAGTATATCTTCACTCAGAAAGAACTGAACATGCGACAAAGGCGTTGGTTAGAACTCATTAAAGACTACGACCTGATCATTCAGTATCACGAAGGAAAAGCAAATGTAGTGGCCGACGCGTTGAGTAGAAAGACGAGTCATTCGCTCAATGCCACGTGGGTGCTCGCAGACGATCTGTGCAAGGAATTCCAAAGGATGAATATCACCGTGGTAGAAGAAGGGCAGATGAGTGAGGAGGTTCGACTCTACGACATGCAAATCCTACCTACATGGCTCGACGAGATCCGAAGGAGCCAGTTGGGCGATGCCCGGTTGAACAAAGTGAGAGCCAAGATGGTTAATGGCAAGAAGGGACCTTTCGAGTTGTATTCTGATGGCAGTTTGCGTTACCAAGGGCGGTGGTGCGTGCCAGCTTCGTGTAAAGAGTTAAAGAAACAGATATTGGAAGAGAGCCACTATACTCCATATTCAGTTCACCCTGGTGGCGACAAGTTGTATAAAGACATGAAGAAACTGTTTTGGTGGCCTAATATGAAAAAGGAAATAGCCGACTTCGTGAGCCGATGTCTGAATTGTCAAAAGGTCAAGGCAGAAAGATGCAAGACTAAAGGAATGTTGCTACCCCTAGAAATACCCGAAGGGAAATGGGATTCCATCTCAATGGACTTCGTGGGAGGTTTGCCTTTGACTAGGACAGGGAAAGACAAGATTTGGGTGATAGTAGATCGTCTTACCAAGACAGCCCGTTTCATCGCCATGAAGGAGACTTGGACTATGGATCAGTTGGCCAGGGCTTATATACATCAGGTGGTGAAGTATCACGGAGTACCCCGCGACATCGTGTCTGATCGTGACTCGAGGTTCTTGTCACAATTTTGGAAGTCACTACAGGCAGCTTTGGGCACTAGGTTGAAGATGAGCACTACTTTCCATCCTGCCACCGACGGACAGACCGAGCGAACCATTCAGACCTTGGAGGATATGCTGAGGGCTTGCATGCTTGACTGGCAGAGTTTCAAGAAGGCGAAAAAGTATGGTTGAAGATTTCCCCAACTCGAGGAGTGATGAGATTTGGGAAGAAAGGAAAGTTGAGCCCTCGTTTCATTGGCCCTTATGAGATCTTGGAGAGGATCGGACAGGTGGCGTACCGTTTAGCCTTGCCAGCAAAGTTGGACCGAGTGCACAACGTGTTCCATGTTTCCCAGTTGAAGAAGTACGTGCACGACGCCTCACACGTGATAGCCCCCGAGACGCTGGAGTTAGACGAGACGTTGTCCTATGAAGAAAGGCCCGCGAGGATCCTGGACTACAAGACGCGAGAGACTCGACGCAAGGCGATCAAGCTAGTGAAGGTGCTTTGGTCCAACCATGGAGTCGAGGAGGCCACTTTGGAGATGGAGGACGAGAAGAGGCGGCGCTACCCGGCTTTGTTCGCTCTAGGTAAGTTGTTAGTTTAAGTTCTTGCATGCTAGTTGGGTTGGGTAAGTTATAAGTTTAGAATGTTAGAAGTGTAGTATGTTCTTGAGTTTAGGATTAGTTGAGCAATCGTTCTTTTTAATCTTCCGTTGAATCTTTGTTCCTTTGAATCGTTCCGTTTCAAGTTCCCGCGAGCTTCGAGCTTCGGGGACGAAGCTCCTTTTAAGGGGGGTAGAGTGTAACACCCCGTAAATTCGTTCAAGCCTTTCGATCGATAATTAATTCCTTGGGCAATTTAATTACCTTAATTGGGCTAGTTCTTTCAATTTAACACATAGATATATATATATATATTTCTTGAGCCTAATTTAATTATTCTAATCAAGAGCCCAATTCTTGAATTTATTCTTGTAAGGGATTTTATCCAATTTGGATCCTTACAATTCTTGTAATTAAATATTCTTACATGGCCCAATTTCTTAATATTTATAAGTATAATGTCTTTAAGACATCTTATGGGCTTCTTTATTCTAATATATGTATTTAATTGTAAGGGATGAATTCATTAGCCCAACTTATTAATCTTGTACATATTAATTCTTGTAAGTAATATAA
>CP025655.1:15108509-15118767 GCA_003576665.1 Ipomoea trifida | reverse complement strand
AAAAAAAGAAGAAGCTCAAAGCACACAAAACAAGTTCACAAAATATACTTCAATTACAAGTCAACAACCGTAATCGTCCTAGATTCCTTATACTATCAAGATATTTCTTTTCAGACAAGTGGTTAAAAACTTCAAATCAAAACACTCAAAATAAGTTCGCAACAAACTACAAGTCAACAACATTGTTCAAACTTCAAAGAACTCAAAATAAGTTCACAAGTCAAAATTGCACAACTTTACATCAAAATACAAGTCAACAACACTGGTCATTGATTCCTTATACGTAGATATTATTCCGTGATAAGCAATTCAAAATAAGAAATATTTGTTCAACTTGTAAAAAATATGAATAATATTAGATAAACAATGAAAGTAATTAAAATAAAAAAAATTTAAAAAAATAAAAAAACGTGAGTAACTTAGTAACTTACTTTCATGAGTTGGATGCTGGAAGAAATATTTTTTTATATGATTTCTCTTTTTGAAAAAAAAAACATAAATAAGTGTATAATTAATTAAATGTTTTAAAAAGATCATGTGTCATTTAGCATACAAGTTAACTTACTTTATTTTTGGTAACTCCGTGTATATGTCGAAGTCAATCACCCACACAAAGTATATCTTGTGTTGTTTCAGGCAACAATGATGCACGATAGGAATCTATTACCCTTGTCCCAACACTAAACGTTGCTTCTGAAGCCATAGTGCTAATAGGCATAGCTAAAATATCTGCTGACATTCTTAACAATATTAGATACTGTAGTCTATTCATCTTTCATCAGTCTAAACAACAAAAGTTTTCAGAAACCTCAATAGTCTTACGATGCACTTTTTCGAGATGGTCTACTAGCTTGGATTTTTTAGGCTCTGAAGTTTCAACTTGTGCACAATATGCATCAAAATCTTCCCAAGTATATGTACACCTTTGGCGACTTACTTGGCTTCCAAAAGTGTAAGAAGAACATAGACTTTCAGAATTTTCATAAAGAGTATTGATGATCTCTTTCACTTTTGCTATATTCTCCTTAGCTTCCTGATCAAAATAAAGTCTAGGGAAACTGGGAAACATAATTCAACTGCAAGAATTTTCATTGTTGGATAAAAAACAACACCTATAGACCTCAACAAATTGCACTCACCCTAATATTTATCAAACTTCATCTTCATTCTCTTAACCAAATCCCTAATAAAGTCATCTTCATCATATACATGATTATCCAATGTTGATTTGATTTTTTGAACTTCTTGAAGAAATAAATTTGACGTAGGTTACTCAGAACCTTAAACAAATTTGAATTCAGATACTCACAAGTCACAAGTCATAACCTTAACCAAACTTTTAAAAAGATAAAAACTTAAATGAAACAAACCTGAAATAATGTGAGTAACTATCCAGAAAGCCTCTAAAATTGAGCAAACTTTGGCAACCTTGTCCCAATAATCTTCCAATGGGCAACTGTCAAAGAATGGATCACGATCTTTTAGTATCTTAAAAGTTTCTTTGAACTTGAGTGCACAACTTAACATCTCAAAAGTCGAGTTCCATCTTGTTTTACAATCACAAATCAATTTCCTATCTTTCAATTGCAATTTGTTGGACACAATTAGCAAATTGTATACGTCACCTCCGACCGGTTCACATATTCCACACTATCTATAACATCACTAATGACGTGTTGAATCTTATCTAATCCATCATAAACACACAAGTTCAAGATGTGTGCACAACAGCGAACATGAAAAAAATGTCCCCCACATACCAAACTTCTTGACCTTTGGATTGTATCCTTCACGTACCGAATAGCAGAATCATTACTTGATGCATTATCAACTGTAATTGTAAAAAAACTTTCTTTTCAGTGCCCCACTTCTTCATGCATCCAAATATAGCATCAGAAAGTTGAAAACCTCCCATCAGTGGTGGAATGTTAATGAAACTTAAAACTCTCTACTGCAACCTCCAAGAAGAATCAATCCAGTGTCCAGTGACAACCATATACTCAATATTCTGATTTTTTGATTTCCAACAATATGTTGTCAAACTTACTTTACTTACACTTTCAATATTGTTCTTCAACTTCTTCTTTTCAATCTCATAAACCTTCAAACAATCTAATTTGCTTGTATTTCTACTAATTTTTCCACTCGTGTCATCCTCATTTCATCATGAGGTTAAATCTTACTTCCTCCAAAATGGTAAATGGATATTCATGCATCGTGATCCAATTAGTAGCAAACTCCTCCATTAGTTTCATGTCAAACTTTCCAAGATGTAATGGAGGAATGGAAGATGAAACTCCATCACTACGCATAAAATTTAACTTTGTTTGTTGATCAACCATCTACAAAACCAATACAATTAATGTTATTGATGAAATTTATTTTCAAATTTAAGTAGTTACCCTCAAATTTATCTTTCACTTAATGCATTTGTCTTGATGCCTGTTGTAGGTAGTTGTTGTGCCCGTTTTAGTCAATGTGAATTGATGATGACAATGATTACATTGTACCTTCTGCACTCCATCTACATTGACCATATGAAAATCAGTCCACACCTTAAGTCTTTTTTTCTCATATTTGTTTGAAACTCTTGTTTGTTTGTTGTTTCTTCATTTTGTTGTGCGTCGTGACCATCTAAATGTAAATCTATCCTTTCAAATCTTTCAGCTTGTTCTTGTACTTCATTAATAGTTTCATTGCTTTCACCAACCACACTATTTAAACTATTTGGATTTTGCGGGACAGATGAATTCTCTGTAAACATTCCTAATAAAAAAACAATAACCAGAAAAGGGAATAGAGTTTGCCTTCAAGATAGATGCTGATGGATCTCAGCACTGCACTATGCTTACTTCCCAGGGGGCCACCCATCCCGTGACTGCCGGAAGTCAAGCACGCTTAACCACAGAGTTCTTTGGCTAACTGGTTGCCATATCCTTCCTAAAACCAATTAGTGGTAGGTAGGTGGACTAATACCATTTAACCACATCCCTCCATGGTAAGCCACAGCGAGACGTGCATCTGCATCAACCTTTGATCACCAAGCCCAGCTATGCAGCATGCCTGACTCGGTCCTTAGCCTACGCGCCCAACAGTCCCCTCTTGAGACTTGGACTTGGCACGACCTATGCCCACATCCCACCTGGGATTGGACTCGGCTTTCGCCTCGCCATCGATTCGAACCTGTGACCTCGGCTCTGATACCAATTGATGGATCTCAGCGCTGCACTATGCTTACTTCCCAGGGGGTCACCCATCCCGTGACTGCCGGAAGTCAAGCACGCTTAACCACAGAGTTCTTTGGCTAACTGGTTGTCATATCCTTCCTAATTGGCAACCAGTTAGCCAAAGAACTATGTGGTTAAGCGTGCTTGACTTCCGGCAGTCACGGGATGGGTGACCCCCTGGGAAGTAAGCATAGTGCAGCGCTGAGATCCATCAGATGCAGATTGAAAAAAAAGGTACAAAAAAAAAGGTACAAGCTAAGAGCACTGCTAGAACCTTAGACCATGAACACTTTCTAATGTGCAATTGAATGTTTGAAACTAGTTAATTTCAAGTGAAGTTCCCTTACCCCAGAAAAACAACCAGGTAAAGGTTACCACTTTTCCTATAGCCTATAGGACAACTCACATAATTTGCTAGTTGAATATGCTAGAAAGAAAACACAACTCACATTCAAGAGATGTGCAGATTGAGAAAATGTATAGGCAAAGTATGCAACTAAGATCAGAAGTTCTTTCTAATGAATCATCAAATGTTTGAAACCAGTTTCAAGTGTCATTCCCTGCTAAAGTATTAACTTACCAGAACATGCATAAAGGACAACCAATAGAAAATGAATACTGACATATACACTTATTGCTAACATGCAAAATGGCTATCTTTCAATTATCACTCTGAACCCTATACTCTTATTTAAAACTCAATCACCCATAATTAATGAGCATATTTTCACAAACCTGTTCACATGATATAATTCACTCCCTCATTTGCTTCGAGCAAACTGATATGATATAATTCATTCCCCGTTGACTTCGGGCAAACTGATATGATATCATTTGCTTCTATATTTCAAGCTAATAACATTTAAAACAATCATATCATGTATGTCATAAGTCAATGATCATTCTTATAAAGGGGTATACCACTCCTTAAATAACACAGAATTGCACTATGACATATTCATAGGGAGATTCGATATCTTGGCATATTAAATTTAGTCAAAGGAGGATTATCATAATTTGTTGATAATAGCAATCCTTCAAGGATTGATATAAGATTTTTAGAACAAATTCAACTTTGGATAAGCACCCAACCTATTGCATACGAGAGTCATGATTGCGTGCATGAGAAAAAAAAAAAAAACCTCCGTAAATAAGCATGCAAACTAAGGGAAGTAACTCCGAGAAGTAAGATTAGAGAGGTAAGCTTAGAGAGGTAAGCTTAGAGAAGTACACTACTGAATAGTAAATTTAAAAAAATTAATTCGAGTAGTAAAAATCAGCAAAGTAAAAAAATCACTTTGCACTCGTAATAATTTGCATCCAAAAATAACTTTGCGCTCAAAAACACCTGTGGAGTATATGTGTACTTCTCGGCCATGCAATAACTTTTCGAATATCGTGGCCATAAACTAACTTCTCTGGTGCTTCAGGCATGAGCTAACTTTTAGATGCTTCAGGCATAAGCTAACTGCTCAGACGTGAAATATTTTCATGCAATACTCAAACATCTTCATCAATACCTCATCATTTCATTATCATCATTTATTACAGTATTTGCTTCAGGCAAACTAGAATCAACAAGATGAGCTGAGACTCATTCTTCGATGACAAAATGCTTTGGTGTGCGGCACGTAGGGACCAAAGCCCTTCACACCCACATTGATAGCAAACTTCTAGCTAGAATTTTGCCTCAATAAGTATGGTCGTCATTGATTATCCTGATCACGTTGCTTCTTATTTTTGAGCTCGAAACTCATACCACACCAGTTCCTCTACCTCAACCCCTTATAAAATTGCTCGATTGGGCAACATTATGTGCTTCAGGCACTAGTGAAAAACCAATCAGACATGCATTTTGATTCTTCATCAACAACTAGTTATGGTTCTTAGCCACAATGAGTGCTAAAATTAGCTTAGAATGCTCCATAATTTGTTGTCTTGTACTGCTGCTAGAGTACAAGGTTACTCGCATGGAAAGTATACATAGTATGTTCAAATAAGTATTTATCTGAAACTTCCTGTTTGCAGAGTTTTAATTGCGAGACTATTTTATGCAGAGCTAAATTATAGTCAGTTACTGACTTATAATCTTAAAACTCGAGAGTAAAAGCTAGTCAAATTGTGCCTAATGAAGGACAATTGATGACTATTGGTCGAAATAGTCCTTCAGGGACTTCCAATCAAATACTCATTTTTAAGGTCGCGGTTCAAGTGGTGACGTATGAAAAAGAGAGCTTTTACCTTCTGGGTATCAGTGCTCTGTGACTTAGCAACGAAAGTTTGTCTGAATTCCTTAGAGGCCAAATGTATTCAATATCTAGAGCTCAAGTTTAATAATTGCTTCTACCAAAAGAGAGTTTAATAAAACCACATTTGGCAATGGAGGACATGATCTACAAGATCATCATTTTCATGTAACTCTACGAAGCAATGTGTGACAACAATGGGAAAAACCACTATTTTGAATACATGTTCAAACAATGGATGAAGAAACACCATTTTACAAAAATATGCGTATATGTATCTTAGTATTCTGATGCAAATATAGCAATCTGATACAAACATAATAAGAATTGATTATGCATTCGATATCCAAAGTCATAGAACATACATGGATACATATACATACAATTTGGTATATAACCACATGTATTTACCAATTTCAAGCATCATGGTTCATGTAGAGCCTAATTCATATCCATGATTCAGGAGGATAAATCAATAGAATTTATATTTACAAACCCATGTATATACCCCAAAACTTTAACCATAGCTTGATGAGGGGTTCATATACTCACAAGTAATTAACAAACATGGAGTATTATCATACTAATTATCAGAAGCACACATATATAGATAATAAAATCAAAAAGGGAGAGTACTTATTTCGCAGACACAAGGATTGGGGGTTCCAATTCATATTGGAAGGCAATATGCACAAACAAAGCCATAGATTTCATAATAAAAAGCACAAGACAAAATAGGAAGCAATTCGTTCACGGAAAATCACGATAGAGACTCGTGCTGATAACGTGTTGTAATCTGGCTTATCAATTAGCTCAGTTCTCGCGTGGTGATTGCCCGGTATTTGCTTAGAGATTATATATATATGATAATGTAGTGTAGAGAAGGGAAAAATGAGAAGAACAAGAACAAGAACACAAGATGTAGAGCAAAATAACATGGGGTCTTCAAAATCATTTCATTAAGCCTTCACTATCAATTTATACTAGTTCATACAACCTTTCGTATCCTTAACATAAACAATATAATAATTAGAAGGCAAAGGAAGAGTCTTCAAGTTTAATGGCCATTATCAATTTCTTTATAACATACATAATATATGTCAAATTATGCGTTGCACCAGTTGCCTCATTAAAAACTTTGACTAAGAAATTTCAATATGAAAATCTTAGCTGAGGGAAAAAGAATACAATCATAACCACACCATAAACTTCATAGCATAATATTCATGGTTCAAGTAAAATGATACTCACTCTGAAAATAACATTCTTCAAATCACATACATTAAAATTTCAGAATGTAGAGTGGAATTTTGTGAACAAATATGTCGAACTCTCAATGTGGTGAATATACTTTATAATAATCTCGTCACTCTTCTAGAGGTCACGTTGGTATAATATTGACATCATAATATCCAGTCAAAAAATTTTTAAAAAGTATATTGAAATTTTTAAAATAATGCAATATTTAAATGAATAACATTATAAACTAATACACTTATACGTCATGTTACAAGTAATCATCTAATAATAACCCACCAATTTACCAAATATGTTTTTACAAACAACTAATAATATTAATTGGCCAACTATCTATTAATTATTAGCTAACTCAATCAAATATTAGCTAATTCCCAAACACCTCCAAAGGCATGCATATACTTTATTTAAAAATTCATTAATTATAAAACAGTTGTTAAATATTAAAAATATAATAAATTTCACAATTATTTACACCGTATTATTAATATTTATAAATCTATGGAATATAATACAATATAATTTTGTTGTGATTACTATAACTATAAGAATATAAATGAAAGAGAAAAGAAAGAGAAAGTAAAGGAAATAGCAACGTCTAAAAATAAAATAAAGGATACGACTCCACTGGGGATCGAACCCAGAATCTCTGGTTCCGTAGACCAGCACCTTATCCATTGGGTCATGGAGTCAATTTTGTTGGGCCGTTTGGTGTTTTGCCATCTATTATAATCTTTCATGTTTTAGTGTCGCCTCTCTTGTTCTGCATAGTTTTACATACTTTCATAGCTTATATGACAAGAGTTTTAGACTACAACGTCTTATCCAAGTAATTCCATTTGTTTTGTGATGTACTTATATTTGAACTTTGGACTTTGAAGGGGGGTTTAAAACAATTTAAAGTATTTGAATATTTTATAATTATGTATTTTTGTTTGAAAGTTGAAACTTTCGATATTTGTAGTAATTTTATTAATCTATGTATTTTGAATTTGGACTTTGTTTAAGGATTCAAGGCTTAGTTTTCTATTTCATAATATTAGTTTCTTTTTTAAATTGACATAATTCAAAAAAATTCCCGCGGGGATTCCTTGTCTCTGAAAAATCCCTACGGGGACGGGATGGGGAATAACGGCGCCGAGATGGGGAATGGGGAGGGATTTCGGGGATGGAGACCCCATTCCCCCGCCCCGCCCCCGTTGCCGTCCCAACTGAAAAAGCTAGTCGGGGAAAAATAGTACATAATATATGTCAAATTATGCGTTGCACAGTTGCCTCATTAAAAACTTTGACTAAGAAATTTCAATATGAAAATCTTAACTGATGGAAAAAGAATACAATCATAACCACACCATAACCTTCATGGCATAATATTCATGGTTCAAGTAAAATGATACTCACTCTGAAAATAACATTCTTCAAATCACATACATTAAAATTTCAGAATGTAGAGTGGAATTTTGTGAACAAATATGTCGAACTCTCAATGTGGTGAATATACTTTATAATAATCTCGTCACTCTTCTAGAGCTCACGTTGGTATAATATTGACATCATAATATCTAGTCAAAATTTTTTTAAAAAGTATATTGAAATTTTTAAAATAATTCAATAGTTAAATGAATAACATTATAAACTAATACACTTATACGTCATGTTACAGGTAATCATCTAATAATAACCCACCAATTTACCAAATATGTTTTTACAAACAACTAATAATATTAATTGGTCAACTATCTATTAATTATTAGCTAACTCAATCAAATATTAGCTAATTCCCAAACACCTCCAAAGGCATGCATATACTTTATTTAAAAATTCATTTATTATAAAACAGTTGTTAAATATTAAAAATATAATAATTTTCACAATTATTTACATCGTATTATTAATATTTATAAATCTATGGAATATAATACAATACAATTTTGTTGTGATTACTATAACTATAAGAATATAAATGAAAGAGAGAAGAAAGAGGAAGTAAAGGAAATAGCAACGTCTAAAACTAAAATAAAGGAAACGACTCCACTGGGGATCGAACCCAGAATCTCTGGTTCCGTAGACCAGCACCTTATCCATTGGGTCATGGAGTCAATTTTGTTGGGCCGTTTGGTGTTTTGCCATCTATTATAATCTTTCATGTTTTAGTGTCGCCTCTCTTGTTCTGCATAGTTTTCCATAGTTTCATAGCTTATATGACAAGAGTTTTAGACTACAACGTCTTATCCAAGTAATTCCATTTGTTTTGTGATGTACTTATATTTGAACTTTGGACTTTGAAGGGGGGTTTAAAACAATTTAAAGTATTTGAATATTTTATAATTATGTATTTTTGTTTGAAAGTTGAAACTTTCGATATTTGTAGTAATTTTATTAATCTATGTATTTAGAATTTGGACTTTGTTTAAGGATTCAAGGCTTAGTTTTCTATTTCATAATATTAGTTTCTTTTTTAAATTGACATAATTCAAAAAAATTCCCGCGGGGATTCCTTGTCTCTGAAAAATCCCTACGGGGACGGGATGGGGAATAACGGCGCCGAGATGGGGAATGGGGAGGGATTTCGGGGATGGAGACCCCATTCCCCCGCCCCGCCCCCGTTGCCGTCCCAACTGAAAAAGCTAGTCGGGGAAAAATAGTACATAATATATGTCAAATTATGCGTTGCACAGTTGCCTCATTAAAAACTTTGACTAAGAAATTTCAATATGAAAATCTTAGCTGAGGGAAAAAGAATACAATCATAACCATACCATAAACTTCATGGCATAATATTCATGGTTCAAGTAAAATGATACTCAATCTGAAAATAACATTCTTCAAATCACATACATTAAAATTTCAGAATGTAGAGTGGAATTTTGTGAACAAATATGTCGAACTCTCAATGTGGTGAATATACTTTATAATAATCTCGTCACTCTTCTAGAGCTCACGTTGGTATAATATTGACATCATAATATCTAGTCAAAATTTTTTTAAAATGTATATTGAAATTTTTAAAATAATTCAATAGTTAAATGAATAACATTATTAACTAATACACTTATACGTCATGTTACAGGTAATCATCTAATAATAACCCACCAATTTACCAAATATGTTTTTACAAACAACTAATAATATTAATTGGTCAACTATCTATTAATTATTAGCTAACTCAATCAAATATTACCTAATTCCCAAACACCTCCAAAGGCATGCATATACTTTATTTAAAAATTCATTAATTATAAAACAGTTGTTAACTATTAAAAATATAATAATTTTCACAATTATTTACACCGTATTATTAATATTTATAAATTTATGGAATATAATACAATATAATTATGTTGTGATTACTATAACTATAAGAATATAAATGAAAGAGAAAAGAAAGAGGAAGTAAAGGAAATAGCAACGTCTAAAAATAAAATGAAGGATACGACTCCACTGGGGATCGAACCCAGAATCTCTGGTTCCGTAGACCAGCACCTTATCCATTGGGCCATGGAGTCAATTTTGTTGGGCCGTTTGGTG
>CP025655.1:15068951-15106757 GCA_003576665.1 Ipomoea trifida | reverse complement strand
TAACCCACCAATTTACCAAATATGTTTTTACAAACAACTAATAATATCAATTGGTCAACTATCTATTAATTATTAGCTAATTCCCAAACACCTACAAAGGCATGCATATACTTTATTATTTTTTTTTTTTGAATACAACTGACCCTATTACAATTGTAGTATCTGTTCATTAATACTTTTCTCAACCTGTTGAAGCACAAAGAGTCAATTTCGAGATCTCCACTACATGCCACATGAGCACAAGGTGCTTGACACATATACTTTATTTAAATATTCATTAATTATAAAACAGTTGTTAACTATTAAAAATATAATAATTTTCACAATGATTTACACCGTATTATTAATATTTATAAATCTATGGAATATAATACAGTATAATTTTTTTGTGATTACTGATTACTATGACTATAAGAATATAAATGAAAGATAGTACATAATATATGTCAAATTATGCGTTGCACCAGTTGCCTCATTAAAAACTTTGACTAAGAAATTTCAACATGAAAATCTTAGCTGAGGGAAAAAGAATACAATCATAACCACACCATAAACTTCATGGCATAATATTCATGGTTCAAGTAAAATGATACTCACTCTGAAAATAACATTCTTCAAATCACATACGTTAAATTTTCAGAATGTAGAGAGGAATTTTGTGAACAAATATGTCGAACTCTAAATGTTGTGAATATACTTTATAATAGTCTCGTCACTCTTCTAGAGCTCACGTTGCTATAATATTGACATCATAATATCTAGTCAAATTTTTTTTAAAAAGTATATTAAATCTTTAAAATAATTTAATAGTTAAATGAATAACATTATAAACTAATACACTTATATGTCATGTTACAAGTAATCATCTAATAATAACCCACCAATTTACCAAATATGTTTTTACAAATAACTAATAATATCAATTGGTCAACTATCTATTAATTATTAGCTAAGTCAATCAAATATTAGCTAATTCCCAAACACCTCCAAAGGCATGCATATACTTTATTTAAAAATTCATTAATTATAAAACAGTTTTTAACTATTAAAAATATAATAATTTTCACAATGATTTACACCGTATTATTAATATTTATAAATCTATAGAATATAATACAATATAATTTTGTTGTGATTACTATGACTATAAGAATATAAATGAAAGATAAAAGAAAGAGGAAGTAAAGCAAATAGGAACGTCTAAAAAATAAAATAAAGGATACGACTCCACTGGGATTGAACCCAGAATATCTGGTTTCGTAGACCAACAACTTATCGATTGGGCCATGAAGTCAATTTTGTTGGGTTGTTTGGTGTTTTTTACCATCTATTATAATCTTTCATGTTTTAGTGCCGCCTCTCTTGTTCTGCATAGTTTTCCATACTTTCATCGCTTATATGACAAGAGTTTTAGACTAAAACGTCTTATCCAAGTAATTCCATATGTTTTGTGGTGTACTTATATTCGAACTTCGGACTTTGAAGGGGGGTTTAAAACAATTTAAAGTATTTGAATATTTTATAATTATGTATTTTTGTTTGAAAGTTGAAACTTTGGATATTTGTAGTAATTTTATTAATCTATGTATGTATTTTTAATTTGAACTTTGTTTAAGGATTCAAGCTAGGCTTAGTTTTCTATTTCATAATATTAGTTTCTTTTTTAAATTGACATAATTCAAAAAAATTCCCGCGGGGATTCCTTATCTCTGAAAAATCCCTGCAGGGACCGGATAATGGGGAATAACGGGACCGGGACGGGGAATGGGGAGGGATTTCGGGGATGGGGAAATAATTTTTCTAGTGAAAGTTTGACTGTGAGTTCACCGGAAGGACCATTTATGCTAAGAAATTGATACTCATGGACTAATTATAAAATTTTTTAAAGTTATAGATCAATATGTTAGTGCCAAAAAACTCGTGAGACAAAAATGCAAAACTGTATAATATATTAGAGTCATTTCCATTTTTGGTCTTATGTTATTGGGGCATTGGCGATTTTAATTCACTTCATTAATTTTTGCCACATTGCGGCCAGTCTTATTTAGTACTTACCACTTTTAGTCCACCATTAAAATTTTCGTCAAATTGACGTCTAAATTAGAGGTATTTTTGGTCTTTTCATGCTTTGGTCATCTCCTATACCCTTTTTAGTGATTTTTCCTTATAGATTTTAATCTAATGAAGAGGTTCGGTGAAAGCAATGGGCCGCAATGTGACAAAAATTAATGGAGTAAACTAAAATTGGTAATGCCCCAATAACAATAGGACCAAAAAGGAAATGACTCGTGAAAAAGAAAAACTCACAGTAGTTGCTTCTCAATGTCCAAATTCCAGAAGCCTGGTAGGTCAGTTTTGAGAGGGCGTAAGTTCTAGTTAGATTCACCGGGAAATAATTTACAAAAAAAAAAAAAAAAAACNNNNCCTCCAATAACGATCTCTGGCCAGGTGAGTGGTGACCGGCCGGCGTGTTACAGGACAACGATGATTGCCTGAACGGTAACAGAGAACTAAGGCTGTATGGAATCAACCGACCCATTTTCTTCTTCTCCGTCCGTCAGGTCGTGGAGGACGGCCTTTCTTACCCTGAGGGACGAAACCCTAATCTCACCTCCACCCACCAATGTTGTCCAATTACTTCAAAATCTCATTTTTTCCCAATCCAGTACTCTGATCGAGGTGTCCACCGACTTGCCCCCTCACGAGGTTTTGATTTCTATTCCCCTTCCTATGCTTTTTTTGCTCCTTGTGCAATGCACTGCTCTCATGGTTGTTAGGATTGGGCAGCTTTTGGAACTAAACATCTTTTGTATCTGGTTCTTTAGGTTACCTCGGACTTGATGCTTCTGATGGAATTGGCTCAAAGCATCTCCAGTTCTGATGCATATAACGTTGTGGAAACCTGTATGCAGTTGTCCCACTTGGTTAGTAATGTTGGCAACTGAACCTTCCATTCAAAATTTGACTTCTCTTCTTAATTCAAACGTTTTTTTCCTCACAATGTATTACATATGCAAAGTACCCTTTATGAATTGCCAACCCTACTTGAAAAGATTACACCTTGCTAATTTAGGGAATGAGTTGATCTGGGGTGTATGATATGGTCAGAATATTACTAGACTTCAATCACTTCTTCCTTGAGAATTTTAGTTTCTTAACCTCCTTTTTAGCTTAAGAGTGATTATTACGTATGTGGGATGCTGAGCTGATTGTAATTAATATTTTGATTCTTTAATGGATACTATTCTCCACCATTTTTTAAAAAAATGGTGAATATTGTTCTTTCATGTGCTACTTTTCACTTAATTTGACTTCCCATGATTGTGTCTTAATGCTAGTTTTTCTCGTACTGCAGGTTTACAGCGTCATCAACTGCATTTCTATCAAACTAAATCATGGTTCTTGGCCTCTTGTGATTGACTTCTTAAGTAGTGTAGTAGAAACTTTTTTCCAAAAAGCTAAGACAAACAGGGCTTTTATTAGCAATGTTGCTATAGTTACATCCACAAAGCAGTGTTTGGAGATTGCTAAGTATGTTCTCTGTTCTCCCCTTTTTCCTGCTTAGACTTGTATGCACCATCTATAATTTAATGCATGCTTAGTTATTTAAATTTGCTATGATCTCTTCATTTTGCTCAGAAGTACATGCTTTCTTTAGTTTCCTCTCACTTGATCTTGATCATCAATTTTTAAGTATGTAAAATATTTTCCCTGATTGCTTTTCTTCACTTTCAACTAATAAAGTGCAACATTAGTTAGTTAATTGTGAGGCTCATGTTTTCCTTTTTTTGTTTTATACAGACGCCTTTTGGATGTTAACGAGCAAGCAACCACGTTATCTGAAAACAAGCAACTGTTAGATTTCCTTCTTAGTATTGTTGTTTGGTTTCAACCACAGTTGAAAAATTCAATATATTCCAGTGACAAGATATTATCTACAAATGCCTGTTTGTGGGAAGTACAAATGATAGCTTTTACTATGATTGGTGATCTATACTCGAGAGCTGGATCTTCTTTACCAGTTGATGTTTGGCAATCAACAATTGAGGTACGCATGCATGTTTAGACATATTGCAGTTTCTCTTGAACTTGTTATCTTAGGTTTATTCTCATGATTTAGGTTCTTAGAAGCATTCTGGATCTCATGGCATCTAAAGGTCCTCTGGTCGAAGACAGTGTAATGGCAATGTATATTTTCTTGATTTCTTCTCACTGATTGATTCATACTCTTACTTAAATGCCTCATGTATATGCCAACTCAATACTGCGCTTTGCATATCTGTTCTGCAGGTTTTACAACTCGTTGCTGAATTGCCTGCATTTTGTTCTTGTAGATCCAAAAGGATCTTTATCAGGCCATGTAAGAAATTGATATCCCAAGATATACCTTGCATAGCATTTCTGCTCTAAATTCTAAATTCTTTTCTTGTTTTCTCGGATTTAATCGTGTTTGTAAAAAAAAAAAAAACATATCATAGGTGGACTTTTGAGGCTTATAATGTGTTGTTTGGTAAAGAAACATTTGATGTCTATAACAAGAAGTAAAAATGTCAGGTGGGCTACCTGCTTGCAAACATTAGATCAGTAGTGTCTTTATTGGGAGGAATAGATAAGAGGAAGTGGTGGAGCCGTGGAGTATGTCATCTTGGATTTCCTCCATTTTTAGGGAGTGGTGTTTCTTTCCATCCCTTGTTTAATTAGAGGGTGGAGAATGGAGAACTACATTTGGTTCGTTGTTGTTGGGTAGACTATTTGTTTGCAAACATCATATCACTATATCAGCACAATTGTCTTTATTTGGAGGAATATAAAAGGGGAAGGGATGGAGTATTTCCATCTTGGATTTCCACCCCTTTTAGGGTGTAAAGTTTCTTTCCATCCCTTCTTTGATTTCCCTAGGAGGATGGGGAGTGGAGGCCTTCATTTCCTTTATTTGGTGAGTAGAAAAGGGGAGTGGGAAGAGAATTCTTGGTTTTTTTCTATTATTGTTGTCATCGTTGTTCTTTTCTATAAGAAAGCTTTTCAGTGAAAGGCACTAAGGGCGTACAACCCAGCACAAAGAGTCAAGTAGTGCATAAAACAAACTCAAACCCGAGCCTATCCAAATGTATGTTAATGTATTTTTAAATTTGATTGATCTTCTTTTATTTTAAAAAGATTTTGGAAAGGTCAACGTTTGTAAAGAAAAAGTTGAACCATCTCCATTTTTCTAAAATTTTCTTAGGCATTTTTCACTGAAAAACTAGAAAATATGTTCAAATTTAACTATTTTTTGATTAATAAAAATATGAAGTCATTTAAAATCAGATTGCTTATTCATATAAAACTACTAATGATAGTGTTAAGTGACAGTAGTATTGGGTAGTAATGGTGGTCGGTAGGGTGGGGGTAAGTAGGTGGGGATGCGAATATCCGATGTAGGTAAGTAGTGGTGGATTAGGTAAACTGTAAACAAGTAGTGTTAGAACTTAGATGGAAGTAAATGGTGGTGGAGGAGCTTTGGTCGGTGGTAGGGTGAGAGTAGGTAGGTGGGGGTGAATAAGTGTAGACTCATTATGTTTATTTTTAGTGTTTTCTTGTTTTTTTGACTTAACTAAAGAAAGTTTGAAGATATAAACTTGAGCCTAGACAACCTTGATTGACTACCCATGGCTCTATCTTACCTACCCAAATTCTTGCCTGCTAGACCGTAGTATTACCACCACCTTTTTCTTCCACCTTCAACTATGCATCAACTCCCCGCCCCACCCCAACCACCATCACAATTACTCCATATTTCCACCCACCACTACCTACCTACCTACTCCTACCCATGGCTGTAGCTTACCAACCCACATTTTCTGGCTACGGGACCCTAGTGTTACCACCACCTTTTACTTCCACCTACAACTACTCGTTTATCTCCACCACAACTACTATCACCGTTGCGTACTTCCACCCACCACTACCTACCTACTTACCTACTCCTAACCAGCATAATCACTGCACAATATCTTTGCTACTTGCGAACTGTATTTGTATTTTTATTTGATACAAACAATTAGGTTTAAAATAATTCATATTTTTATAAATTGGAAAATAATTGAATTTGAACATGTTCTAAAGTTTGCTAACGAAAAATGAAGATTTGATTATTTATTTATTTATTTTAATTGGAGTTGGAGGAAAGAGTTTCAATTGTTTTGATTTTTGAACACCACTTTGACTGTGAACCTAGAAAGTCCCACCAAAAGGACTTTTATGATGCAGGGACAATACAGAGATGTTTATTAATTTGTTATTGAACTCCAAATTAATTTAATCTTAATTATTCATGGAATATGATATTCCTATTCCTTGAAACTTGGAATATATATATCCCTAAAATTGGAAGTAAGTTGTGGTGTTAATGGTAGTAGTAGTGGTGGTGGGGCGTAGGAATGTAGTTAGTGATGGGCGAAAGTAAGTGGTGCTTGTGGGAGTAGGAAGGTTGTGGTAGGGGCAGGTAAGTAGGAACAGGTGTAGATAGGTAGATATTGGTGGTGGGAGTAGATAAGGTGGGGTGGGTGATGGTAGTGGTGATAATAAGTGAAAATTTTATGTGAGATTCAAGAGGGGGAACATTTTCATTTGTACTAATTATTCCACACATCATTGATCAATTGTTGTAAACCAGTCTGAGTTCTTGTATGCCCATTTACTTTGTTTGTAGTTGGCTTTTTCCTTATTTATTTTAATTTTTTTTTGTACAGGTGGCAGGTCTTGTAGCTATTCTTAAGATGTTTCTCCATTATGGCCTTAATAACAAATCCAATGTTGCAATTCCAGTTGTTGATCACAATAAGTTTAAATCTGTACACAAGAAACAGAACACGGAATCAGCGAAACCATATAGGCCTCCACACTTGCGAAATAAGAATTTTAAAAATCGCCAGCAGATTGATGAGGAATCTCCCAGTTCTTCAGAAAGAGATGAATGCTTAACATTTTTTCATCCATCATCTGATTCAGAAAATAGTGATAGCGATGGATCAGGGAAAGATGGTTGCTATGTTCGATATGCCAAGACTCGACTGGCTGCAATTCTGTGCATTCAAGTAGGTTCATGTTGACTCATTTCTTACTCAAATTGTTGAGTGATCCTCCAGGAGTTACATATTGTTTAATGCTTGACTGCTTGTATAACCAACCTATTGGTGAAATTTAAATTCTGTTATTCCGTATTTCCTTCTGGTGCAATTTTATGTTTCCACCTTAGATGTTGCATGGTCAAGTATAGGTGCCATAGCTGATATGACATGCCTGGTATTCCATCAATTTTCCTAGGCAATCATTCTTGCTTTGAAACTGGGCAGTTTTGGCCTTTGTTTTTTGGGTGTTTGGGGGTGGGTTCTAATTGTGGTTTTGTGAGATCTACCTTATCTTTTTTTTGGACCTTTTATTGAATCACATGGGGCAATCAGTTGTGAATTATGAAATACTAATGCATTTATTTGCTGGGTTATATGAAAGGGATAGTGAATTTTAGTGCCTTGAGATATACCCCCTTTGTTCCCCTCTTATTGAATCATATGTGAGATTAAGTTGTTAACTATGAAATACTAATACATTTTATTGTTGGGTTTAACTGGAAGGACCTTTGCCGAGCTGATCCAAAATCATTTACCACCCAATGGACAAACCTCTTGCCATCCAGTGATGTTCTACAGCCAAGGTTTATCATTAGCTTCTTCATTAGAATCATTAGTTTATACCTTTTTCCTATCTGTGGAATGGGTTTTAAGTTCTATTTGCCTCTTCTTTTTATTTTTATTTTTTCCCTAAGATTTATATTTCTTTTTAAAACATTTCTTCAGGAGATATGAGGCAACACTGATGAGCTGCTTACTTTTTGATCCATATATGAAGGTAATTCTTTATAGCAGTTTCTCTGTCCCTTTAGTCTCCTTTTTTTGATTAAAGGTTCCTTGCCATAGATGTGGCCATACAGACTGTAAGAGTTCACATCCAAAATGTATGCTTAACGACTCAACTCAACTAAGTATTGGTTCTAATCAAGTTAAGGTTGAGAAAAGAGTAACCATAACATTTCCTCCATATAAGAAATATAATTTAGTATATGATTGATTGAGACAACAAACAGTGACTTGCTTGCTTTTTGATCCTTATAAGAAGGTATCTCTCTTATCTGCAGTTCATTGTGTCTTATAGTCTTATTTTGAAGCATTCCTTGCTATACATTTTCTCATACTGTATAAAAAAGCTGTACCCTCAAGTATAATCATAAATACCTGTAGTCATGTTGTTTTATTCTTGGTGAATCATGAGACATATATTCCTTTGTTTCATAACACTTCATTGATGCAAAAAATCTTTTCTTGTCTAGGCCCGAATCACTTCTGCCTCGACAATTAGGGCAATGTTGGATGCACCTTCCTCTGTTTTTCTCCAGGTGGCAGAATTCAAGGAATCCACTAGACGTGGTTCTTTTACAGCTCTTTCCAGTTCTCTTGGGCAGATATTAATGCAATTGCATACAGGTATGCAAAATGTTTTTTTTTTTTTTTTTTTTTTTTTTTTTTTTTTTTTTTTTGCTGATTAAATCTGCTTTCTAGTGCATTCCAGACTTCATTCAAAATTATGGGCTCTTTTCTGACCTGAAGCGTATTGCCTGTAGTTTGTGTTCTAACTTATATTAACTTTGATTTTTAATGCTTACCTTTAGGTATCTTATACTTGATCAAACATGAAACTCATAGTGGATTGCTGGTATCGTTGTTCAAAATTCTGATGCTCTTGGTATCATGCACGCCGTAAGAGTCTGCCTCCTTGATACCCGCTAACCAGTGTAATTGCTTCTTGTGTTTACTATTTTCTTGCATAATAATCGGGATTACAGATGGAGAAGGATGGTCTTAATGGTTAAACAAAACTCAATAAGATTATAGTCAGCACATTCTGGTTGGATGTAGATAGTCTCACCTTCTATTTTCTCAACTAGGAGACATTTTTAGAGTTACATATTTTCTTTGTTATGAAGTGCTGTTCAGCTAGGCGAATGGCCTATCCTTGTTTTCCCTTAGAGACAAACACGAAGTCTGTGAGTGGTCCAAAGGTTTGGACAAGGAATTGAAGTACCGTTAGCTACAATGATGCTATGGACATGAGCATGTAGGTATCAGGGTAACTGTTAAGCCTGAGAGTGAAAAATGAGAGCAAGAGGGCTAGAAATTACATTGTAATATATTTCTATGATTTATATGGAAATCATAATTTCTAGCCCCCCTTGCTCTCATATCTATTGGCTTATTTTGACATGCTTTAGATTTTAGAGGTTTTTTGTAATCATTCTATGAGCATTACCTGCTGAAGTAGTCGGTTGGTGAGGAGAGAAGTGATAGCAATGGTAGGATGTGCCTCATTGGGTTATCAAAGAAAATTACTACCTTCTGCTTGCTGTTGCTAATACTGATGGTCTGATACCATATCTCAATAATTTTTATCTGTATAACTCCTAAAATTTGATGAATTGAAATATAATTAGGTTCATTTAACTATTTTCCAGATATTCAAGAATGCCTCCAGAGTTGTTGCCAACCATCATTTCTTCTATCCATAGTAGAATTGAAGAGGGCTTCTCACTCCGAAGTGATCAGAATATCCTATTGGTTAGTGCTTAGTTTCTTCTTTGAAGTTTGATGGACCAAGTTTAAAACATCTATCATTACTGTGATAATGATGATCATTTAGTTTGTTGAAGTGGGAACAATGTGTAGATTCTGCATGTCAAAAAGAAACAAATTTTGGATTCTATATAAGGTCCTGGAATGAAATTTGATAGTTAAATGCTATGATTTGGAATCACTTTTATTAAGTTGGAGTATATAGGACGGTCATATATATATATATATATATATATATATATATTTTTTTTTTTTTGAAGGAAAGACGGTCATATATTTTTCTTCTTCTTTTTTTTTTTTTCCAAATTTTTGCTTGGTGTATACTGCTCAGGTGTTGTTTGTCTGTGGTTAGTGGTTCTCCCTGCATCCCCAATTTGTGCTGCTAACAAACCTTTAAACCTTTAGCATCTTGCTTGTATACTAGAAGTCTGTGATGGTGCACTACTTGGTTTTGCTCCTTCAGTGTATCTAGCTTGTATGCAACTGCACATATATTATTTACTCAGGACCTAGTAGTATGCTTGGTTATATTTCTTGGTGTAAATCACATGCAAAATATTTGAGCAGGGTATGATAATATGGTTTTGCTAGTTCACCGCCTCAGTTAGGGTTTCATAAAGAGTAGATAAAGTGAAGATGTCATATTGTTTAACTTTCCCTTTTGAGAATCACTCAGTTGTTAAAATGTTACAGTTATTTTCTTAGTTACTGATCACACAGGCAACCAAGTTCATCCAGCAACAGAATGTTGACCATTGACTATCTTTTGCAGGTAGCTGCAATAAACTGCTTGAGTGCTGCACTATCTTCATCAGCATTCTCAACTCTGGTTAAAGATATGCTTCTTGCAGAAGTGTCAGCAGGTAATGTATTTGCTCTTCTGCCTAACTTCTTGAATTCTCTATATTACAAATTTTAAGGGTAGTAATCTGAAAAATTATGTGAAGCATTTTCTTATCTTATTATACAAATGAACGAGGAAACCAGTATTCATCCTTTTTACACATGAATTTTATGAGGTATTGGCCCATCACATAACTAAAGTGAGGTAGGATGCAGATATTAGATGTGACAAGCAGCAGTAACCAGAATGCAGGATGGGATTACTCCCTCTGCCCCACTGTCCCTCTTTACCTGTCTTACTTTCCTATTTAGTCCGTCTCAAATATTGTCCACTTTCCAAAAGTAAATGCCTCTATATTTGTATTTTTTCCACTTTATCACACTTTAGCTTCCTTTTTCAACCTTCCACTCCCTTTAAACTTTTCTCTTTACCCTCAAGCTCATAGATTACAATTGAGGAATTTTTCAATCTTTCCTAGTTTCCTTCATTTCTCTCTCTCTCTCTCTCTCTCTCTCTCTCTTTTCTGAGCACTCTTTCATCTCTCTTTTCTCTTTATATTTTTCTCTCTTTTTCTTTTGATCAGATCAACAGTATACATATGAAATATAGATTATGGAGTACCAAATGTTGAAAAGATTACACCAACAAACTTCAATCCATAAAGACTCTCACAATACTTTCTATGGAGTATTTTTTAAATCTTTTACTCTAGAAAACATTTTATTTCTTTTTTGTGTTCTAAACAAATTATCTTGCATTCTTGCACCTGTAGATGTCTCTGGTCATGGCCTCTGTTCTTCAGATCTATGGATGTCACAGGTCTTTGTTCTTCCCTCTCTTCAATGGCCAAGGAGAACACGAAAGCAGTGTGATTTTTAGATGTTCAATTACACTCATGTATTCTTGTATAGTATAGTTCTCCTTACAACTAGTGGGTGTGTAAAGAAGATAGTTCTTCCTCAAGAAAGATAAAAAGCCTCTAGATGGGTCGATGGGATGGGAAAATGCAAAGTTGTCAGAGAGTAGTTAAGGGCAAAAATATAAAGAGAGTGATCTTTCGTTAATTTTCTAAAATGCATCCAAAAGTAAGACAGATATTTTGGGACAGGGAGTATATAGACAAATAGAATATGGAAGATATGAGGCATGCAGCTTATTGCTTCCATGTTTTTGTTAAGGTTGACAAATAAAGTTATAGGCTGAATAAAGTATTGGTTTGCATTTTGGTGCTTTGCCTCAATTTTTAGAAATCTGAATCCACAGGTTTAGTGTGGTTTGTTCTGGCACCTAATTTTTTCTTGACAGGCACCCCAGTCTAATTATATATTGAGTATTTGATTTTATTTATTTATTTATTATGGAAATCTAGTGGCAAGTACCTCAGGCTTTCTGGTCCTTCAAGTTGGTGAACAATCTTGTGGTTCTCTGTGATGTAGCTTTCAATAAATTGATGTCTTCTTTAGATTGTTTTCTGAAATGGTTGATGGTATTCATATTTGATTTTGCACTACCAGAATTGGTTCACTCCTTAATTGTTGCAACCAGGCTCTCAGTTACACTGAGTGATTATAATACTCCATATGAAGTAAGCCTTGACATCGATGACATTCTTTCAGGTTTTGTCACACGGAAATCAGATGTTTTGTCTGTCTTATTTCAATATTCCGAACCAGAAACAAGCCCGTCAATAAGTGTTGAGGCACTCCAGGTATGGATGAGCAATGCACATTGCTTAGTCCCAAATCAAATAAGATTTTCATGATGAATTCTAACTTATGGTTGGATGCTAAGGAGCTCCGCTTTGAAAATTTAGTTTAAAAATGTGTGCCAGTTAAAATCTACTAGTGATGCCAAATATATGCTCATGCATTCAGGAGTCAAGTGTTTTTAGTTTTTGGACTGCCTTGAGCATATTGTCTTTTCAAACACTTAAGATATGAAACTGTCATGTGTTGAGTGCTTGCATGAGTCTGTCATTTTCTTAGTTGTGGCAACTGGCAATTCCTTTTATTTTTTATTTTCATTTAAATTTTTTTTTTTACTGTTATTTATGTTGTAAAAGATTCAAAGTAGTTCAGTTTCCTTGAGTAATTGTTGCTTGAAGTCACTTTAGTTACTAAAGTTTCATATTTTTGGTTTTTGGGGCTTTACTTTTTTACTAGTGGTTACTGATAATCAGTTGGCAATTGGATCTGACCCTTATAGTTGATAAGAAGTTTCACTCTTGACTCATCAACCTTTTCAATGAAGGTAAAAGAAGAAAATCGTCCAACAAAGTAAAAGAAAATAGAAATATCCTGGATATAAGTGGACTTCATTGTTGTTAATCATATATTATCCTCTCACTGTAAAAAAATCATGGAACAATATTTCTATAGAAATACAGAATAATGCATTATCCAATTATCCTCAGAAGGGTAAAACCATTTTCCTTATTTAGCTTTTTCCACTCAGTGTTTCCCTACTCTACTCAGTTTTACCTCCATTAGCTATATTTCTCTTCACATCTCACCAATTTACTCATCTCTACCAGCCATCATGTTTTCTTTTGTTTTGTTCGTTTGTGTTTTTTTTTTTCCCTAGAATTTATCCCAATGCATGCATATTTGCACTTTTAGTCTTAGAAAAGCATGCCCTATCCTAAAAGCAATTTACAAAGCTCTGAGGAGTGCCCCGTGTCATGGATAATATATTAGTGGTGTCTTTTCAACAATTTTTCAGGTGACTATTACCTATTCTGCCCAGTAAGAGTGTGTGAAATATTTGTTTGGTGTTGACAAGTTAAATATCCCTGTTTCTGGCTTTTGTTGAAATCTGTCATTCTGTTGTCCATTGAACATGCTATGAGGTTTAAAAAGTTTTACATAAATTCTCACTTCACCTGTTTGAAACAAATTATCTATTGTTAGCTTATAAATATTAGGTATCGATGTCTTTTTTGGCTTTTGTTTGAGCTAATAATAACCTGAAGACCTTGCAGGATGACTATTGACCCATGTTCTTTATTTAATTGACTTTTTGCTGAAGAATATTACTCTCCTTCTAATTCGGTTGCAATGGTTATAGTTGACATACAGTTCATTGCAGGCCCTTAAAACTCTAGCTCACAGCCATCCGACCATAACGGTTATGTGGTGGGGAAGAGTTTCCTCTTTAATGTATGCATATCTGAGCTCATCTACTGACATACAAAATAGATCCTGGAGAGATAATGTGCCTGGAGAGAAAGTCATCACAGCAGCCATCAAGGTGAGATGTTCTGCCATATTTGGTCATTTCCTTCTAGGACATCATGCCATCCCTCAGCACAGTACTTGTAGTTCTTGGCGAGTCTGCTTGCTTTGTTGAGGATAAATATTAAATAATAAAAATGTATCATCACTAACAAAAACTGTTAGATAAAATGTGTTAAGACAAGGGTTTGAATGTCCAGTGTGCCGAAGAGGTGGAAGCTATATATGTAAAAATATTAGAGAAAGATGTATATAAATTATTATGATAATACTCTAATTCTCATACTAATACACTAATGATGGGGATGCATATATAGATATATCATGAGCAACATAGGGGGTGTTTGACAATTAACAGATGATAGTGGATTTTTTTACCTATTTTGACCAGTGGGCAGCATTTGCGGTTTGTAAATAAGTGTTTGGTAAATTAGTTGTTTACTATTAGTTGATAAATGTAAATGACATATAAAGACACGAATCTATGTTTTATTTATTTAACTATCCTTATAATTGGCTATAGCTTGGGCTACAGTTGGGGTACGACATTCTAAGTTTCTAACACTCAAGTTGTAGCATATGGATTATCTGCACTACAAATATATTCAATGTGAGAACTTGGAGAGGTTTAGTAAAGATGTTTTCTAGTTGATTGGCAGAGTTAAGAAGACTATTGCCAAAAATAATACACCCCTTGCTTGAAACTTTGATAATATGTGCGATATTACTGAAACTGAATGACTTCAGAAATTAATATGACAGTGTTAGAACTGAGTGGGCTCAGGAAATAAACATGGCAATGTAGGAAACAAACAGCCTCTGGAAATAAGCGTGGCAATGCAGGAACATAATGGCCTTGGGAAATAGTTGAATCCATGAACTTGTAGCCATTAAAACAAATCTCTCTTTCGATTTTCCAAATGTCCACCTAAACATACTCAAAGAGCCTCATAAAATACTGACAACAAAACAACTACAACCAATCTGCCCTAAAAATTCAGAGCAGGCAAACATTCAAAGTAAAAAACAGAGGTCAACAAAATATTTCAGAACTCCAAGTTGGAGATAATTAAGTAGCCAATCCATCGCAGTTGACTGGTGAGAGTTCAACCGCAGCCACCAACACTAAAGAGTAGCTGTCATACATGTGGTAAAGATGAAAACAGATATAAACAAAGGCAAAGATGAGGAATAGATCTGAGCAAAGTAGTTACCAAGAGCTATGAAGGATTATGGAAGGAAAGAGCTGTTGCGGCAAAGTTGTGCATGTGCATGATTTGCCTGCGGTGGTGGTTGCACATGGAGTTGCATTTGGCAGAGAGTGAACCAAATTTCATGCTTAAGCTCTTCTGGCTGAAAAGATTCAAACAGTGCCAATGGCTTCATGAATGGATCACCAGAGGGAGATTTGAGAAAAATATCTGATGGTATCAGAGTAGGCATATGGTCTTGGATTGAGGATAAATATAAAATATTTTAATTAATGCCCAAGTTTTGCAAAAAGTATTTTGTCCAGACTTTTTGGGGTGTGCAAAGTATAAATATAAAATAATAGATGTCTATTCTCACTAACAGTTCAATGTTCTTAGTTAAGGTTGAGCATACCATTCAATATGCTTCAAATGTGTATTTTGTCCATGAGTGTCCAGCTGATGCAATAAATGTTTGTTTTTGTAGTAATTTTGCACCTTGATGTGAAACTTATCATCTATTTTTCTGCCTGCATAACTGAGCTTTGTTTCTAACTTTCTGTTGTCTGCTTTGACCTCTCTTGTGCTGTTAGCTAAGCATGTTGAGGCCTGTGGGTTTGTTGACTTATGTACTAGCAGCTTTACCTGAGCTTTTACTATTGTACCTGCCATGTGATGATCATTATTGGTTAATGCATGCATAGGAACAGAATAGACAGCATTACTAGTAATGCGCATGCCTCTGTGTGTAATCAACTCTGTTAAATGGAAATCTGCTCTTTTGAAATGGAATTTTGTTTCTAACAAACAGTTAATATCTTGTTCTGATCATGGTATACATGGTAGTTTCAGAATTTTGACATGAATGGACATGCAGGTTTTAGATGAATGTCTTCGTGCAGCCTCTGGATTTAAAGGAACTGAGGATCTTTTCACTGATAAGTCACTTGATAGTCCATTCACATCTGATTATGTGAAAACAAAGACTATTTCATCGGCTCCGACATATGAGATGGAGAACAATGCACCAACTAAAGATGAAGCTGAAACTCTGCAAGGAAGTGAACGGTGGCTTGAAGTAATAGATAGGCATATGCCTCTTATACTAAAGCATTCTTCTCCCATGGTTAGTTGGAATATATCTATTTCATTTTCTCTGAAATTATTACCATTACCATATCTTTGTTAGTTTATTACTAAAAAAGAACTAAGGACTTACTAGTCTTTATTTTTTGTTTTCAAAAAATAAATAACTGTAGAGCCTCACTTTACTATTGCACATGTTCCTGAAAATTTGATTAGCGTTACAAACCATTAACTTGGAGTTGTTAATCTTCTGTTGTATATAATCAATAAGAATTTTTAATATTCTTCATCATGTTAGGTAGAAGAGGAACAGAGGCAGATTTAAAAATAACCTCTTTTGCATTGCAATGGTGGTATTCTGTCAGCCTATACTTTTGCTTTATGGATTTTTACAGTTGCTGGACATTTAAATGTATATGAATAAGAACACATAAGCATGTGTAAGACCTAAGCAGGAACCAGGGAAGCATCCTGGTCATGACTTTACTCAGAGGATGGGGATAGTCTTGAGGGTAAAGGGTTTGGCATCCCATCCTTACATTAGATTTAGAATGGATAGCCAGTGATTGCATTAGTGTGTTTTGCCATGATACTTTATATTGTGTTTCTTCTTTCAATTCATTCACTAAGGGAACAGGCTTGGAGGGGTTGCTCTATGCTATTTACATTCTTGCTCATTATTTATAAAAATCAGTAAATGGAGTAGCATCTCTTGAAAAACAGAGCTAATGTTATTTCTCCTTCCACCAAACCCTGCATCATGTAGAAGGCATATGCGTTATGTCCAACTGTTTTTAGGAAAAAAAAAACGAGAGTAAATTATCATTCCACTTTTCAGCTTTATTGGAACATTGTTGGATTTATGCATTGCAAATTTTATTCTTGATTTGAAGGCAAGCTCTGATGCTTCCAAGTTTGTGTTTCTTGCTTACTAATCTCCATTTTTTTGCGTACTAATCTCCATTAGTTCAACTAGATGCTTGTCTTTCTTAGGATTTAATGGGAAAATGCAGTGTATGTGGCAAATGAAGCCACATTTTTTGCTGATACCTTTGAAGTTTATAGAATGAATATTTCTTTTACACTTGTTCCACCTCTAATTAGAGTTTATTTATCTGAAAGGTGAGAGCTGCATCAGTTACATGCTTTGCTGGAATAACATCTTCTGTATTTTTCTCTTTGCCAAAAGCAAAACAGGACTTCATTCTTTATTCCTCTGTAAGTACTGCAATTATATGTGTCACTTGCACTGTTTTTACTGATATTCAAGATTGGCAAGTAATATTTTATGATGTTTTTTGGACATCTTTGTAGATTAGTGCTGCTGTCACTGATGAAGTTCCTTCAGTTAGGTCAGCTGCTTGCCGTGCCATTGGTGTAATTGCTTGCTTTCCACAAATTTTTGATAGGTAATTAGATTTTTTTGAATTGTCACTTGCTGCAGACAAGCCAGTCAGTAGAAAGTTTATACTGATTCAATGATATAGTGCAGAGATCCTCGAAAAGTTTATCTGTGCTGCTGAGCACAATAGCCACGACACTTTGGTCTCAGTAAGTTATTTCTTTTCCGATCCCTCTGTACTCTCAGATTGTCTTTTATTTAACATCCTTTAAATTCATAAGCTATTGGCTTATCCCTTTCAGGTGCGTATAACCGCTTCCTGGGCTTTAGCAAATATATGTGATGCCCTTCGCCACCATGTTAATGTACAAAGCTTTAACCAGCATTCTTTTGGTGAGAGTAGAATTTATTATCTTTTGTTTCTTTTCTTAAAGCATGTAGTCTTTTCTGAACTGACATTGATTTCAATCTTTTCTTAATGTGATAGATTCAAAGGCGAGTTTTAAATGGATCTCATTGCTAATTGACAGTTCTTTGCGACTTGCAAAAGATAATGACAAGGTGAACATGTAATTTTCTATTAGCTAATACTTCTACTGTTCTACATAACCTTCTCCATGGGAAATCACAATTGTCAAATGTGATCAAGAAAATAATAGCATCCTATATGGATTTTTAACCCACCCCCTCTCTGTTGGGGTTTTGATCACTGTTTACTGTGATTGTAATATTTTGAGAGCCATTTGTGTACATGCTGCTGTTGGGTCTTTCACGTGTTTATGTACTCTCTGCTGCAATTGTAATACTTTCAGTATTGAAATATACATATATATTCCTGGCATATACATATAGTTGGTGTTAGGTTTTATATATCCCTGGCTCCCTGCCATTTATATTCTGAAATTAGGAAGGCATTGGCTAAAACAAAAAAGGAGACATCATTTGTATTTTAGAAAATCAAAATCATGCTTTTGTACTTCACTAGGCCTTAGCTATTGAAGTCTTTATCCTTAAGTGGTCTGGTTAAATTGGGTTTTTGTTATTGAATGCTCCACATGTTTATAATTGCTTAAACTGTGACAACTATCTAATGTGAACCACTTAGTGAGCTTACATGGTTATTACTAGGAGGCTAGGATCACTTTTAATTATCTTGCTGCATTTATTTTCTACTTTTCACACATTAGGCCTATTGGTTTTTTTTTTTTTTTTTTTGGCATTACTGGGTTGGAATTAATTCTAACGTTAATACCTGGTTTTCATTCTGTTCTCTTACAAAAAAATTTTCTATGCATTCATGATACCAGATCAAAGCAAATGCTGTGAGAGCTTTGGGGAACCTTTCAAGATTTGTTCCATTGACAAGTAATTCCAGTGCTTATTACAGACCGAACAAGTGCACGGGACATCTAATGCATAGCTCTGTACAAAGTTTCCAGATAAGTGATGATCCAAGGAACAATCCGAATTCAAATAAGAAACTTTTGGAAGAATCACATTGGCTGGAAAAGATGGTCCAAACATTTCTTTCTTGTGTTTCAACTGGAAACGTCAAGGTATACCATCTTCTCATCTGAGTCAATTTCTTTAAGTTGAGATTAGAATTATAAATGATTCTTTGTTTTGTTCTGTTATGTTCTTTAAAAAAATCATTGGCCACTTGGGTCAGTGAAGGCCCTTCTTGGGTAAGAGCTAATGTGATTGGTAGACAGTTTTTTTAAATTAGTTGTTTGAGCTAGAAAAGCTAACTTGAAAAAAGGACATAGGAAGAGTTGTTTTGGAAGATATTTTTTAAGCCTTAATGTAATTCACAACCCTACCCCTTAACATAAATATACTTATAAAATATTACATTAGTACATATATACTTCCTATGTCCCAAAACTGAAATTTATATTTCCTTTTTAGTATGTCCCAAGATGTTGTCATCTTTCCTAAAATAAAACACCATAAATATTTCTATTTTTCTTCATTACCCTTCTAATAAAAGTCAAAATGTGTGGCTACAGTATTAAGACTACTTTTGTATGACAGGAGTAATGTTTATATAAATATGTAAAAATCTAAAACAGTTAGAGAATACTTATAAGAAAATATAGCCATACCCATATATGCCATTTTGCACAAATTCAAACAACTAACAACTAATTGTATTAACCAACTAATAAAATCAGTTAACAACTAAGATCTAATCCCCAAACATGACCAAAGGGTCCAAAGTGAGAATAGGAAAAGCTTGCAATCTTTTTTGATATGTTGAAATTCATTTACTTACATAATAATCTGCTATGCTTAAAAGTTTGATTTTGCTTGCAGGTTCAATGGAATGTTTGTCATGCATTGAGCAACTTATTTTTCAATGAAACATTAAATTTGCAAGACATGGACTGGTAACAAAAATACTACTGTTATTCTTTGTTTTAGATAATTATTTCACATTATGTAAGAGTAGTACCTTCTTACATCCTTACTTCTGTATACTGATTCATTTTGGTACTTTGAAATTGGAATTCATTAAAAAGTTACATGACTACATCTACTAAAGTTTTAATTATTTATCATCTAATCTAATATGATTGGTGAAGTGCAGAGTGTGGCTTTAGGCCTTTAGCAGTTTTATTTGCTTTTAGTTTTATTTACATAATGGGCTGTATGTTTGATACTTGGTGTTCTATGAGATATGATAACTAGTGCCAAAGAAGAATGATCCAAGTTGCATATTCCAGAAAGTTTTTGAAGTTGGGCTTTATGTTACTTTAAGGGCATCTTTGGTTCATAGGTGTAGTACCTTGGGCTGTTCAGAGAGGAAGTAAAAAGTTAAATGTCTACCAAGTCATTCAAATTCCCTTCATGTTCCAATTTTTTATTCGTGAAAAATAAGGGTTTGATGAGTTTAAAGATTTGAAGGTCCAGCAGGCATTGAATAGTCACCACTCAGCCCCCATTGGAGAGATGGAAACTAATATGTGAAAACAAGTGAAGAGAGGATATAGTAATATTATGATTAGGGCCACACTCGGGTTTCTACTTTCTATGTTTCAACAGTTATGTTATTTATTTACTTTTTAAAAATTATCATCATGGTGTAATATTTAAGTGAGTAAGCATTATTTTATTATGATTTGAGATGAGTCTAAAGCTTTATATCCATTATTGTCTGTTATGGCATAGTTCATCTGTTCCATTCGATATCTTTACATCTAATTCTTTTCCTCACTTTTTCAAACATATATTCTTGATATAATTTTGGCAAGCATGTTGCTGAGGTTTAAAGTGTTGACAAGATTATGATGCTGTAGTGTCCTATAAGGCATGTTAATGTAATATCAGCATGAATAATATTCTACATGCAATTGAACATAGATTATTCTCTTAATGTAATAGATGTGTGTGGATTTGCAGGGCACCTTCAGTCTTTAGTATTCTTTTGCTGCTGCTCCGCAATTCCTCTAATTTTAAGATCAGGATACAAGCAGCTGCAGCTTTGGCTGTTCCAGCAACCATCAATGGTGATGACTCCTTTTGTGCACCTTGGTCTCTCAGCATTACGTCATCTAAAGCTTATTATAAGCTCTTCTTTCCATTAACATTCCAATGTCCACAGCTTGTGACTTTTAAACTTACTTTTTGGTGTAAAAGTATTTTGTCTTCAGTCATGCACTTAGTGCAAACTATGAAGAACTTATTTTTGTTAAACAAGTTAATAAGAAAATGTTTGTGTAAAAAAAAAAAAAAAAAGATTGACTAGTCAATGACATCATTGATTAATTGTTTGTGTTGTCAGATTATGGCAGATCATTTGTTGATGTCCTTCAAGGCATAGAACATGTCATTGAGAATCTAAGGACAGACCAGATTTCGGCGCTGTCAAATTTGAAGTATAGGGTTGCACTTGAGAAGCAGGTATCAGTTTTACTGAGTTGCATGGTTAATGTTCTAACTAGCATATCAGTAATGTGAAAATTTCTGTGTTTATGATTCTCATTTGTTTCATTCTTGGTTTTGCTTTCTTTTTACCATCGTCTAATATACTATGAACCATTAGAGATGTAGACCAATGGTGAAGTAGGATTTCAATTACAATGTGTGTGTATTATTATTTTCTTTTGGGCATTGTCAGTAGGTGGTAGTACTCTCTCTCTCTCTCTCTCTCTCTATGCACCCACACAAACATGGATATGTGAGGGGGAAAGAGAGACTGCAGAGAGGGTGGGTGAGGCCGTGAGGGGGATGATAAATAGATCTTAAAAGGTTGGCATTTAAAGAATATTGGGACAAGGAGTTCTAGCTAGCTCCCAATGTATGGGCCAAGGGAGTATAATGGTGATTGGCCTTTGTTATAATCTTAGATTGGGCTAGGGTCACTCGATTGGGCTATAATGCACATGGGCCAAACCACACTAAAAGATTGAATCCAACCAATTAGCTAGTCTAACCCATGACCCTTATAAATCCGTATATTCTCTCTTATTTTATCAATATGGGACTCTTAACTGTCTTTCTATACCTCACATTGTTTTAATGTATAGGCAGAGAAAACGGGTTGAAAAAAATATTGTGCGATTTTTTAATCTATACAAATTGACAATATGTACACAAACGGGTAAAAGTACTAGTTATTTGGGTAGGTCAACCTATTATGACCCATTATAAAAGTTTAACAAATATAATTATATTGAAACTTGACTATTTATAACAATTAAGGTTCAAATATTATAAAGCAAATAATATGTGATATTGAATAGTCAAAATTCACTTAACTCATTATTGATCCACTCCTAACTGGTTTTCTGCATTTTCTGTGAACGGGTTAGAGTTCAACCTGCCTAAATTGGTTAGATGAACCTGCCTGAGTGGGCAGTATGAGTAGACTGAAATGAAAAAATCCAAATTGTCATAATGTCATCTATATCTGAGTTCAAAGTTCGCCTCTTCAAAACTTGAAAATATCTAATTTCTATTGAATGGACAATTTTATCATTTAGGATTTTATTTAATTATAACTACGGACTGTGTAATTATAATTAATCCCATTCCATATTAATTAATTATTCTCACAAATATATTTTTATAAAAATTAATTATGATACCAAAAAAAAAAAGTAATATGCAAATTGTGAATATATGAGAGAATAATGTATATTTGTATATATCTCTTTGTCTAGAACTGTACAGACTACCACTACTTATACAAAATAGAGGAAACCCTAATGGGCTTATCTATAAACGGGCTTAGGGTTTAACACTCCCCCTCAAGCTGGAGAGTATAGATCATATGCTCCAAGCTTGTTACAAATATGCCCAACTCTAGGAGCTCTAAGAGACTTTGTTAGGATATCAGCCAACTGATCTGCAGAGTTGACAAAGCTAGTCTTGATACTCCCAGACAGTTTTCTCCCTGATAAAGTGGCAGTCAACCTCAATATGTTTGGTCCTCTCATGAAAAACTGGATTTGAGGCAATATGAAGAGCTGCTTGGTTGTCACATACTAATGTCATTTGAGCGACCTGACCACACTATAACTCTTGAAGTAAATGCTTCACCCATATCAACTCACACGTGACAAGAGCCATAGCACGGTATTCAGCTTCAGCATTGGATCTGGCAACAACATCTTGTTTCTTACTCTTCTAAGATATAAGATTACCACCAATAAGTACACAGTAACCTGAGGTAGATCGTCTGTCAAAAGGACAACCAGCCCAGTCTGCATCAGAATATCACACAACTTGAGCATGTCCTCTATCTTTATACAACAAACCTTGCCCTGGGGCTCTTTTGATGTACCTCAGAACCCGAACAACAGCATCCCAATGAGTATCACACGGACTTTCAAGAAACTGGCTTAATACACTGACAGCAAAGGAAATATCTCTCGATCAGGCAATGGCTCCCCCTGTCCTGGTAGAAGTTTGACATTTGGATCCATTGGATTATCCACAGGTCTACAATCCAACAAACCAGTTTCTTCTAGAATATCCAAGGCATACTTCCTTTGAGAGATAACTATACCACTGTGAGACTGAGCTACTTCAATACCAAGGAAATATTTCAGCTTGCCCAAGTCCTTAGTCTGGAATCGACTGAAGAGATATTCTTTTAGCTTGAATATGCCTTCTTGATCACTTCCTGTAATAACAATGTCATCTACATACACAACAAGATATATGCATTTCCCACTAGAGTGACGATAGAACACAGAATGATCAACTTCACTCCGAACCATACCAAACTCACACACCACTGAGCTAAATCTCCCAAACCAAGCTCGTGGAGACTGCTTTAAACCATACAAAGAGCGGCGAAGCTTACAAACCATGCCAGAAGGCTCCCCCTGAGCAACAAACCTAGGTGGTTGCTCCATATAAACTTCCTCTTTAAGGTCGCCATGGAGGAAAGCATTCTTGATATCCAACTGGTGTAGGTCCCAATGGTTAATAGCAGCGAGACAACAACAAGCGGACTGATGCAATTTTAGCTACAGGAGAAAAAGTATCAGTATAATCCAAACCAAAAATCTGGGTGTAGCCTTTAGCCACCAGCCTTGCTTTAAGGCGATCAATCTTACCATCAGGACCCACCTTCACAGTATAAATCCATCTACACCCAACAACAGTCTTACCCACAGGGAGAGGGACCAACTCCCATGTGCCACTGGACTGGAGAGCCTCCATTTCTGTCAACATGGCTTGGCACCAACCTGGATCCGAGAGAGCCTCACTAGTAGTCTTGGGTATAGGCACAGAAGACAGATGAGAAAGGAAGGCATAGTATGGGGAAGACACACGATGATAGCTTAAGAAAGTATATATAGGATGAGGATTACGAGTAGAACGTGTACCTCTACGAAGATCAGTGGATGCCTCAGTGGGATCAGTGACAGACTCCAGTGGAAGTGGTAGCAACAAAAAAGTCTGCTCTTCAAAACAAATCTAAAATAGTGCAAATAACACACTGATCTGAAACAGATCTTTAGGTTGCCGGAAAAATGCAGTGGCGACCGGCGGTGACCGGCGACGGCAGCGGAAACGAGCGACACTAGGAGAGATGCGTCTCCTCAAGCCGAGTCCAATGGTGGCAACGGCAGCTCGATCGGAGACCGGAGGAAGAAGTTATGGCCGGAAAACGGTCAGACTTCCCGACGGCGGCGGCGGCGCGTGAGGGCGCGTGCGGCGGCGGACGGTGACCGGGTTTGCGGCGGTAGGCTCGCGACGACGTCCCTGAGGTGTCTGTGGTGTTAGATCGGAGAAAGAACCACGGTACCGACTTGGAACGTGAAACCAGTCGCGGTAGTGAACTCTCCGGCGATGCTCCGATGGCGGCGGCAGCGGGGGCGGGATGGCTTAGGTCCTAGGGTTTAGGCTCTGATACCATGTGAATATATGAGAGAATAATGTATATTTGTATATATCTCTCTGTCTAGAACTGTACAGACTACCACTACTTATACAAAATAGAGGAAACCCTAATGGGCTTATCTATAAACGGGCTTAGGGTTTAACACAAATTAGTGGTTGCAATTGTTAGATGTTTTTGAATGTTTGTTTTCTTCTTTTATTAAAAGTCATAATGAATGTCATTATTTTTTGAGAAAAGGGTCAAATAAGCCCTTGAACTATTTAGGAAAATGCAATTAGGCCACCGAACTAGAAAACGTTCCAATTAAACCATCCAATTCACAAGAGAAATGCAATTAACCCATTTTTTCAGGTAACCCTAGTCTTTGATTAATTGGCAGCTTATGTGGAAGTATTATCTGACATGGACAACTAGATTGAAAAAGTAAGGGTATAAAAGACATTTCAAATTAGACAATAGGCATATGTAGGGCTGATGCGTCAATTTAATAATAATAATAATAAAATATTTCAGCCATAACCGCTGCCGTGGCCGCAAAACCCCTCCGCCCTATTGCTATTGCTATTGCTGGCGGTCATGAGAATTTTTTGTCTTTGTCGGGATATGGATGAAGACAAATAGTCTTTCATTGGATTCAAATGGAGGCATCGACATCTTTGTCTGAATCTAGATGAAGACAATAGGTTTCATATTTGTCTAGACAAAGGAGTTTCATCTGGACAAAGACAAAGCTATGCTGCCATGGCAGGAATGGATTTTCTTTTTAAAGAAATTTTTTAATAAAAGTAAAATAATAATAAAAATAAGCAATAAAGATGACATGGCATATTAAGTGGCATTTAGCTAATGATTACCTGTAATAAAAGGTCAGAAGGAGTTAATTGCATACTTTTTGTGAGTTTAAGGGTTTATATGGAGCTTTTTTGAGTTCGATGGTCTAATTGCATTTTCCCAAATTGTTCAAGGGCCTATTTGATCCTTCATCCTTGTCCCTTGTGTTTTTTAATGATCACAAACAAGGCGATCACACTGTTCTTGTTTTGCCCTACTTATGTTGGAGGCTTGGAGGTTATCTACTCTAGAAAGAAAACATAAGCTAATAAAAGGCTATTTTCAAAACCTCAGTTTGAAGCATCTTCAATTTGAAGCTTTTTAGAAAAGTTTCCTTTAGAACAAGTCATGCAAACAAGCAATAAATTCTGCATAAAATAGTTGAATAAAGTCCAATATGTTTCCCCAAAAAATACATATTTACAAAGATTCTATAATAACAAAAAAGACTATATATCATTTTTGTGTGAACTATGACTAACTATGACAATAATATGGTGTCTGTGGTGTATTTTATTATTGTGGTTAATGTGACTAAAACTAAAATTTAGGAAAAGAAAAAAATTTATCTGTCTCAGTAGTAATTCAATAAAAGACCTAAGGATATAATTGCCCATCAGATAGTTATTCTAGGGTTTGAGAGGGCCAAATGTGTTAGTGCTACTGACCTCAACCTGTAAAGGCAGTTGAGTATTTATTAAGCTACAAGTATTTCTGAAAATGATGTAAATCTGCTTTTATTTCCTACATGTTTGATAGGACAGATTTACTTGTGCAATTATGTTTTTTCTTTTGGCGAGAGTTCAATATCTAACAAATTTTTAATGATTCAAGCTTGGAAGTTCACTTTTTTAATTCAAGATTTTACCCATGCAGTTAACCTCAACTATGTTGCATGTGCTTGCTCTTTCTTCACAAATTGATGATCATGGTGTACCTGAGTTTCTTGGCAAGGTAAGTGTTGTACAACAATGTTTGTTAATGGAGACAATGTTTGTTAATGGAATATACTATTCAATGCTTGAACATAAGAAAATGGGCATTAACAGGGGTAAGGGGTAAAGCTAGTTGCATCTGATCTTATCTAGGATTTATACTACTGTGCAACTGCCAACTGCCAGTTTCTGGTTGCCTGAGATTTGTTATTTATTGTCATGGTTGAGTTTCCGTAACAGGGATAAGGGATAAAGCTAGATGGTTTGGTCCTCTATATAGACTTAAGACTACTAGAGCCTGGTTTTGTTGCTATATTGCAAGTAGAGTTTCATTGATCTGTATGATTTAGTGGCATGATAATTTTGTGAGATTAACACACGAATAAAGTAAACTATCAGGAAAGTTGATAAAAAGGAATGGGTGGGGGAGGAGAAGAACGAATGAAAGCATATAGATTTCACAATACCATGGTTTTTATTTATTTGTTTATTTATTTATTGTCTGTATTTGTTTGCTTCCTAGTCCATGCATATATGAGATGTATATATTGATTCTATGCTCTATATAGTATTTGAAACTCCTATATCTAGTTGCATATACCTGTTATTTCCCATCTCCGCTTTATGATCTTAGTATACTCTGATGTTTTTATGTCTAGAAATCATCGTTTCTCGAGGAGTGGTTTAAAGGGCTGTGCTTGTCTTTGAGGGAGTCAAACAATGAGCTTGAGGCTGAATATACTTCCAACGCGGAACAAAAGAAGGACATAATATGCAGAGCAATTAAGTCACTAATTGAGGTTTTCGAAGCCCATAATCTTCAGGCCATTGCACAGAAGTTTTACAAACTGTCAAACAACTTGTGACGAATCTTCACAGCCATCTAGTTTCCTGTCGATTCTCTGGTGGTGAGTCATCGCTGGTAGAACTTCTTCAAGCAGAATATGAAGAAGATCTTAATTGTGGTGATGAATTGAATTCGAGGCTTTTCGCTGTTTTTCATTCTGTCCTCTTTGGCCTTTGCAGTGTGTCTTGTATAAAGCTTCATAGAGCTGTTTTGTTCTTCATGTCAATGGATCAACCACAACAAAAGTCATATTATAGCTACAGGCTTGGTGTTCCCCCTCCCCTATGTGTGATGTATTTTGCTAGAGTTTGTACATATTGTAATGCCGGTGTTTTGATTCTTTACCAATCCATTTAGTCATAAGATAATGTCCTTTATTCCAATTATTGTTTTAAGCTATCAATGTATCTTGTCTTCCCTCACTTGTATTTCTCCATTGCGCATGGAAAAAGTTCATAGTTTTTAGAAAAAAAAAAGTTTTATTTTCTAATAAATTCCAGTTGATCAAACCAAATGAACTTATGCATAATCCTATTTGTAAAAAATAAAATTATACTAATTTACTTTATTGGATTGGTGGAGTATAAGATTTGCTAGTTTATGAAAAGATTAAAAACCTTGTGGTTAAGGGTCATAGTTGTAGTTTTCTTAGGGTCATAGTTGTAGTTTTCTTAAATAAGGAGGTCACCGGTTTGAATTCCACGGGGGACCGTGATTCTTTCTACTTTAATAGGTTGAGAAAGTATGTATGAACAGATAATACATTATATAACATAATCGAAAAAAAAAAAGAATTTAAATAATTATTACACTTATCATAAGTCTATGTTATATTATGCTAAGTTTTAGTGTAAATAATATTTTATAAAATTCACTTGCATGCATTTATATAATGAGGAACGGTAATGCTAATGTTGATACAGACCTTCCCAATTCTGAATTGGTTTTTATTGGCTGGTATTCTAACGAATCATTCATTTTTACAAGCCAAAGTAAACGGAAGGAAAAGAACTGACATAAGTGATGAGGAAGACGGGTAAAAAAGAAAAGACATTTGTGGTGATTTTTTGCCGGCCAATTAAGAGAGAAAGACGGGTAAAAAAGAAAAAGAATAAAAATGACTTTTTAATGCGCCCAGCATACATGTGTCATGTTGGGCAAAATTGTAGGAAAAAAATAAAATTATGTTCACTATCAGTGCAAATATCTTGTTCTAATTTTTCTCAATCAAAATATTAAGAAAAGATCATTGATGTGGTTGGCCTTAGCTAAAATACACCTCAAACTCCGTACAATCCTATTTAAATTAGTCAATTGATTTAGTAAAAATCTATATCTATATCTATATCTATATATATATAATAATAGAAGTGCCTAGCAAAAGTTTTCCCCCCAAAACTAGAGGGCATTTTAGTAACAACGTAATGGATATTATTTATTTATTTATTTATTATTTTATTAATTTTATCAATTATCCATATTTATTAATAATGTAACGCCATTATCCACATTTATTAATAATATTAATTGGTGATTGGTGATATATAATTTGTTATATATCTAATATGGAAATATTGTTAATATTTATTTATTTATTATTTTATTAATTTTATTAATTATCCATATTTATTAATAATGTAATGTCATAAAGTAATATGGTAATATTGTGTTGTTAATATTGATTGATGATTGGTGATATATAATTTGTGATATATCTAATATAATATTGTGTTGTTAATATTAACACGCACACCAGTAGTTGTCTACTTGCACGACATGGAATATTTATTTTTTGTTTTGTTCTTAATAATTACCCTTCATACATATTAGTTTTAATAGATAAGAGTATAGTATGGAGGTTATTGTGTTCTTAGTAATATCTATTTTCTTTATTTGCTTACAATATTGATTTAAAATAATAACAGGATTGATTATTATTACATTATAAAAAAAGGCAATAATTCTTAATCGGTGAAAACGGTAAATTGATATAAAATAATAACATGATTGATTATTATTAATAAAGGAAAATTACAAATTATTAATTATTAATTAAGTAATTAAAAATAATAATAATAATAATAATATAATCGGATAATAACAGAAGTGATTATTGTTATTATTTTGGTATATTGATTTAAAATAATAACATGATTGATTATTATTAATAAAAAGTAAATTGCAAATTATTACGGAGTAATTCTTAATTCATAATAATAATAATAATAATAATAATAATAATAATAATAATAATAATAATAATAATCGGATAATAACAGGAGTGATTATTATTATTAATATTAATCAATCAATAATCAATAATTATTAGGCAAATTGCATACAATAAATTAGAAATTGCATACTAACGTACATTATAAAAAAGGCAATAATTCTTAATCGGTGAAAAATGGTAATTTAATTAAAATAATAACAGGATTGATTACGCAATAATTCTTAATCTTTGAAAAACGGTAAATTGATTTAAAACAATAACAGGAGTGATTATTATTAATAAATGCAAATTGAAAATTCTTAATTCTTAATCGGATAATAACTGGAGTGATTATTATAAATAAAGACAAATTGCAATGATTGAATAAAGGCAAATTGCATACAATAAAATAGAAATTGCATGCTAACGTACATTATAAAAAAAAAGGCAATAATTCTTAATCGGTGAAAAACGGTAAATTGATTTAAAATAATAACAGGATTGATTATTATTAATAAAGGCATATTGCAAATTCTTAATTCTTAACAATAATAATAATAATAATAATAATAATAATAATAATAATAATAATAATAATGATGATGATGATGATGATGATGATGATGATACTAATAATACTAATATTAATAATAATAATAATAATAATATAATCGGATGATAACAAGAGTGATTATTATTATTCATACGGTAAATTGATTTAAAATAATAACATGATTGATTATTATTACAATATAGAAAAGGAAATAATTCTTAATCGATGAAAAACGGTAAATTGATTTAAAATAATAACAAGATTGATTATTATTAGCAAATGCAAATTACAAATTATTAATTCTTAATTCTAATAATAATAATAATAATAATAATAATAATAATAATAATATAATCGATAATAACATGAGTAATTATTATTATTATTACGGTAAATTGATTTAAAATAATAACAGGATTGATTATTATTAATAAAAGGCAAATTGCAAGTTACGAAGTAATTCTTAATTCTTAATAATAATAATAATAATAATAATAATAATAATAATAATAATAATAATAATAATAATAATAATAATAATAATAATGATGATCAGATAATAACATGAGTGATTATTATTATTCATATTAATCAATCAATAATCAAGAATTATTATTAATCAATTATTTTTAATGTTTTCCAAATATATTTCTATCTAATAAATTCTCATACCACTATATAAATCATGCAACCATGCAACCAATTTCACATCTTTCCTTCACTCCATCTTACCACTTTAGTTTGATACACAAAAAAATCTACATACAATGGCCCCTATTTTTGTTTTACTAAATAAGATAAACGCCTTCAATAATGCGTGGGCAATCAAAGTACGATTAATTCGTCTTTACGAAGTCAAGAACAACCGAGGAGAAACTTTAGAATCTGTATGGAAGATGTGGAGGTATACGATTGATTTTTCTTTACGAAGTCAAGAACAACCGAAGAGAAACTTTAGAATCTGTACGGAAGATGTGGAGGTATATGTTCTTTACTATATATATATATATATATATATATATATATATATATATATATATATATATATATCAATTCCTTATGTTTTTATCCTCAATATGATAATAATTCATGAAGTTATCACCCAAGTTGTTTCATTTTTATATATTTATCTATTTGTTTGTTTTATTGATATGAACTAATTGAATCATAATATATATTTTTTTTGTTTCTTTTTAAAATACATACTTATATTTATGCACTATATTAATAATACAAAATTAAAATACTAATTTTATTAATTTTTAAATGTGATTATTTTAATTATAAATTCATCAATATATATTATAATTACAGAAATTATATTATAGAATTTGCATATATATATATATATATATATATATATATATATATATATATATATATATATATTAATAAATATTATTTGCATATACGACGTAATATACAATCATTAAGGAAATGCATCCAATTAGAATTTAAATTTACTAATCTAGAATTAAAATTTGTATTTTTTTAAATATAATTTTCTTAGTTATTATTCATATTGTTGGAATTATAATATATATAAAATACACTTATGAATAAATCGAATTAATTATGTAAATTTTTCTCTATAAATTTATCTAAATGTGCATGTGCGTGCCCGCTCATCGATCATATCATAATAAAATGGTGAAAAGTAGCTAGGAGGTGGTTATGTCAACTTTGCACAGGCGCTGCACGGGTGTCGCACGGATGTTGCACGGGTTTGCGTTGCCTGTGCGAAAAAAAATAATGTCCAAGAATTATGAGACATTTTGTACATTTTAAAATATTTATGTTTTTTCAAAATTTTTATTTAAATTCATAATAATATAATTTTGTTCGTGCATCGCACGGGTAAAGCACTAGTATCCCTATATAGCAATTGTGACTAAAAAATCAACACTCCTCATTGTACTAATTTACTACTGTACATCTGGAACACAGGGATCGTAAATCTCAATCGCAATCCAAGGAAACATAGTAGGCTGAGGCGTTATCTTCAGTCAACAATCGAACTGAAAGCGGAAAAGGGGAGGATCTTGCTCTTCATTTGGTACTGAAACCATCCATCTTTCAAAGCTTCAATCTTTAACTCTATTAATCGCTATTGTTTTTTACTTGCTCCCAGATTTGCTTACTCTTATACCCTTGATTGTTATCATTTCTATGGTCTATTACTACTTACTATAAGCAACAAAGAGAAAGAAACAGCTATGGAATTAGATGGAAAAATGATTTCAAATAATTTATTTTCTTGTAAGATTATTGATACTCTGATTCTTCTTCCCAGAATTTACAAGCATGGCTTCTTCACAGTCAACGGACAACTGCCTCGGATGGGCTGCCAGAGATCCGTCCGGAGTTCTCTCTCCTCATAATTTTAGCCGCAGGTATACCACCACCTCTTTGATGAGTCCCCTCAAAGCCCCTTCCCTTCATTTTATCAATCCACCCACTTTATCATGCTATTTTTTGACTGATTAGTCATAATCCTTTTCTGCACTGGTTAATGTTGATAGGGTTGTTGGGAGTAATGATGTTTCACTAGATATTGCATATTGTGGCGTCTGTTATGCTGATATTGTCTGGACAAGGAATGTACATGGAACATCTAAGTACCCTTTAGTGCCTGGGTATGAATGTATGATGCCTTTATCATAAGGAATCACAATTTGATCTTCCTCATCTTTTGATTTTATATTTATTTGGTTTTCCTTGCTTCCCAGACATGAGATTGTAGGAATTGTGAAAGAGGTTGGTTCTGGGGTTCAGCGGTTTAAAGTTGGCGACCCTGTGGGAGTTGGAACTTATGTTAACTCTTGCAGGGAGTGTGAGTATTGTAATGATGGATTAGAAGTTCAGTGTTCAAAGGGAGCTGTTCTTACTTTTGATGGCATAGATGTAGATGGTACAGTCACCAAGGGAGGATACTCTAGTTACATTGTTGTTCATGAAAGGTGAATGTTCGATCGTTTTTGACAATTCTTTTCCACAGAGCTAGAATTGAGAAAATGGTGATAGTGTACTTGAATGCTGGCTATCTTTTGTACAGGTATTGCTACAAAATTCCTGAAAATTACCCTCTTGCCTCAGCAGCGCCGCTGTTGTGTGCTGGAATTACTGTGTACACTCCGATGATGTTACATAACATGAATCAGCCTGGTAAGTCTTTGGGTGTGATTGGACTAGGTGGTCTTGGTCACTTGGCGGTGAAGTTTGGCAAAGCTTTTGGATTGAAAGTAACAGTTTTCAGCACCAGTATATCAAAGAAAGAAGAAGCTCTGAATCTTCTTGGTGCAGACAATTTTGTGATCTCGTCTGATGAACAACAGATGATGGTAAGACGCTATACGCCTGGTAGATTGTGTGTTTGTGTTGATTTATATCTCGCTGAAATGTAACAAAATGAACACGTTGGCTTGTCTTCTTATAGGCACTATCTAAATCATTTGACTTCCTGATTAACACGGCATCTGGAGATATCCCATTTGATCTATACTTGTCACTGTTGAAGACCGCTGGTACTCTTGCTTTGGTGGGGTTCCCTAGCGAAGTAAAATTTAGCCCCGGAAGCCTAAACTTGGGTATAAATTATCTAAATGCTCCGATTAGCTCATTTCACCTTATGCAGCTTGTTATGATTCTGAGTCTAATATTTTGCAGGTATGAAATGCATCGCTGGGAGCATTACTGGCGGAACAAAGCTCACACAGGAATTGCTGGAATTTTGTGCTTCCCGGAAAATTTACCCAGAAATTGACATTATCCCTATTCAGTATGTGAATGAAGCTCTTGAAAGATTAATAAAGAAGGATGTGAAATATCGGTTCGTGATTGACATTGGGGGCTCCCTCAAATAGGGTGGATGAAGATGTTCATCTTTTTTGTTTTTCCAGAACTCCCAGTTGATGTATGTTTGGGGGTAGTTGCAAAGAAACTTGATGACATTAGTTCCATGCTATGAACATTATGGTACTAAATATTCAGTTTATATTGCAACAAATATAAAAATAAATTGAGGTTACATTCGGGTTTGAATTTGAGTTTCTACACTGAAAGACCATATGGCTTAGAAACCATGTTGTCCGTTATTGTCACAACAAGTTTTTTGATCAAATTAGCTAGTATTTGAGTTGTATTGGTTATATTTGAGTTGATTTAACTCGAACTCAACTTCGACTTGACTGTAACAAATAAAAAAAAATTTAAATAGTGAATTGAATTTGAATACGGAGTAATTTTTTTTACAATTTTACACATTGATATCCTTGGTACAAAACGTAATAGAAAAACAATGAGAGAATGCAAATGGTTGGCTTTCCAAAAAAAAAAAATTTTGTTTTAACAATTTATTGTTATTGTAGTTGTTATTAATTTTTTTAACCATTATTATTTTTCTTATTAATAATGTCATAATTATAAACAAATATGGTTTACTTAATAATAATTCAATATTAAAAATATAAATTTAAATAAAGATCGAATAAACATAAGTTGTTAATAATAATTTAACATAAGTTCTTAATAATTAATTTAACATAACGGTTAACACAATACACACACATATATTAGTGATCAAATGAGAATCACCTCTTAAGTGAGAACATGAGAATCAACATAAACGCACACAGTCTACTATACGGATACATACAAACTACTCTCACATTAAATTGTGCGTCTGGAAAGTGAGAATGGATGCTCATCAAAAACTGAGAACCAATTACAACTGTCTACGTGTCATTTTTGTAATTAAAATATTAGAAAATATACGAGTAAATCAGTCTTACTAGAAGTTGTGCATTCCTATACAGAATATCGTGCATTCCTATATCGAATGTTGTGCATCGGTAACTCTTTGATTGTGCATTCAAACACTGTCAAAAAATTCTACGAGACATTCCAATGTCCTACGATGCACCGCACTAAGTGCATTAATGCACATCTCACCTGCCTATGATGCACAACACACAACACTAGGTTGCACAACTAGCACACCAGAAAGCACAACTGTACTACCCAGACATGTGTATACATACACCAACATTCAAATATAGGCAATATAATACTCAAAAGAACGAGTGAAAAATAAAAAATACTGATCGCTTTGCATGGACGAACACTTGATCGATGATGAAGAAATTATCTCTTTAAATCACAATGGTGATGATCCAAGAAAATAGGAAACCAATTTGGTCAAGAATTACCCATGCGTTAACACTTATGTGAGCATAAATATAATATGTGCAGTCCAACTATCAGCTTAGGCTTTTAGTTGAGATGGAGCACATGATTCAATTTGGTATCAGAGCCATGCAAAAGATCATGGGTTCGAATCTCCGCGTCACCCTCAAAAAGAGACTTCCACGTGTTGCGCTTGGAATCCACCACACACGTTGAGGGGGCGTGTGAGCATAAATATAATATGTGCAGTCCAACTATCAGCTTAGGCTTTTAGTTGAGATGGAGCACATGATTCAATTACTTAAGAAAAAAAAGAGGACACTTCTATCCTTACTTTAACAAAAAAGATCAATCCATGTCATATTAGGAAATCTAATCTAAGTCATCCAAATAAAAAAAAAAATGAATGCACAAGATTAGTCCTCACGTCCTCATAAAAGATGGGGTTTAATCTCAATCCTTGATCTAATAAAAATCAATCAACCAAAGATTGAAGAAAACTTCAAAAAAAAAAAATTGCGATGGCAATTTAATCTTTTTGCGTATTGGTCAAACTTAAGGTGCGTCGTTCTCCTTCTTAAGGTGTATGGTTTATGTGCTCAAGGTACGCCAGTTCTTCAGTTGAGAACTTAAGGTGCGTTTTTTGTTGAAACTTTAAGGTTCGTCAATCTAAAGCTTTAGGTGTGTCGTTTTTTTTCTTAAGGTGCATATATTTAAACCTAAAGGTGCGTCACTTTTCTATTTTAAGGTGCATCAGTCAAAAGCTTTAGGTGCGTCGTTTTCCTTCTTAATGTGCGTATATTTTAAGCTTAAGGTGTGCAACTTTTCTAGTTTAAGGTGCATTACTTTAAACTTAAGATGCGTTGTTTTATACCTTAAGCTGCATGGTTTTATCTCTTAAGGTGCATAGTTTTATATCTTAAGGTGCATCACTTTGAGATAGTTGATCATTTGCATGCATGTTGGCAGAGGTGTTTTTTTTAAATAATTTTTATTGATTTGAGCTATTGATCCAAATTTGATTTAGATGAGAATAGGCTCCCATGCACGTAAAAAATGAGAACTAATATAATCCATTCATTCAGGGACGGATCCGAAAATCTTCTTCAGTGGGGAGAAATTTAAAAAAAATGATACACTTAGTGATAGAACCATAACTATTGTTGACTAGGGATAAAAAAAAAATAAATAAAAATACATTAAAATCCGATAAAATTTATTCTAAGTACTATGTTTTTTGTTTTGAATCATTTTTATCGGGTTTTAATGTTTTTTTTTGTTTTTTTGTTTTTTTTTTTTGTTTTGTTTTTGTTTTTGGTTTTATCCCTAGTCAACAATATTAATAATTAAAAGAAAACCCCAATGTTAAATATAATAGAATCCAATTAGAATTAAAAATTAATCTTATAAATCACAATTATTGTAATTTTTATTTTTTAATGCGTAGTCAACAATATTAATATTTAAAAGAAAACTCCAATGTTACATATAAAGAATCAAATTAGAATTAGAATAATTTTTATCGTGTTTTAATGTCTTTTTTATTTTTTTTTATTCCCTAGTCAACAATATTAATATTTAAAAGAAAACTCCAATGTTACATATAAAGAATCCAAATAGAATTAGAAATTAATCTAATAAATCACAATTATAATTTTTTTTTATCCCTAGTCAACAATAATATTAATATTTAAAAAAAAAACGCTCAATGTTACGTATACAAAAATCTAATTAAAATTAGAAATTAATCTCATAAATCACAATTATAATCTCACTATTAATATTTAAAAAGGCTAAAAACTAGAATTTAAAAAATCAATGACCTAAGTTTTAAACTCATGAGTGATGGCAATGTGCCCCGTCAATGGGGATGGGGAAACATTTCGGGGAGCGGGGACGGGAAAACCCCTCCCCGTCCTGTCCCCGAATTAAAAAAAATTATATATATATATATATATATATATATATATATATATATATTATTTTTAAAAATAAGACTTAACTTTCTATTTTTAAAAATTAAAAATTACACTAATTTAAGATTTTAACTAAAATTTAATCGGGGACAGGAAATCCCCGTCCCTGCCTAATTCCCCGCGGGGACGGGGATGGAGACTACTTTCAAATCCGTCGGGGATTGGGACGAGAATGGGGACGAGGTTGGGGTTTCGGGGACGGGGAGTATACTCCCCACCCCGTTGCCACCCTACTCATGACCATTCACACACTATGTCACTAACAACGACCAATCAATCTAAGCTAACATATCCTTTGTTTAAATTTTTGTACATTTAATATTTATACGCATTCTCTTTATATATAAGGACCTATACTATACATACACTATATATAAGAAGATGGCATATGGGGAGGGGGGACAACTGCCCCCACTACTCGCATTGTGCCTCCGTCCATACATTCATTTGGGTACATCAACGATTGATGGCTACTGAAAACTTAATGAAAAAAGGGGTGAGGTCAATTTTATAAACTTTCAAGTTTGTAGTATTTATGAAATTGAACCCCT
>CP025655.1:15049557-15060445 GCA_003576665.1 Ipomoea trifida | reverse complement strand
TTTTTATTTAAATATCTAACTCAAAGTATATGAATCCATGATAATATATAAAATTCATTATAATTATTACTAAAATAAATGTTTGCAACCTATAAAATCGATAGTCTAAATATTTGGTCTAAAAATGATAGTCTAAATAAATACTACTTTTAATTTGAATTTTTCTAAGTGTTCTTAATTCTCTTTGAGTAACATTGTCATTGTCTTTATCTTTACTATTTGTTCTATTCCTTTTTGTTGATAGTGTGTTATTTGCAATTCGTTATTGTTGGTAGCATAGATGACAACGTCATGCAATGAGATTATGATATATGAGTTATGAACTTTCCTTTAGGTGTTCTGCTTGGGTTCATTTGGTTCAACTATTATTGTTGAATGAGTTGTTGTGGATAAAGAAATCCCTAGTTTAAGAAAAAAGATTAAATAAATTAATAAAAATTTGGAAATTTAAAATATTATATATTCCAAAGATATTAAAAGGTAGTTTCTCGCTTCAATTTGGGGTAATGGGTTATTTGAGTACTTTCATTATCAACAAAATCCCCCAAGTAGTTAATATGATTGGTTTCAAACTATTTTTTTTTATTTTTTTCATGGTATTAAAGAAATACATATGTATCATTTTTGGTTAACTACTAATTTATTTAATTCAATAAGAGTAAAATATAGCGATTCCGCTTCAATTTGTTGGGTTATTTGAGTACTATCTTTGTCAACCAATCCCAAGTAGTTAATATAATTAGCTTCAATTATTTTAAATTTTTCATAGTATTAATTATACTTGGTAAATAAATATATAACATTATTTTGTAATTCGACATTCAATTACCCATGTATAAACTTCTCCTATATAATCTTGCATTGATATACTTTCAAATATTTATTTAAATATAAACATTGGGCATTAACCCATACGCGCAATGCACGTATAAAACTAGTATATATATAGGTTCAAATGAGGCGGTGAGCTCCCATGTGGTTGTGCGGCTGCATTTGTGTCGTCAGATTTGGGTAATCTTATGGTGGCAATTGCAGTTCGCGTATGTTAAGTGGGGGTGTTATGGTAATTTTAGTATCTATAATACGTGAATTGAAATGGTGCATTTTAATCTGTCCGCTGGTGCATTTTCATATGTAGAATGGTGTGCAACTGTGTTGTAGAATGATGTGTTTTAATCCGTCATCTGGTGCATTTTAATACGTAGAATGATGTGTATTTTAACATGTTTTCTAATAATTGAAATAGTGTATGTTTATAATCTGGGATGTGAATTTTTCAATAAGTGGAATTGTGCATTTTAACACACGTTGTGGTGAATTTTAATACAAAGAATGGTGCATATTTTAGCACATGTTTTACCAAGTTAAACAGGTAAAATTGATCAAACAATTCAAACTATTATCCAAATAGCTCAAATGTTCAATAAACTGAGGGGTGTGGCTGAGTGGAAGGGAATCATCCATCGCAAAGGTCAAGGATATTCGATCCTTGGCGGCTATGTTCTCCGTCAATGCATGCACAAGTACTTCACAATTTATCCATTTTGGTGGAAATAATACCTGAACATTGTCGCAAGTCCAGTGATTGAAGGACAAAACATTATTGTGAACTTGGGTTGTGGCCGGCCAACCGAAAGGCGGTGCTGTTGTTTTGCCATGGACTTGGATCCACCAATGTAGATTCGAGTTTATATTTACAAGTTTAGAATTTTATATTTACAATTATAGAATTCAATATTTACAATTGTAAAATTTTATATTCACAATTTCTTAAATCTATATTCATAATTTTTTAATTCTATAATTATTCACAATTACAGAACTCTATATTTACAATTACAGAACTATATTCACAATTTCATAACTCTATATTCAACAATATAACACAATTTTTGAGCTCTATATTCACAAAATATTTTAAACGCGCGTTTTGGACCTGGTCTACCTTACCAAGTCCATAGCATAATTGCTTTGGAGTTTAAATATAGGCAATGTATTGAAATTAGAGAGTATACTGTTTATTTTCTTATATTTTTCATCTTCTCCCAAGGAAGAAAGTGATACGTCATTGACAATTGGGAGAAGTAAGTGATACGTCATTTTTTTGGTGAGGTAAGTGATACGTCATTGATAATGCCTATTTCCTTATTTTTCTGTTGTTAGTTGTTACGTCTCTTTTTATCTCTTGACTTTAATTCATATTGAAACTTATTAATCACACTAGCATGTTAGTCATTTGCAAAGGCGGTTTGAAACTTATGTTGGATTTTTTAGTTTAAAATGACATTTAAGTGGTTATTTTGTGATACAAATATATGTGAATACGTTTCTGATTTGAATCGGATCTAAATGAATTTGAATTTTTCGTAGTAAGATGAAAAATTGATATATTGTACACTCAAAATAGACAATGATGAATGAAAAATTGATATCAAAGTAGACACATTTGAGTTGGAAAATAAGATGAAAAGACTTGGAAAAGTACTTGTCTCACATTGGTTTAGGTGTGGATTTGCACCACTATATACGCAATACCCTTGTAGGAGGAGTTTGACTTGTATACCTTAGAGGCTCTCTCTCGCGCACAGGTTGCAAACCAAATCCTAAAAAAACTTGAAAAGACTAGAGTGTCTTATTTTGAGTCTACTTGAAGGCCTACATGTCAGCGCCTATATATGTGTAGAAAAATTTAAAGATATACCTAAATTAATACAAAATTACAATTAGCAAGAAGATCGTAAAATTAGAAGTGAAAACCGAAATAGAATTGAGAATTTTGGAAGCTAGGGTTTGATAATTTGGTCACATATATACTTTGGGTTATATTGTAAATATTAAAATATATTAGTTATAAAATATTGGGAAGACTAATGCTACAACACTTCTAGCACCATCGGGAGGTAGCGAATCGGTTTTAAGGAGAGTGTGTGCTAGTTCTTATATCGTGGACCGCGGCCCACAATGCATTGTGGACCGTGGTCCCAAAACGACGTCGTTTCCGTAAGTGAGAGACGGAGCCCATAATTGACACTACAGTTAATCTCAAAAGATACTGCCTTACATTTGTTTTGATATTATCGAATGAAATTATAGTTATATCGAAATGTAACTGTAGTTGTGTTGAAATGTAACTGCAGTGTATATGAACTGATACTGAATAACAGTTTCACATTTGTGTTTTATATTATCGAATGAAACTGTAGTTATATCAAAATGTAACTGTAGTTGTGTTGAAATGTAATTGCAGTCAGAGACGGAGCCACCCTGGGGGCAGTGGGGGCACCTGCCCCCACTCACCCCACCCCCACCCCATATATAGCCTTTGTATGTATATATGTATATATAGTACATGTTTTAGTATAAATATACAAAAACAGATATGATAACTAATAGAGGTGTTAGATGAGGTGGTATAATTGCTTGTTATCTAGTGAGATGTTGTGTGTTCAAATCTTGTTGACAACACAGTGTAATTTACAATCTGTTCTTTTTTTCTTTTTTTTTGAAAAGTACAACGTATTCTTTATTTGAATTATTTTATCAAATTAATTATGTTTTATATTTCATTATGAATATTTTTATAAAGTTTTAATGTGTTTTATTTTTCGTCAATATCTAACAATATTTATTGCTATATTTCGCCCCCACTGGACTACATTTCTGGATCCGTCCCTGACTGCAGTTGTGTTGAAATGTAACTGAAGTTGTGTTGAAATGTAACTGCAGTGTATATGAACTGAAAGTGAGTGGCACAAATTCATCCGTCTGTTTTCATTAATCAAAACGACGTTGTTTTGATGCACGGTCCACAATGCATTTTGGACCACGGTCCACGATATAATTTGCGGAGTGTGTGCACGACTTGAATTTTCCTTTTCTTCTGTTAGGTTTATATTCTCATAATTGAAAACTCTCTTTTTTATTCTTATTTTTTGTATAAATAAATTTGATCCTTTGATTTCATATCAATTTTACGGTTGTGATTATTTTTTCTAAAATTTAAATCCCGTAATTTAATATATTTTATATATAATTTTTTATCAACTTATTTCCACTAACAATTTAATCATTAGATAAGCCTTGTTCTTCGATTAGGTGCACATTGCATTGATCATTAGGACCGGTTTTTAAATTTTGGTTGTCTCGTTTTTGTAAATAAATGAGGTCCTACTAAAAGCGCAATCTTTAAAACCAATACTGTAGTTTTTCTAATAACAATAATAATAACAAGGTGGTAAAATCCTGCTGTGCCCAAAGAGAAAGCTAAGGCAAAAGGTGTTTTTTTTTTTTTTTTTTTTTAAAGAATAGGAAGGCTCGCGCAAAGGTGAGGATTTGAACCCGCCTTTGATCTCCAATATGAAATACTATTTAAGCACACAGTTTTACCATTTCTCCATTGAAGTCTTTTAAAATTAATTACAAACCTTTGTTTTTTTTAATTCCATCCTTAACTAACTAGGTAAAAATTAAATATTAGGCCTTCCAAAATTTGAGTCCATGTGCTGTTGGGCAGCTTGCACAACAAAAAATCCGGCCCTGTTGATCATTATATATTTACATATATACTTCTTATCCAATAAATCCGGCCATGTTGATCATTATATATTTACATATATACTTCTTATCCAATCGTTATATCGTGGACTAGGGTCCATAGTGGACTGTGACCTTGGTCCGAAACGACATCATTTAACTAAGTTAGTGGGGAGTTGACGCGCGATGGACACCATCCCGTTCGTCCAATTTCCGTTATGTGTAATTCTGTGTATTCTTATATGTAATTTTATGTATTCTATTGAGTGTTTATGACACTACTACAAAAATGATCATATAAGTATAGTTTTTCACTACACCTCTTATAGGAGGGTGTAGTGGATTCATTAAAATAAAAAAAAAGACCCTACTTCCCGCGACACCTATAGGGAGTAGGTGCCGCGAAAAGTTAATTATTATTTTAATAATTTACTTTCCGCGGCACCCGCTCCTATGGGTGCCGCGAAAAGTAAATATTAAAATAATAATTTACTTTTCGCGGCACCTCCTCCCGTGGGTGCCGCGAAAGACCATGTCCATTTCTTACATATATACCACGTACACGTACAAGACCATTCTGATGGAGTATCTTTTTTCTTTCTCCTTAATTATTAGATCTAGCATAGCACACATCCACATAGCACACATATCCACATAGCACATATCACATATAGATCTAATTTCTCCTCACGTATAGATCTAGATCTGGTCTCTCTCTCACTCCATCTCTCTCCCCTCAAAAATTTCTCCATCTCCATTTTTCTACAGATCTGTTCTCTCTCTCACTCTCCATTTTTTTCGCTCCATGTTTTTGCTTCTTCAAGACGTCTGTCGGACGTCACTCTACCGCCGGAACTTTCTGCTGCCTTGTGCCTGCCATCCGCTGCCGTCGACGAGGGAGACACGAAGAGAGGACGGAGGTCTATAGCCGTGAAGCCGCTACGCCCAAACTCTAGTTGCCACTGCCGGAGTTCACCATTGTTGCCGCTGCTTCTTGCTTCCGCCAAGACTAAGACGAGAGAGGTGAAAGGGATAAGATGAAAGGCGAGAGACGAGAGGCAGAGATGAGGTGGTGATCTATTTTTTTGGAAGGAAGAGGAGATGTAGGGGATGGTCTAGCTGCTGCTGATGGATTTCTAAGTCGAGCTTCTATGTCTTGTATGTCTTACTTCTCATTTGAACTTTGTCGGTGAATGTGTTAATAGACTACAAACATAGCTTTCTATGCTTGGTTTTGATTTGAACTGTGTTATGGAGAGTGTTGATAGACTCTTTTGTTATTTTATTGATCTGCTTGTAAATGAGAGTTCTTGTGGATTTGTTTCTGGTAGCTTTGTTTTTTTTAAAAAAATTATTATGTTTACGGTTCAAAGCAAAAAATTTATTGTTTTAAAAAAGGCAAAAACTTGTGTGAGACCGTCTCACCGTGAGACGGGTCGGGTCGAAATAAAAAGGTGATACTTTTACGCACAAATGTCATACTTATATGTTCAAATGTAATACTAATTGGGAATAAAATTTTTGCTACTTATAGGGGTAAATGTAATACTTTTAAGTGAAAATACAATACTTTTACATCTCGATTAAAAAGTGTTACATTTCCCCTCAAAAGTATTATATTTTCCCTTATAAGTAAGGGACACATGTCAACATTATTTATTATGAAAAATGTAATACTTTTTCTCTTATAAGTAACAAAATTTGTATTCTTGATTAGTATTATATTTGAGCATATAAGTATGACATTTGCGCATATAAATATGACATTTGCACATATAAGTATGACATTTGCATGGTGTTTCGACCCGACCCGACCCGTCTCACGAATAAGGATCCGTGAGACGGTCTCACACAAGTGTGACCCTTTAAAAAATTAATTAGCTAGTTTATTTATAAATTGTATTTATGTATTTTCTATTTATAAATTCGTTATATAAAGAATATATTACTAATTTATAAAGAATATATATATATATATATATATATATATATATATATATATATATATATATATATTTTTTTTTTAAAGAAAAGCTTTCCGCGGCACCCGCGGTAACTCGGTAAGGGGTGCCGCGGATACTTTATAATTAAAAAATAAATAAATTATTTAATACTTTCTGCGGCACCACCTTACAGGTGCCGCAGAAAGCTTAAGCCTTTTAGCGACTCTAGTATAGGCTACACCTGCTACAGGTGTAGCAGATTGCTTTTTACAGGTGTAGCTATTGTGATATTCTATACTAGTGTGAGTATTCTATTATACAGTTACATTAGTAATTTCAATACCATATCTCATGAAATAGGAATGCAAATACTTAGGGTAGTGATTCTGTGTATTCTATTGAGTGTTTATGTGCATTCTAGTATATAATTCCGTGCATTATTGATTTCCAATAGCACAATAACATTAAGTATAAAAAATTAGATCATTAATGTATATAGAAACATATAAAAGAATACACATATCATTTAATAGAATACACAATCAATAGCCTAAGTATTAGCATTACTATTTCATGAGGTATGGTACTCGAAATCAATAACGTACAGAATTACATATACCAGAATACACAGATCATATACTAAAATACGCAGAATTTATGAATAGAATACACAAAATTATTAACCTAAGTATTATCTTTGCTGTTTCATGAGGTATGATATTGGAAATCAATAATGTACAGAATTACATACTAAAATACACAGAATCAATGAAAAGAATACACAGAATATAAGCCTAAGTATTATCTCTTATGTTCCGTGAGGTATGACATTGAAAATAAATAATGGACAGAATTACATACTAGAATACACAGAATCAATGACTAGAATTGTAACACCCCAATTTTCACATCTGGGATTTATTACAAAATCCTACTATTACAATACATTGCGGAAGCGTCTAACCAGCGGAAAACTGGGTGTTACCGCCACGCTCAGGTATCTTTCCTATACCCAAACGTTAAGGCTAAACTTACAACCTCAAAACCATATCAGCATCCAAAAGTGTACATATGGAACTAATCCTCCAAGGGTGTCTATTCTAGGATAGAGTAGTCTTCAACCTCGACTCCCATCCTATTCAGAGCTCACGCTAGACTGCATCTAATAGATGACACAATGAAGTGCAGTTAGCGCGACGGCTAAGTAAGGATATCCATTATCGCTCGAAGATAAACAAAGGTTTTCAAAATAGTCAATCAATAAGAATAAGGCAAGATAATATTACCCCCAATCGCAATCAACCTGCAAACAATTTAGTCAACAAGTAATTTCACTTTATTTCAATATTTAGAGCAATCAACTCAGTCATTAATTCACCCGGTAGTTAGTTCTTACACGTCGCCCATGGTACACAATTCTCGTCTTACTCATAAGTGGGGTACGAAACACATCCACTATTAGATCTCGGTCGGGTACACAACACATCCACCTTCCAATTCTCACGTGGGGTACAAAACACATCCACGAATAGTTCACGGTGGGGTACGAAACACATCCACCTTTAAATTCATAAGTGGGGTACAAAACACATCCACTATTAGATCTCGGTGGGGTACACAACACATCCACCTTTCAATTCTCACGTGGGGTACAAAACACATCCACGATTAGTTCACGGTGGGGTACGAAACACATCCACCTTTAAACTCATAAGTGGGGTACAAAACACATCCACTATTAGATCTCGGTGGGGTACACAACACATCCACCTTCCAACTTTCACACTTAGTTAGCGTTAATCACGTACCAAAATATTCGAGCATAGAGTCATGATAAATTTCAATACATAGTTATTTCCCAAAAATCGTAAAATACTTTTGTACAATAAATTGGCTTCAAAAACACCCACCCGGATACCCGTAGGCTCCCAAAACATCACAACACTTAAGGCTAAAAACATCGGGGAAAAACCGGGTCGGGAATGAGTCGAAACGAGTCCGCGTCGCGCGGACTCGCAAATGTCCGCGCCTGCGGACGCCCGGCGGACGCGGCGTCCGGACCGCGTCCGCGGGTTCGGCATCTCGCGCCGAGACTGGGCGCCCACGGACGCGCAGCGGACGCGCGCGTCCGTGCGGCGTCCAGCCTCTCGGCCGAGGCGCCGTAGCGTAAATCACAACGGGGCGCGCGGTGGACGCGCGTCCACGGCCGCGTCCACCCCAAATCTGCCAGAAAATTTCTGGCGCAGTCCGAAAGATTGAGCCGGTAAAAATAGTTCCCGAACTCTTTTTCACTTGAAATTTTTATGGTAGAACCCCAACTTATAGTACTTAATGTCCATAAAAAGTTTTGGTCACCTAGGTTCACGAATTAACACAGAAAATTCCATCTTTTCCCTTGGCAGCGTGCTGTCACTCTCTCTGGACCAGTTTTGGAAAAATACTCGAAAACCATACTTATACTACTCCGATCATTATGAAATTTTATATGTAGGTTCTACACTTATAGAACTACATGTCCAAAAAAAATAGGATCAAAATACTTTACCGATATTTCCCAATAAATCTCGGAAGTTACTGCCAGAGACTACCTTTATTTTCTTTCACTATTTTCAAAAGTATAAGTCTATATAGGCATAAATACAACATATACATGCATAAAAATAATTATGAACATGCATAACAAATTTATCAAAAATCAAAGTAAGGATTTTTGAGCCAATTTTTAGATCTATAACATAGCACATAATTTTCATGTAAAAATCCCTAATCATATAATTTCCTAGCAATTGTCTATCTCCAAGTGATTGAACCGACTTAAGGGATTCCTTACCTCCGTAGAAGATTTCTAAACCGTAAGTTGAGTATGCTCCCTTGGAATTTTCTCCAAAAATCCTAAAGAAATGACAACATAATAACAATATTTCCTAGTATTAGACATTACACTTAAATGCTAGAGATGATTGAACCATTAAAGCTTAAAGCCTTACCTAGTCTTGGTTACTTGAATTAGGAAAATAGGAGAGTGGGAGCTCTAGACCACAAGAGTAAGACTTAGAAAGTTTTTTTCTTCTTCTTCTACCTTGGATTTTCGAAAATGGGAGGATGAGATGAAAGAGATGATCACATTGTTTAGCTTGAAGTGGAAGTCACAAGTACAAGCTCTCCATGCTACCTATGTCACAACATTAAATGAACAAATCTAGACTAAGATTTGGGGGTCTTGCCACTTGTCACTACCCCATGGGTTCCTTGGAAGATATTAGTTCACTTGATCAGTTTAAGCCTAAATCAGATGAATGTTCGGAGGATTATAACTTAATTCGGGAAAATTCTAATACTAAAATTATCGTAAAAATATTCCCGTCGCAAATCACCAATTTTGGGAATTTTCCGATAGTCCGTTAAATTTAGGTTCAGAGTCTGTAACAATTTATCCCTTACGGTCTATTTAGAAATTCTCTTGAACCAATTAAAATTCGGGCCTAATCGTATGATACTCAATAATTCCAATTCTGAAAAATCCGAATTGAATCCATGTCCTTAAAATTGTCTCGGTTCGCAACCGATACGTAGTTCGCAGCTCATCGATAATTAATCCTTAAGAGAACAATTATTTCGAGCATCGAATAGTTTTCTCTTAAATGTCATAGTTTAAAAAAAAATTTATATCGCTATTCTCGAATCTTAACTTTGTCGTAAAAACCGAGGGGTTACAAGAATACACAGAATGTCAAAACAGAATACACAAAATATCATCACAAAGTACACAGAACTCATCTTATAAGTTAAGACCAATGCAATACGAAAAAACGAAAAAACGAAAAAACGAAAAAACGAAAAAACGAAAAAATCGTTAATTAAAAGAATCAAAACGACGTCATTTTGAATCGGGGTACACAATGCATTGTACACCCTAGTCCACGATATAAATTGCCCTACTTATCAGTTATCACTCGATCTAGTTCTAGTTGATGGTTTGAGATCCCGCTGCATGTTGATTTTGAATTCATAAGTTGGCGTGGGTGGTGAATGGTGGTGGCTAAGAGAAGTTGACGAAGTCCATAACAGTACGTACAAGCTATATATTAAAATCTATGATAGATATATATTATAAATAAAATAAGTATTTTGTCCAGGCGATTAGGTAAAAAATGACAGAAAGTTTTTATTTTTTATTAATACAACTAACTCTATTTCGAAGTACATTATAGTATCTGTGTGAGAATCTGAAGCTTGATGTTTATTCAACGTTTACAGAGGTATTTAAATAGCAAACAGAGCCACCAAATGAGGAGAAGTTACATCTGCTCCTCAAGACTAGGCAAACAAATAAACAATAAATATAAATAATAAAGACTAATTCTTAATACAGACTAATTCTTAATACGCCCCCGCAAGATTGAGGCGCCGTC
>CP025655.1:15027264-15039614 GCA_003576665.1 Ipomoea trifida | reverse complement strand
CTTATAATAGACTTATTAATGTTGTCAAAAATAATTAAATAGTTATGCAATAAAGTTATACCATACAAATTCATAGGTTTTCCTACTGTATATGCTTGAGACCTTAATTGAAGCCAAACTCTTCAACTTGCAAACTCTTATTGATATTTCGAAATATTAATTTTTTTGGACCATGCTAAAGACCCCTACAATTACCACTTCTTAATGTGTTATCTTTTTTTTTACTCGATATGTATATTATTTATTTTTATTAATTAAAAGGTGGGTTAAATTTTTAAAGTAGAAAGAAATTTTGTAAAAATTATAATAGATCAACTTGTAATAAAATGTATATTCTAATTGAAAAAAATATTGTTTTTTAATAGAAAATTAAAATTTTACTACAACGGATAATGTTTTATTTAAGCAAAGAGATAATAATGTATTTCTTAAAATAATTCTGATATGTCATCATTCATATTCATTTAAGGTGACTATTCAAAAAATATATAATAGCTTCACTTTTTTAATGGTCCAAAAAAAAAATCAAATTAAGTAAAATATTATTAAAAAAAAAATTTCTTATCACAGATAAAAGAGTTCCAAATAAATCACTAGTTCTTTTTGTGTACAATAATTTAATTGTAATAATAATAATAATATAAAAATAAAATGCCTATTATTATTTTTTTTTTGAAGTAAAAATGCCTATTATTATTATTATTATTATTATTATCATCATCATCATCATTATTATTAAAAGGTTGAAAAATATTTTGTATTTAGGCAATAATAATAATAGGTGAAAATGAAAAAATAAAAAAAAATGATAAATTTAAAAATATCTTATTATTGTACTTGGAAGATTACACTAATGGGTCCGATAAAAAAATGTTGACAAGAATTAAACATATTACCAATAAAAAAAATAACAATAGAGCTATTATTTCTCCAATAACTATTTCTTTTTAGACTATCTTTATTCTTGCAATATTCTATCACTTTCAAAAGTGAATCCTATTTCTGCATCATCAAATTTACAATTTCTTCACTATTTTCTCTACATCTTTACAATACTCTCACTTTCATAAGTGGTCAATTTTCAAATCACTTTTGTAGTGGCTTGAAAGCTTTTTTTTTTTTTTTTTTGAAAAGAAAAAAGGAAGATCACATTAATAAAAACTCTTAAGTCATGAGTAGACCTGACAATTATGCACACGATCCGTTAACACGACACGCAGGTTAGTGTTTAGCCTTAGTATTTAGCCTTAACATGTCCCAGGTCATTAACGGGTTGACATGTTAAGGACCCGTTATGCTTTCTTGTCTTAACTAGTCAACATGTTAAATCTATTAAGAACCCGTTAATATTATCGTGTTAACCCGTTTACACAAACCTGTTTAGAACCTGCTAAGAACCATTGTCATTTAGGTAAGAACCATTGTCTTTACAAAATATATCTGAACATGATTAAGGATGAATTTACTACATTAGGCTAAGATCATACCCAAATTATTGATGTTTAACAATATGAAATTTGAATGTTTATTGTGTTTAATTTTATTCTAAAAACTAGTATGTACTTCTTTAATTATGATTTTTGGATGTTATTTTATAATTGAATATTTTTTTAGTTTTTTTGATGGATTGGATTGTAGGTTTCTTTTTTTATATAACTTTAACTTTAAATTTTAGTTTGTTAATATATTAATAGATTTAGCGGGTTTAAGCGGGTTTCGTGTCATATCGTGTTGACACGATCTGAAACCTATTAACAAAACGTGTCTATCATGTCAACCCGTTTAACCCGTTAACAAATCGTGTTCGTGTTACAATTTTGAACCCGTTAACCTTAATGTGTCGTGTCCATGTTTAGGCTTATCGTGTTCGTGTCGTTATCGTGTCGACCCGTTAACGAACCCGTATACACGAATTACCAGGTCTAGTACTCATGAGTTACAACAGATTAAATAAAAAAAAGAACCCGAATCAAACCAGACCATACTAGTAAAATGAGAAAAAGCATAACTAGCCAAAAGGTGAGCAATCGAATTGGCAGTTCTGCGAACATGACGAAACACAATGTTTTTAAAACTTGAAAGCAAAAGATTGATGTCTTCTAAAAGCAAACCAAATGGGGAAAGATTAAGCTTATGGAGACTAGTAATCAGAAGCTTAGCATCCGTTTCCACAATAACACCATCCCAATCTTTAGCCATCTTAAAGCTTCACGGGCTACTAGAGCTTCAGCCTCTCGAGGTTGTAGGGTTCCAGAACGCATAACTGATTGAGCAGCCACAAACAGTCGTTGATTATCGCAGAGAATCCAGCCCAGTCCAACGTGATTTGTATCATGTCGAACAGAAGCATCAATATTCAACTTTAAAAAAACCATTAGTAGGCTCTGTCAACTCAGTCTCCATGGCTTAGGTACTGGAGATGTGCTTAAGTGCTTTGTACAATCTGGTTGAACACGCCCTCAGTCCTTGTGATTGGCCAATGACAATTGCAGAACAGTTTGTGGAGGAGTATTTAACATTCTCCAAATTTTCTTATTTTGCGCTTCCCAAATGCCCCAACAAATAACTATGAAATGAGTAAGTTCAACCTGGGAAAAAATATCAAATCTGCTCTTCGACCAAGCCAGTAAATCATCACTAGCGAGTAACCCCAGGGCATGCATACCATCCCATAAGCATTCCAGGCCCCTTTCGCAACATCACACTTAGCAAAAATATGCAATGTTGATTTCGCAATCTTGCCACACAAAGCACACAAACTATCACACGACGACACACATGCGGGTTCTCAATATATCTTTGGTAGGCAAGGTAAAGGAATACATATTCCAAAAGAATCATTTGATTTTTGGAGGAAGCAAATAATTTCACATAGCAGACCATTCTTTCCAACCAGTAGCAACACACTCACCCAACAAGAATTTTTGGCATTTTTTACCGAATAAAATCCAGTGACCTCCCCACTCCAAAATATATATTCCTGACTACAGGTGAGTGGAAGAGGTAACTGCCTAATCAAAACTTTATCACGGTTACAAAACAAATCATTTAAAGTATCATCATCCCAAGATGTGTGGTCTAAGTTCATAAGGGAGATGGGAGTGATATGACGAAGCTGACTGTATATAGGAGTCTTAATAAAAGAGGATTGGTAGTGTCGGTAGCCAAGGGTCATCCCAAACTTTAATTGTATTGCCATCTTCTAACTTTAAAACCCTCTCTCAAACAATTCGCAGCCTCCCACATACTCCTCCAAACATAAGAAGGACGACCACCTAACTTAGCATCAAGAAAAGAGGTCGTAGCGAAATATTTAGCTTTAAAAACACCGTTTATCAAAGAATCAGGCCTTGTCAAAAAAACCCCACCCCTGCTTACCTAGTAATGCAATATTCATCTCATGCAGTCTTCGGAAATCCATCCCACCCAAAGATTTTGAATTACAAATGTGAACCAAACATTTCCAACGAATACCCTTCCTAGCCTCACACCCGACCAATAAGAATTCATTAGTCTTTCCAGTTCATCATAGAGACCCTTTGACAACATAAAACAGTTCATCACAGAGACCCTTTGACAACATAAAAACCTGCATAACATAGTTTAGAATAGACTACAAAATAGTTTTAAGAAAGACCTCCTGACCCGCCCAAAACATGAAACGACTACCCCATTGACCAATCCCAGCTTTTATTTTGTCTTTTATCCAACCCATAACATTATTCTTCCTACGCCCAATTAACCCGATAAACCTAAATAGTACCCACCCAAACCAGTTTGACGAACCCCCATTTCAGTACAAAGCATATCTTTATCCTCCCAACCCACATTTGCACCAAAACTCACCACAGATTTCTCAAAGTTTACAAGCTGCCCATTGGCAATGCCAAAAACCTTCAAAATGTCATTTACCGCACCAACCTCCCTATAAGTAACTCTACAGAAAATGAGAAGGTCATCAGCAAAACATAAATGAGTTATCCCCGTAGTGGTTCTAGCAATGTGATCAACTCCCATAATATCCCCCCTCCCCCCTCTTCCAGCACCTGAAACATCCCACACAAACCGTCCACAACAAGAAGGAACAAGTAAGGTGACAAAGGATAAGCGCCTTGGCGAAGACCCCAACTAGGAATAATAGGACCCCAAGCTTCCCCTCCAATAAAACATGATAATCTACAGTAGATATATAAGCTGTCATAACCCTAACCCCACTTCTCATCAAACCCCATTCGTAGCTGTTATGGGTTCTACGTCACAGGCTTAATGGTTTGCAGAAAAAGGGAAAGGGAAGAAAGGAACAATTGTGGAAAAAGGATAAGCTGGGTTTTCTTGAGTCCCAGAACTCCCTAGCCCTTTGATTTGGGATTAAAACTTTGCTTGCTGATATTGAAATTGATACTCCCTTATATAGGGCAGTACAAGGAATCCAAAACTGAAATTACTAAAACTAAGTTAGGAAACTTTCTAAAACTTTCTAAACTATGATATAGTAATAAACTAACAACTTTCTAAACTATAATATGGTAATGAAATAGATTCCTTCTTTACTGCAATTTCCCAGATTACAGCTTCTATGCTGATCTGTTTCTACAAACATAACCACGCCCCCAGAATGCATCATCACTCCCCTCCGGGACAACAAGCTTGTCCTCAAGCTTGAAGTTCGGGTATTGGCTCTGAAAATCTGTTAACTGCTCCCATGTTGCATCTTCTTCCAACATCCCTTGCCATTGTATGAGAACCTCACGGCTACCCCTATTGACTCGACTTTGGAGGATGGCTGCGGGCTGAAGTATCAGACGACCTTCATCAGATGGGGGTAGATGACAAACTACTATTGGCAGTGCACCTTTGAACTCTTTTAGGATAGACACGTGGAAAACATCATGAATACGTGAATCTAGTGGGAGGTCCAGTTGATATGCCACTTGCCCTATTCGGCGTACCACTTGAAAGGGGCCATAAAAGCAAGGTGAAAGCTTAGTCATTTTCTTCTTGGCAATGGAGCGTTGGCGATATGGTTGCAGCTTCACCCAAACCCATTGTCCTGGCTCAAAGGTTACTTCCCGGTGCAGTCTGTTATATGTTTGTTCCATTCTAGACTGTGCAAGTTGGAGATGATGTCTCGCATCCTTGAGGATCTCATCTCTGCTCTGCAAAGCATCATCCACTGCATCTATTTTAGAAACTCCCGGTTCATATGATAACAAACGGGGAGGTGGTCTGCCATACACCACTTGGAACGGGGTTGTACGAAGAGCAGAGTGGAAGGAAGTATTGTAACAATACTCCACCCACGGAAGCAATTGAACCCATTGCCGAGGGTGCTCTCCCACCAAACAGCGTATGTACAGTTCGATAGTTCTATTAACTACTTCCGTTTGACCATCTGATTGTGGGTGGTATGCTGAAGAGAAGTTAAGCTTCGTCCCGCTGAGTGTGAACAATTCCTTCCAAAAATTTCCTGTAAAGGTTCTGTCCCTATCACTCACAATTGACTCTGGTAAGCCGTGTAATTTGAAGACATTGACATAGAATGCGTGTGCCACAGTAAGAGCTGAATATGGATGTTGTAAAGCCATGAAGTGGGCATATTTAGAGAAGCGATCTACGACCACAAAGAGCACTGATTTGCCCCCAGCCTTTGGCAGCCCCTCCACAAAATCAAGTGAGATATCAGCCCATATTTGGTGAGGGATTGGGAGTGGTTGGAGCAGCCCCGCGGGTCGGAGATTTTCCCATTTTTGTTGCTGGCAGGTGGAGCAATTAGAAACAAATTCGCGGACCATTTTATTCAACCCCGGCCAATAAAAGTCTCTGCGGACACGGTGTATCGTTTTCTGCACCCCTTCATGGTTGGAGCTGTGGATTTCCTGCAAAATTCGCAGAGGGAGGTCTGAGTGTGGGGGAATAAAGATTTTCCCTCTATAGAAAACCAATCCTTCTTTCAAGAACCACATTTCCTCCTTCTGATGGTCACAGTTTTGGATGAACGGCTTGTACTCCTCTGAGTTGCGTACAGCAATTTTAATATCCTCTAATAACTTTGAACGCAACAAGGATATTGTGAAACACTCCGCTGTATCCTGGTTCCTCCGTGATAAGGCATCTGCTACTACATTCAACTTCCCGGGCTTATATTCGACAGTAAAGTCATAGCCCAATAATTTGCTCATCCAGTGCTGTTGTGGGGAAGTTGTAAGTCGTTGCAGAAGGAAACTCAAGCTGTAATGATATGTTCTAATTAAAAACTTCCGCCCCCAGAGATAATGCCTCCAATTCCGGACTGCCTGCGATAAGCCGATCAGTTCTCTTTCATAAGCTGGAAGCTTCAAGTGACGATCTGCCAACTTCTTACTGAAAAAAGCTATTGGGTGCAGACCTTGTTGTAACACAGCCCCAATGCCACTGCCTGAAGCATCACACTCAACAACAAATGGGAGTGAGAAATCTGGTAAGCTTAATATTGGTGCTGTTGTCAATGCACATTTTAACTCCTCAAAAGCCTGTGCAGCTTCTTGGGACCAATCAAACGCGTTCTTGCGTAGCAAATTCGTTAAAGGTGCTGCTAGAACTCCATAACCTTTAATGAATCGGCGATAGAAACCTGCTAACCCGAGGAAACCTCGAAGGCCTGTTGGTGAAGTTGGAGTTGGCCAATCTGCCACTGCTTGCACTTTGTCAGCATCAATAGATACACCATGGTCATGGATGATATGCCCTAGATAACGAACATGGTCCTCCCCGAAGACACACTTTGACCTTTTGAGAAATAAGTTGTGCTGCTGCAAGCATGAGAGAACCATTCGAATATGTTGCAAGTGCTCAACCCATGTAGCACTATATATGAGAATATCATCAAAAAAAACTAATACAAACTTTCGTAAGAAGGGACCGAAGACCTCATTCATTAAGGACTGGAAGGTCGAAGGGGCATTGGTAAGCCCAAAAGGCATTACCAGAAACTCAAAGTGACCATGATGGGTTCGGAAGGATGTCTTTTCCACATCATCTGGATGCATTCGAATCTGGTGGTACCCTGACCGGAGATCAAGTTTGGTGAAGAATTTTGACCCATGCAGTTCGTCCAATAACTCATCTATCACTGGAATAGGAAACTTGTCCTTGATGGTGTGGTTATTTAATTCCCGGTAATCGACGCAAAATCTCCAAGAGCCATCTTGCTTGGTCACCAAAAGCACAGGGGATGAAAAAGGAGACCTGCTTGGCCGAATTATTCCATTTTTCAACATGTCCTTGCATTGCTTCTCAATTTCATCCTTAAGAATTTGTGGATAGCGGTAAGGACGCACCACTACAGGATCTGTCCCCGAAACTAGAACAATTCTGTGGTCACACTCACGGGCTGGAGGTAGAGTAATAATCTCTCCAAAGAGGGAATCAAATGTGGACAAAACACTGTCCAAAGCTGCAAGGTTGGAAAGTGGCTGGAGTGTATGCAATTCCGGACTCACAGTGTAGTGTTCACCCAACCAAGAAACTAGCTTGCCCATTAAGTGAAAATCGCATAGTTAATGTGTGGAAATCCCACCAAATAGGTCCCAATGTACTCAGCCATTTAACTCCCAAGACGACATTAAAACCTGCCAAAGGAAGCACATAAAAATATGCCAAAAAGCAATCGGAGTTATGGTGAACCAGAACTTGCTTGCAGATTCCAGAGCTCGGGAGGTGTTCCCCATTTGCGACTGCTACTCGCATGCTTGGACGAGGGCTGGTTGCAAGATCCAGGGACTTGACTGTGGTAGCATTGATAAAGTTGTGGGTGCTGCCTGTGTCAATTAGTGCAAGCAATGGTTGATCTGCAATCACTATCTTGAGTTTCATCATCTTGCCCGTAGAGACCCCTGCGATGGCATTCAAGGAGATTTCTGCCTAATCTGGGGCTTCTTCCTCAGCATCCAATGGGTCATCCTCATCACACACATTCAAAATACAAAAGACAGTTTTTTGAAAGGGCACAACCTCAATTTCAGAAGAGTTAACAGCCATTTGTGTTGAATCAACATGAGGCTGATCAGCTAAAACAATGGCTTGCATTGGAGCTATCTCCACATGTGGGTGGTCCACAATGATTGTGGATGATTCCAGGGAAGTATCATCATCATCTGTTTGCTGAATTCCTGAAGGAATTGGTGGATGCCAGTTCTTCAGGTTATCGGCATGTTGGCGTAGCTTTTTGGCTACGTGATCTAGCTTAGTCATTATTTCTCTAAGAACTTCAAGATCCAATTGAGTGATTCCCATGACGCCGGCAACGGAACCAAATGTTATGGGTTCTACGTCACAGGCTTAATGGTTTGCAGAAAAAGGGAAAGGGAAGAAAGGAACAATTGTGGAAAAAGGATAAGCTGGGTTTTCTTGAGTCCCAGAACTCCCTAGCCCTTTGATTTGGGATTAAAACTTTGCTTGCTGATATTGAAATTGATACTCCCTTATATAGGGCAGTACAAGGAATCCAAAACTGAAATTACTAAAACTAAGTTAGGAAACTTTCTAAAACTTTCTAAACTATGATATAGTAATAAACTAACAACTTTCTAAACTATAATATGGTAATGAAATAGATTCCTTCTTTACTGCAATTTCCCAGATTACAGCTTCTATGCTGATCTGTTTCTACGAACATAACCACGCCCCCAGAATGCATCAGTAGCATAACAACCTCCAGATACCCCCACTCAACTCGGATCGGCTTGAAATCTTTTAAGTCACATAGAATTAAAACATTTTTTTTAAATATCACTTAGACTTGCAAATGCTCCACTTGCGGTGTTAATATTATCAATTTATCATTAGCATAGTTGACGTGGCGTTGATATCATCTTCCAAATCATGATACTTACATGCCAATTCATATATTATTGTATAAATATTTAAAATTAATTAATTTTACCAATATTTCCAAAATAAGTACTTACATATATGCTCATATTGAGATTTGAATACTCGATGCTCTTGCATAGTATAAGCTATTCACTATCACTTTACTACACACTCATCTTGTCAATTTATTGCAAAGTATAATTAAATACCATTATTAAATAAATAATGCAAAACAATTTATTTGTATTAAAAGGTTTCATAATTAAAATATTATTTGTATTAGAATAAATATATATATAAAAATTTATTAATTTACATTAATAAAAAAATTAATAATGTGTAAATTTGTAATATTTTAATTTATCTTGATCTATAATATTTTTTATATTTTGCATTAAAATAGATATTACTTATTAGTTTATTAAAAAAATATTAACAGTAATAAAATTTTATTTATGTATTCCAAATGTTAATTTATTTTATTTGAATAAGTTACATTTATTTTTATATAAAATTTTAAAAATTTTAAAAATATTAAAATATGAATAAATTTAATATTTAAAAATTTAATCTTCATTATATATTATTTTTTACCAACATTGATTAAATTAATTTTTTATATCAATATATTATTTTTCTTATGAACTTCTTAATACAATAAGATTTTCTATATATCTCATTTTATAATCACATTTTAATCATACTTTACAAAAATAAATAAATAACAAGATAAGTGTGTAGTAAAGTGATACTAGATAACCTTTGTTATGCAAGAGATTAAATGCCAAATCTTAATGTAAGCGTGTGTGTGTGTGTGTGTATATATATATATATATATATATATATATATATATATATATATATATATTATATATTTATTTATTTATTTATTTATTTTGACCATATCTACTATACTAATAAGAGCCAAAGAGAGTTAGGCCTAAAATGGGTAGAAAAAATGGCGGTCAAATTATTTAATCAAATGGATGGTTCAGATGAATTACTTAATAAAATAGATGGTTAAGATAATTCGATTAATATTATTAATAGAGATTACCTAATTTAACCTTATTTTTTGATTATCCGTTAAGTTTTCCGTTAAATATTTTTTCTCCGTTAATATTCCGTTAACTTTTAACTTACCCATTAATTTCTATAAGAAAGATCTTAGGTTCGAACCCCATCTCAATCAAAATTTGACATAATTAAGTTTCTCACTCTATTTACTCTTTATTAAATTAAATAAATAGTAGCTACAACAAAAAATGATAAATATGTATTTCTTTAATTTAGAATTATGTGTCTACAATACCTTTATTTGAAAAAATTATTCATTATAAAAAAATTAAATTAAATAAGAGAAATAATTTCATTAGTTATATTGTCTTTATTTTTTCTCTCATACAAAGATTCTTTACATTTAAATTTATCAATTAATATTCATTACATGTCGATTATCTTATTTTTACAATATCTTGTAATTAAATATCAAAGTTATAGTACAAAATAATGTCATATATTTATTTCTAAGTATTTTATTAATAATATGAAAAAAAATTTTAAAATAATTTGAATCTAATTATATAACTACTTGGGGATTGGTTGACAAAGAGAGTACTCAAATAACCCATTACCTACCAAATTGAAGCGAGAAACTACCTTTTAATATCTTTGGAATACATAATATTTTAAATTTTCAAATTTTTATTAATTTATTTAATTTTTCCTTAAACTAGGGATTTCTTTATCCACAATAACTCATTCAACAATAATGTTAAACCAAATGAACCCCAAGCATAACACTTAAAGGAAGTCCATAGCTCCTATATCATAATCTCATTGCATGACGTTGTCATCTATGCCTACCAACAATAACCGAATTGCAAATAACACACTACCAACAAAAAGGAAGAAAACAAATAGTAAAGATGAAGACAATGACAATGTTACTCAAAAGAGAATTACGAACACTTAGAAAAATTCAAATTAAAAGTAGTATTTATTTAGACTATCATTTTAAGACCAAATATTTAGACTATCGATTTTAAAGGTTGCAAACATTTATTTTAGTAATAATTATAATGAATTTCTATTATTATGTTGGATTCATATACTTTGAGTTAGATATTTAAATAAAAAAAATTCGACATTCAATTACCCATGTATAAACTTCTCCAATATAATCTTGCATTGATATACTTTCAAATATTTATTTAAATATAAACATTGGGCATTAACTCAATTCGTTTCTGCAATGATTAATGTCAATATTAGGGTTGTTGGGAGCGATGATGTTTCGCTAGATATTGCTTATTGTGGCATCTGTTATGCTGACGTTCACTGGACAAGGAATGAAGGAGGAACATCCAAGTACCCTTTAGTGCCTGGGTATTATATTATATACATAATAACAATCTGATATATGCTCATAACTATATATGTTCATCTTCTTTTGTTTTTATACTTATATTATTTCATTTTTCTGCATGCATACCAGACATGAGATTGTAGGAATTGTGAAAGCCGTTGGATCCGACGTTCAGCGGTTTAAAGTTGGTGACCCTGTGGGAGTTGGAACTTATGTTAACTCTTGCAGGGAGTGTGAATATTGTGATGAAGGATTAGAAATTCAGTGCTCAAAGGGATCTGTCTATACTTTTGATGGCGTAGATGTGGATGGTACAATCACTAAGGGAGGATACTCAAGTTACATTGTTGTTCATCAAAGGTGAATATCTATCATAATATATATAATATTCATTCCCACAAAATTTCCATAGATTGCTGATTATCATTCATTTGTGCAGGTATTGCTATAAAATTCCTGAAAATTACCCCCTCGCCTCAGCAGCGCCATTGTTATGCGCTGGAATTACTGTGTACACTCCGATGATGCGACACAACATGAATCAACCTGGTAAGTCTTTGGGAGTGATTGGACTAGGTGGTCTTGGTCACTTGGCTGTGAAGTTTGCCAAAGCTTTTGGATTGAAAGTGACAGTTTTTAGCACCAGTATATCAAAGAAAGAAGAAGCTCTTAATCTTCTCGGGGCCGATAACTTTGTGATCTCATCTGATGAGCAACAGATGATGGTAAGATACCATACATACTATGTACTGGTAAAGTTCTTTGGAGTGGTGATTTGGTTGCTGAAAAACATGAGTGTCTTTTGTTATAGGCACTATCGAAATCATTTGATTTCCTGATTAACACTGCATCCGGAGATATCTCGTTTGATCTGTACTTGTCGCTGTTGAAGACTGGTGGTGTTCTTGCTTTGGTGGGGTTTCCTAAACAAGTGAAATTTAGCCCTGGAAGCCTAAGTTTGGGTATAATTATCTAAAAGCTCTGCATTTTTTTCTCCTTTTTCGATCATCAGTTCCTTATGATGCTGTGTCTCATGTTTCACAGGTATGAGAAGCATTGCCGGAAGCATAACTGGGGGAACAAAGCTAACACAAGAAATGCTGGAATTCTGTGCTTCCCACAAAATTTACCC
>CP025655.1:14987866-15004857 GCA_003576665.1 Ipomoea trifida | reverse complement strand
TATATATATTTAAAGAAAAGCTTTCCGCGGCACCCGCGGTAAGGGGTGCCGCGGATACTTTATAATTAAAAAATAAATAAATTATTTAATACTTTCTGCGGCACCACCTTACGGGTGCCGCGGAAAGCTTAAGCCTTTTAGCGACTCTAGTATAGGCTACACCTCCTACAGGTGTAGCTAATGTGCTATTCTATACTAGTGTGCTATTCTATTATACAGTTACATTAGTAATTTCAATACCATATCTCATGAAATAGGAATGCAAATACTTAGGGTAGTGATTTTGTGTATTCTATTGAGTGTTTATGTGCATTCTAGTATATAATTCTGTGTTTTATTGATTTCCAATAGCGCAATAACATTAAGTATAAAAAATTAGATCATTAATGTATATAGAAACATATAAAAGAATACACATATCATTTAATAGAATACACAATCAATAGCCTAAGTATTAGCATTACTATTTCATGAGGTATGATACTTGAAATCAATAATGTACAGAATTATATATACCAGAATACACAGATCATATACTAAAATACACAGAATTTATGAATAGAATACACAAAATTATTAACCTAAGTATTATCTTTGCTGTTTCATGAGGTATGATATTGGAAATCAATAATGTACAGAATTACATACTAGAATACACATAATCAATGAAAAGAATACACAGAATATAAGCCTAAGTATTATCTCTTATGTTCCGTGAGGTATGGCATTGAAAATAAATAATGGACAGAATTACATACTAGAATACACAGAATCAATGACTAGAATACACAGAATGTCAAAACAGAATACACAGAATATCATCACAAAGTACACAGAACTCATCTTATAAGTTAAGACCAATGCAATACGAAAAAACGAAAAAACGAAAAAATCGTTAATTAAAAGAATCAAAACGACGTCATTTTGAATCGAGGTACACAATGCATTATACACCCTAGTCCACGATATAAATTGCCCTACTTATCAGTTATCACTCGATCGAGTTCTAGTTGATGGTTTGAGATCCCGCTGCATGTTGATTTTGAATTCATAAGTTGGCGTGGGTGGTGAATGGTGGTGGCTAAGAGAAGTTGACGAAGTCCATAACAGTACGTACAAGCTATATATTAAAATCTATGATAGATATATATTATAAATAAAATAAGTATTTTGTCCAGGCGATTAGGTAAAAAATGACAGAAAGTTTTTATTTTTTATTAATACAACTAACTCTATTTCGAAGTACATTATAGTATCTGTTCATATATATACTTACTTTCTCAACCTGTTGAAACACAAAGAGTTAGTTTCAACTCCACTGGGACTCAATCTCGTGACCTCACGTGTAGGAGAGCCACTACATGCCATTTGAGTATAAAGTTAATGGCCTATCAATTGATCTCATGACAGAAAGTTTTTGTTAGTAATTTCTATAATGCAATGCTCTATCTAGTTATTTATTGAGCAATTGTTATACCATAAACTATGATCTATCTTACTTATAGATCCTGATCCAAAAATTATATATTTGTAATTATAAATACATAATACATTGTTAACATAATATTACTTTGGACCAGAATTTACAATAATGCAAAGTAGATCTAAGGCTGTCCACAATAGCCAATTTTGGCGCAAAATTTAAGAACTAAATTTGAGTTAAAGCCACACAACAAATGGGAATGGCTTACATGGCAATGAGATATTTGTCCTGCAATGTTGAGATTTTGCAGGTAAATGATGGGGCCCACCATTCAATAATTCCGCGCCTAACGCACGCGCCCGCCTGGGCGCATAAAATTATTATTATTATTTTTTTTTATTTCAGTTTTTATTTTCTTTTATTTTTCCTTTTTTTTTTCCTTCACCTTCATTTTCTCTTTACTAATCACACTTACAAAAACACCTCAAAATCTACGCCTAAGTTTTAACTATTGGGGAAGGCCTAACTCGATAGTATTTACAATTTTACATTGTGTTCTCCAAAGACTCCAATTATAACTTTTGAGTCACCAATTACGCTAACTCCCAGTGTCCTAATTTGCCTTTATTGGGAAGAAGACTTTTGAGGGTATGCGTGGGTGCTGACGTAATTGATGAGGACGATTAAAATAAAATCTCTTTTTATTAGTCTCCCACTCCTTGTGGTCTTTTGACGGTTAGGGTCACAGGGCGAGGAGAAAACCTCGTTAAAAGAACTAATATACTACGGAATATATATATTGATAAAGTTTTTTTTCCCTCTTAATTGAAATGTTTATAATTAAGTGAAGAAGTTAGTCATTGTGTTCAAATAAAAATTTTAAATATACCAAAAAAATAATTTTATTACATATATTCATAAATTCTACTCTCTTACTCTTACTCTTGACAAATAATGATATAATATTTTTATTATGTGAGTCTCAAAAAAAAGTGTCTACATCATAAATATGTGACGAAGTAGAAGTTAAGAATAAAAAATGAGAATTCATGTAATATTTTCCATATCTATATATATATGTCCAGAACAAGGATGATTCCAATTAAAACATTACAGGCTAAACACTATCTAGGACTGAAACATTTGGTAGTGAAACGGAATCCCATCTTCCTTCAATTCAAAGCTTCAATCTTTACTCTATGAATCATTCAATTACGTACATTTAATATATCTTGTACTGTGATTCTTTTTCCCAGATTAGAATCATCTGTGAAACACAAGCTAGCAAGCATGGCTTCTTCACCTTCAACACACAACTGCCTTGGATGGGCTGCCAGAGATCCATCCGGAGTTCTCTCTCCTTATAATTTCAGCCGCAGGTACACCTACAACCTATACTCTATATATAATTATATATATATAAAAAAATTGCACTTTTTGTTAAGTTATATGATAATTATAGAATTGAGTTAATTCCATTAAAGGCCTGATTTTTTTATGGCATTTTTAAGTTTAGCCTCAGATTATCATTTTTGTCATTTAACATCTGGCATTATTATTATTTTTTGACACTTTTCTATTTGTTGTAACAACATTTCTATCTTTTCATATTTTTCTTTTTGTTATTTTTCCGGTTTCAACCGGTTTAATTTTTTGTCATATTTTATCATCGTCCCTAGTTGTTAGTCGTGCTCATTTTTCATCATTATATTAAGTTACTATTGATGTTTATTTTTCGTCATTTTATTTACTTTTCATGTTCACTTTTCGTCCCTAAATTATATTAACTTTGCAAATTTCATCTCTTGTGTTTTTTAGTAAAGGGACAAAAACTATAACGTCAATATAATGATCAATAATTAGGAGGAATTATATTCTACCCTTACTTTATAACTTAGGAATGAAAAATTTAATTTTTCCTATATATATATTTATATATTAGCAACTCTTATCTGCCATATAATTATTAAATGTTGACAGGGTTGTCGGGAGCGATGATGTTTCGCTAGATATTGCATATTGCGGCATCTGTTATGCTGATGTTATCTGGACAAGGAATGAAGGAGGAACATCAAAGTACCCTTTAGTGCCTGGGTATGAATGATATGATGCCTAGCCTTCAACATATCATATGGAATCATATATTGACGTATAATATTTATTTGATTTTCTTTCTATCTGCCTAGCAGACATGAGATTGTAGGAATTGTGAAAGAGGTTGGGTCCAACGTTATTCAGCGCTTTAAAGTTGGTGACCCTGTGGGAGTTGGAGCTTATGTTAACTCTTGCAGGGAGTGTAAGAATTGTAACGAAAATTTAGAAGTTGAGTGTTCAAAGGGAGCTGTCCCTACTTTTGATGGCATAGATGCATATGGTACACTCACCAAAGGAGGATACTCTACTTACATTGTTGTTCATCAAAGGTACGGTGAACATAATATAATATCCATTCTCAGCTCACAATTTTTTCCAGTTGTTAGGATCCCGCGCCCAACAATTCCCTCCTAATACCTGAGAATCGGTGACCTAAAGCTATAGTTAGTAGCGAAAGTGTAACATTATTTCTTTATATATCGCCATAACATTTTCTAGAGGTGTTGGACTTGACCCTTTATTGGTCTCACCCAACACGGGTGATACTGACTATCATTTCCTTATATACCGTCATTACACTTTCTGAGAGGTGTTTGACTTGATCCTTTACCGGCCTTCATCTAACACGTACCGATGATAGTGTACTAGCATGCTTAACTATTATTTCCTTATATACTGCCACTACATTTTCTGAGAGGTGTTTGACTTGGTCCTTTACCGACTTCCACCCAACACCGGTGATAGTACTTAGATTGCTGACTATTATTTGTACAGGTATTGTTACAAAATTCCAGAAAGTTACCCTCTTGCCTCAGCAGCGCCATTGTTGTGTGCTGGAATTACTGTGTACACTCCAATGATGCGACATAACATGAATCAACCTGGTAAGTCTTTGGGTGTGATTGGACTAGGTGGTCTTGGTCACTTGGCTGTGAAGTTTGGCAAAGCTCTTGGATTGAAAGTCACGGTTTTCAGCACCAGTATATCAAAGAAAGAAGAAGCTCTGAATCTTCTTGGCGCCGACAACTTTGTGATCTCATCTGATCAACAACAGATGATGGTAAGATTAAAGTTCGTTGTCCAAATCAGAGTCATGATTTGGTTGCTGACAAAACATATATGGCTGTCTTATTGTTATAGGCACTGTCGAAATCATTTGACTTCCTGATTAACACTGCATCCGGGGATATCCCATTTGATCTGTACTTGTCGCTGTTGAAGACTGCTGGTGTTCTTGCTTTGGTGGGGTTTCCTAAACAAGTGAAATTTAGCCCTGGAAGCCTAAGTTTTGGTAAAATTATCTCATCTAAAAGCTAAGCTCTGCAATTTTTTTTTTTCAAAAAAATTCTCCTTTAATTTTTCCATGTTCCTAAGTTGCTTATGATGTTTCACAGGTATGAAAAGCATTGCCGGAAGCATAACTGGAGGAACAAAGCTGACTCAAGAAATGCTGGAATTCTGCGCTTCCCACAAAATTTACCCAGAAATTGAAATAGTTCCAATTCAGTATGTGAATGAGGCTCTTGAGAGATTAATAAACAAGGATATTAAATACCGTTTCGTGATTGATATTGGTAGTTCCCTCAAAACGGATGGATGAAGATCATCTTTGTGTTGTTTCAGCACTGCATGCTGCAGTTAATGACATGTTGGGGGCTAGCTAGTTGTAATAATTTATAATAAAGGACCTTGACAGTCCTCCCAGTTTATAGATTATGTTTTTGTATTCAAAGTTCAATAAAAGTTCATGTTGATGAATGATGAATGTTTGTTTAAATATTATAGAGAGTAATATTTATATACCAGCTTGGCAATATCGTCTCCATATAGAAGTGCTTGCTCTTCAATTTCTTTATTTTGGAGTTATTACATTTATAAATAGCTAATTAAATATGAGTCATATTGAGAGCGGAATCAAAACAATAAAAATCTTAATTAACTCAACCCATATCTTTAAAAAAATTAAATAAATAAAAAAGGTCTTTCTTTATTTTTTCTAAAATTTAGAATTATTACATTTATCAATTTATGTATTTATCTTTATTATAATACTAGTTTTATACGCGCATTGTGCGAATGGATTAATGTCCAATGTTTATATTTAAATAAATATTTGAAAGTATATCATTGCAAGATTATATAGGAGAAGTTTATACATAGGTAATTGAATGTCAAATTTGTTTATTTAAATATGTAACTCAAAGTATATGAATCCAAGATAATATAGGAAATTCATTATAATTATCACTAAAATAAATGTTTGCAACTTTGTAAAATCGATAGTCTAAATATATGGTCTAAAAATGATAGTATAAATAAATACTACTTTTGGTTTGAATTTTTCTAAGTATTCTTAATAATCTTTTGAGTAACATTGTCATTGTCTTCATCTTTACTATTTGTTCTCTTCCTTTTTGTTGTTAGTGTGCTATTTGTAATTGGGTTATTGTTGGTGGCATAGATGACAACGTTATGCAATGAGATTATGATATAGGAGCTATGAACTTTCCTTTAGGTGTTCTGCTTGAGGTTCATTTTGTTTAACCATTATTATTGAATGAGTTATTGTGGATAAAAAAAATCCCTAGTTTAATGAAAAAGATTAAATAAATTAGTAAAAATTTGAAAATTTTAAATATGATGTATTCCAAATATATTAAAAGGTAGTTTCTCGCTTCAATCTGTTGGGTAATGGGTTATTTGAGTACTTTCATTGTCAACAATCCCTCAAGTAGTTAATATGATTGGTTTCAAACTATTTTTTTTAATTTTTTTCATGGTATTAATAAAATACTTGGTAAATAAATATATAAGATAATAGACAATGTAATGAATCTTTGCATGAGAGAAAATAAAGACAATATAACTAATGAAATTATTTCTCTTATTTAATTTAATTTTTGATAATGAATAATTTTTTCAAATAAAGGTATTGTAGACACATAATTCTAAATTAAAGAAATACATATGTATCATTTTTTGTTGTAGCTACTAATTTATTTAATTTAATAAGAGTAAAATAGATTGAGGAACTTAATTATGCCAAATTTGATTGGGATGAGGTTCGAACCTAAGACCTTTCTTATAGAAATTAATGGGTAAGTTAAAAGTTAACGGAATATGAAAGGAGAAGAGAATATTTAACGGAAAATCTTAACGGATAATCATATAATTAAGGATAAATTAGGAAATCTCAAGGAAAAATATAAATCTAAACAATCTGTGATAAGTGTGTATTTGATCATATTTTTACCCCATATTTAAATCCATTTTTGCCACTAAATATTATGATTATGTTCATAATTTTCTTCATAGAGATAAGTAATTGAAATTTGTTATATCTTGATCATAATTGATGAATTGAGCATAATTATACTACTTAGTATTATTTCTAATCTGATCATCTTAAGATTTATTCTTGTGTAGTAGCAACCCAACAAACAAAGTGTACTGGTATTGGTGTGGTGTGCTTGAAGACAACAAGAAAAGGACAAAAGAAGATGGTGGATTAGCACAAAGTGACAAAAGACAATTAAAATATATGTTAGTGATGGAAACATTGTGGAGGAATTTCAGGCCAAAAGTGAAAAACAAGAAAGGTGGAAGAATTTATGGCCGTAAACAATGAAAAGCATCATAATTTCCGGATTAGGAGCTCCGCGCTGCAAATTCTCGACGCGTCGAGAGGTGGGCTCGACGCGTCGAGAGTGTCCCGTATGCATCGGTTCTAGCGAGATTAAATTCTCGACGCGTCGAGAGGTGGGCTCGACGCGTCGAAAAAATTGCCCGAACCGCGAATCAACTTTGCAAATTTCTAGTTTTGCCCCTTCTTTTGCCCAACTATAAATACCCCTCATTTCTCCATTCTTCAATATCCAATTTTCAGATTAGCTTAATCCCTTTTCTCTCTTTAATCCTTTCCTACTCCTTTCAAAATGTAGACCTCCAAGTGAGGATTGTTTAGTAGTGTAGGAGTAGATTAGGATTTATTTTGTAATAAGAAGAGAGATGATGCAAGATTAGGAGCTTCAACCGTTGGAACGAGGAGAAAGCGATGAGAATTTCTTTCCCTTCTTTCCTTACTTATCTTGAATTAATCTTGTATCTAGATGCTTGTTCTTAATTTATTTGGATTATGGATTGTGTTTATGTCTAGATTGTTGTTTGTTCTTATTTATTTTGAATTGTTAGTTTAGCTTCTATGAGTTGTTGTGTGCAAGATTTATTATTGAAAGCATGTGATTATTGGATCCAATTGCATACTTGTTTGTTGTTGTGTCACGATGAGAATCGGGCATGACTAGAACACTCTTGCCACACCTATGATTTATACAATGCGAGAGCTTGATAAATTGTAGGGGGATTTCTCGGTTAATCTTCGGTTCCTTCACTGGCGAGAGCGGGTTGGAATTTAGAAGTTAGTCAAAACGGTTCCTTCTCTAGTGACAGGGGTTGGAATCTAGAGGTTAGTTTAGGCTACCTCCTCACAACTTGTGGGATTAACTTGGGTTTGGGAATGTTGATTTGCTTAGGATCTTTAAAACGAGCCTCGCTTGTAAACTACGAGAGTAGATAACTCGCGGTTTGGCACACTCGGGTAGATCACGAGAGTGACACCGGGGACTTTAGTGCATTTCCTCCATTCACAAGGGATAGAACTTCTTTTCTACATTTGTTTGACACATGATAGACATTGACCCGATCCATATCCTTACCTATGTTGCATCTTATATATCTCTCTTCATTTGTTGCATTTATTTTTGTTATTTATTTTTATTGCTAAAACCATGTTATGACCGAACTAGCTTCACAAGAATCAATCCGAGTTAGTGCTTGACCAACCATTCCCTGTGGATCGATAACCCCGGAATACTCCGGGTATTTGCGTGTACCTAAAAGCTACAACCAATCTGAACCGTCCATTATGATTAAATAATTTGACTGCCATTTTTTGTACCTATTTTAGGCCTAACTCTCTTTGGCTCTTATTAGTATAGTAGAAGTTACAAGTTAAAAATTATTTTTCACATCTTTTTATTATAATTATTATTAATCTATATAACTATTATAAATTTTAATTTATAATTTTATTTTAATATATATAATAATTATTATCATCTTTAAAATTATTAATATTTTATAAAAAAAATAACTTTGTAATAGATTTATGTTCATGTTTTTTTTTTAAATGAACCTAACAAAAAAAATATAATAATTTTTGAATTTCAGGCAAACAAAAAAAATATCATTTTCTAACTTTAAGCGGAGCACCATAAAATGAAAATATTTTTCAAAAAATAATTCATTTTAGAGAAAATATTTTTTCATTTTTCCAAATAGATCCTTAATGAATTTGCAATAATGAACATGTAGTAATAGTTTAATGAACCTGTAGTACATGGTAATTTAATAACCATGCAGTAGTACGTGATTTAATGAACTTATAATGATAAATTTGTAGTAATGATTTAATCAACTTATAGTTTTAATTTAATGAACATGCAGTAATGACTTAATATAATTATATATTAATTAAAAAATAATAATTACTTAACCAAAAACTTTGTGGTCTAGTGGTACCCGGTTGCACCCCTACATAAGAGGGAGTTAGTTCGAGCCTTAATGGATGTGATATTGGCTCTTTGTACTTCATTTGGTTCAGAAAATAACTATGTATTCAGTAATACTGCATGTTTCTTCTAACAATTAAATACTCATTGTTAAACCGAGTTGTATTGAAAGTAAACATCATTAAATAAATATCCTACTATTTTTAGAATCCGGCACCATATTCAATTGACACGGTAAAATTTTTTATATTTTAAATAATAATTAGTTATAATATGCGTATTGCGCGATTAAACTAATAACCAATATGAAAATTAAAATAATTAAATAATTAATATAATTTTTAAATATAAATGTTAATTAATATAAATATAACTTATAATTTTTAATATAATCAAAATGAGTATTTTCAACTTGTAATAAAAGTGGTAATACAGATAAGTATTCTTGCAGATAATTATGATCGAAAATAAAAAATCATGCCCTAAATTTTTTTATATTTAAATAAAATAAGTCTTCTTAATGTTATTTTGATGACCATTATGAGTTGGTAAAACTTAACTTGTTTTTTTTTTTTGTTGAAAGTGACATGCTTATAATAGACTTATTAATGTTGTCAAAAATAATTAAATAGTTATGCAATAAAATTATACCATACGAATTCATAGGTTTTCCTCCTGTATATGTGACAGGATAATTGGGCATCAACACCTGACCCGAATCATCAGCACTGACCCGAAGGCAACAAACGGTCACCCATTACACAAAGACGACACATTGATGGGATGATAATTAATCTAACGGCTCTCCATTATCACGACCCAACACTCAATGAATGCTCACCATTACCAGCACTCAATGTAGCTCACCATTTCCAGCACTCCGTTACACTCACTAGAAGAAGAGCCGTTGCAGCCATAGTATAAGTAGCAGACTTGTGGTAGAGGATGGGGACCTGGTTTTGCCAAACGAACACTCTTGTACTGATTACTCGTTGTATTTCACTATTACTATTCAGATCTCAATATACCCCAGTAAAATTTTTACCGTCATTGGTGCTTTCATTGAGAGCTGAGGCCAAATCTCAGGCACAGCTCTACATATTACAAAAGATGGTCGTCCGGTGTCTTCCATCCATGACGTCGCCTCCTCATCCACCAACGGCGTCGCCTCCTCCTTCTCCAGCGGCGCCTCCTCATCCACGGCGTCGCTTCCGCATCCACAGCATCGCCTCCTTATTCACCAATGGCGTCGCCTCCTCCTTCTCCAGTAGCGTCACCTCCTCAAGTGGCGTCACCTCCTCAAGTGGTGTCACCACCTCAAGCAGCGTCACCTCCTCAAGTGGCGTCACCTCCTCAAGCAGCGTCACCTCCCCAAGTGGCGTCACCTCCTCAAGCAGCGTCACCTCCTCAAGCAGCGTCACCTCTTCAAGTGGCGTCACCTCCTCAAGCGGCGTCACCTCCTCAAGCGGCGTCACCTCCTCAAGTGGCGTCAACTCCTCAAGCAGCGTCACCTCCTCAAGCCGCGTCAACTCCTCAAGTGGTGTTACCTCTCAAATTCCGTGAAAATAAAATTAAAAAAGAAAAAAACTTTATTCCCTTAGGGCTAGCACGAGATCCGATCTCGCTAGCTACCTGACGGGAGGGTGTTTTCTAGGTAAAGCTTAAGGTTTTGCTACGAAAACACCACACTCTATTCTCTTAGGGCCGGCATGAGATCCGATCTGGCTAGCTACCTGACGGGAGGGTGTTTTTCCGGGTCAAGCCGAAGGCTTGGTTTCGAAAACACCACACTCTAGTCCCTTAGGGCCGACACGGGATCCGATCTCGCTAGCTATCTGACGGGAGAGCGAACCTTCGACCAAGCATATGGCCAGTCGAAGTGAGCTCACACGCAAAACGCCAAAAAAAAAAACAAACAAAAAATAATAATAAATATGCCGAGGTCATAACCTTGGCCAATTTGGGCCGAGGTCGTCGCCTCGGCCAATTTTTGCCGAGGTCGTCACCTTGGCCACAATTATCATACTGTTCGAAAAAAAAAAACAATTTTACACAAGTCATTACTCCCAAACCACCTCAACCACCCTCGTTGGCTTGGGAGTGTGGAGACTGGTGACAGGATAATTGGGCATCAGCACTTGACCCGAATCATCAGCAATGACCCAAAGGCAACAAACGGTCACCCGTTATACAAAGACGACACATTGATGGGATGATAATTACTCCAACGGCTCTCCATTATCACGACCCAGTACTCAATGAATGCTGATCATTACCAGCACTCAATGCAGCTCACCATTTCCAGCACTCCGTTACACTCACTAGAAAAAGAGTCGTTGCAGCTATAGTATAAGTAGCATACTTGTGGTAGAGGATGGGGACCTGGTTTTTGACACACGAACACTCTTGTACTGATTACTCGTTGTATTCCATTATTACTATTCAGATCTCAATATACCCCGGTAACATTACACACGAACACTCTTGTACTGATTACTCATTGTATTCCACTATTACTATTCAGATCTCAATATACCCCGGTAACATTTTTACTGTCAATAGGCTGAGACCTCAATTGAAACCAAACTCTTCAACTTGCAAACTCTTATTGATATTTCGAAATACTAATTTTTTTTGGACCATGCTAAAGACCCCTACAATTACCACTTCTTAATATGTCATCTTTTTTTATTCGATATGTAGATTTTTTATTAATTAACTCAAGGTAGGGTAAATTTTTAAAGTAGAAAGAAATTTTGTAAAAAATACAATAGATCAACTTGTGATAAAATGTATATTCTATTTGAAGAAATATTGTTTTTTGAATAGAAAATTAAAATTTTACTACAACGGATAATGTTTGATTTAAGCAAAGAGATAATAATGTATTCTTAAAATAATTCTGATATGTCTATCATTCATATTCATTTAAGCTGACAATTCAAAAAATATATAGTAGCTTCACTTTTTTAATGGTCCAAAAAAATAAATCAAACTCAAGTAAAATATTATTATTATTTTTAATTGTTATCACAGATAAAAGAATTCCAAAAAAATCACTAGTTCTTTTTGGGTACACTAATTTAATTGTAATAATAATAATATAAAAAAATGCCTATTATTATTATTATAATAATAATAATAATAATAATTATTATTATTATTATTATTAAAAGGTTGAAAAATATTTTGCATTAAGTTAAGTCAATAATAATAATAATAATAATAGGTGAAAATGAAAACATAAAAAAAATGATAAATTTAAAAATATCATATTATTGTACTTGAAAGATTACACTAATGGGTCCGATAAAAAAATGTTGACAAGAATTAAATATATTACCAATAAAAAAAAAAAAAATAACAATAGACCTATTATTTCTCCAATAATTATTTCACTTTTTAGACCATCTTTATTCTTGCAATATTCTATCACTTCCAAAACTGAATCCTACTTCCACATCATCAAATTTACAATTTCTTCACTATTTTCTCTACATCTCTACAATACTCTCACTTTCATAAGTTGTCAATTTTCAAATCACATTATAATATAATAACAAAATAATAATATAATAAATAAATACAAAAAAAAAATAAAAGGTAAAATGGCTGACATCCGGCAGCCTTTTGTAGTGGCTTGAAAGCTTTTTTTTTTTTTTTTGAAAAGGAAAAAACGAAGGTTGCATTAATAAACACTCTAAGGGGGGTGTATTCAATCACGACTTTCATGAACTTTTAAATACTTTTATCAACTTTAAAAGTTTGGTGGTATTCAATTAAGACTTTTATAAACTCTTTAAAAGTATACCTGTATTCAATTAAAACTTTTCAAAACTCTTTAAAAGTATACAGGTATTCGATTCAGAATTTTATAGAGTTATTAAAAGTCTACTGGTATTCAAAAAGTTACTGACTTTCACAAACTCTGTCAGAATAGGATTTCTATAGACTTTCTCTTCATTAATATAAATAGATGAAATCCAACCCTCCAACCCCAAACTTTTCAATATTCTCTGCACACTTTTTTTCCTCTATCTAAACTAGGCAAATTTTCCATCAATTTTATGGTACGTATCAAATCTTTCACAAATTTTTTTTTTTTATGTTCAAGCAAATTTTTTGTTGCCATCACAACAAAATAATTGTTGCGATCGCAGCTAAAAAAAATTGCTGCAATCGCAGCAACAAATATGCTGCGAACAGCAGCAGTAATTTATTGCTGCTGTGCATTTTTGCTGCAACCAGCAGCAACTTGCTGCTGGTTGCAGCAAATTTTTTAAAATTTATAATTTTTAAATTTTAGTTAATTAATATATTTATAATTTTATATAATTATATGTTTATTACTCAACATTAGTTGTTTCATTAGTTCAAGAAATATTTTTATTGGTTATATTTATAAAAATTGATTATATTTTGTTTATGAATAATATACTCTATTTTTGTGACATCAATATTTTTTTTTTGTAATTTATACAATGCACTAATTTATAGATAATATATTAATAGAAGTTATGGAATGTTTGTGAGGGTGTATTCAATTTAGAGTTTTAATGACTTTTGTAAACTTTTTAATATGAAAAAGTTTTTAAAAATCTATAAATGTTTACTCTATGGATATTTATAAACTCTTACAAAGTTTATAAAAGTTTAAAAAATTCTAGGAAAGTTTACAAAAACTCTACAAAAGTCAATTAAAATTCATCACTTTAAAAGTATTTAAAAGTTCATGAAAGTCGTGATTGAATACACCCCCCTAAGTCATGATTTAGAGCAAATGAAATAAAGAGAGAATCCGAATCAAACTAGACCGTACTAGTAAAATGAGAAAAAGCATAACTAGCCAAAAGGTGAGAAACTGAATTGGCAGTTCTGCGAACATGACGAAACACAACGTTTTGAAAACTTGAAAGCAAAAGATTGATGTCTTCTAAAAGCAAACCAAATGGGGAAAGATTCAGCTTTTGGAGACTAGTAATCAGAAGCTCAACATCCATTTCCACAATGACACCATCCCAATGATAAGTCTTTAGCCAGCTTAAAGCCTCACAGACTACATACTAGAGCTTCAGCCTCTCGGGGTTGTAAGGTTCCAGAACGCATAACTGATTGAGCAGCCACAAAGAGCAGTTGATTATCGCGGAGAATCCAACCCAGTCCAACGTGATTCATATCACGTCGAACAGAAGCATCAATATTCAACTTTAAAAAACTATTAGCAAGCTCTCTGATCTCCACTCAGTCTGCATGGCTTAGGTACTGGAGATGTGCTTTGTACAATCTGGTTGAACACGCCTCCAATCCTTGTGATAGGGCAATGACAATTGCAAAACAGTTCGTGTAGGAGTATCCAACATTCTCCAAATTTTCCTATTTTGCGCTTCCCAAATACCCCAATGAATAACTATCAAATGAGTAAGTTCAACCTGGGAAAGAATATCATCATCAGCTGAGCAACCTCAGGGCATACCATCCCATAAGCATTTCATACCCCTTTCGTAAAATCACACTTAGCAAAAATATGCAATGTTGATTCCGCAATCCTGCCACACAAAGCACACAAGCTATCACACGGCACACAGCGGGTTCTCAAAATATCTTTGGTAGGCAAGGTAAAGGAATACATATTCCAAAAGAATCATCATTTGATTTTAGAGGAAGCAAATAATTTCACATAGCAAACCATTCTTTCCAACCAGTAGCTACACACTCACCCAACAAGAATCTGTTGGCACTTTTTACCGAATAAAATCCAGTGACCTCCCACTCCAAAATATACATTCCGGATTAGAGGTGAGAGGAATAGGTAACTGCCTAATCAAAAGCTTATCACGGTCATCAAACAAATCATTTAAAATATCCTCATCTCAAGATGTGTGGTCTAAGTTCATAAGGGAGAGTGATATGATGAAGCTGACTGTATATAGGAATACCTTAATAGAAGGATGGGTAGTGTTGGTAGCCAAGGGTCATCCCAAACTTTAATTGTATTGCCATCTTCTAACTTTAAAACCCTCCCTCAAACAGTTTGCAACCTCTCACATACTCCTCCAAACATAAGAAGAACGACCACCTAACTTAGAATCAAGAAAAGAGGTCGTAGGGAAATATTTAGCTTTAAAAACACGGGTTACCAAAGAATCAGGCCTTGTCAAAAAACCCCACCCCTGCTTACCTAATAATGCAATATTCATCGCATGCATTCTTCGGAAACCCATCCCACCCAAAGATTTTGGCTTACAAAGGTCAACCCAACATTTCCAACGAATACCCTTCCTAGCCTCACACCCCCACCAATAAGAATTCATTAGTTTTTCCAATTCATCACAGAGACCCTTTGGCAACATAAAAACCTGCATATCATAGTTTGGAATAGACTGCAAAATAGTTTTAAGAAGGACCTCCCGACCCGCCACGATTACCCCATTGACCAATCCTAGCTTTTATTTTGTCTTTTATCTAACACAGAACATTATTCTTCCAACGCCCAATTAACCCCGGTAAGCCTAAATAGTAACCACCCAAACCAGTTTGACGGACCCCATCTCAGTACAAAGCATATCCTATCCTCCCAACCCACATTTGCACCAAAAGTCATCACAGATTTCTCAAAGTTTACAAGATGCCCACTGGCAGTGCCAAAAACCTTCAAAATGTCGTTTACCGCACCAGCCTCCCTATAAGTAGCTCTATAGAAAATGAGAAGGTCATCAGCAAAACATAAATGAGTTATCCCCGGAGCGGTTCTAGCAATGTGAACTCCTTATAGCAATGTGAACTCCTGTAATACCCCCCCCCCCCTCTCTTCCTGCACCTGAAGCATCCCACTCAAACCCTTCACAACAAGAAGGAACAAGTAAGGTGACAAAGGATAATCGCCTTGGCGAAGACCCCAACTAGGAATAATAAGACCCCAAGCTTCCCCTCCAATAAAATAAAACATGATAATCTACCGTAGATATACAAGCTGTCATAACCCTAGCCCACTACTCATTAAACCCCATTCGTAACATAACAACCTCCAAATACCCCCACTCAACTCGGCTTGAAAGCTTTTAAGCCACATAGAATTAAAACAATTTTTTAAATATCACTTAGACTTGCAAATGCTCCACTTGCGGTGTTAATATTACTATTAACATAGTTGACGTGGTTGACATCATCTTCCATATCATGATACTTACATGTGAACTCATATATTATTTAATACATATTTAAAATTAATTACTTTTACCAATATGTCCAAAATAAGTACTTACATATATGCTCATATTGAGATTTGAATACTCCATGCTCTTGCATAGTATAAGCTATTCACTATCACTTTACTACGCACTCATCTTGTCAATTTATTGCAAAGTATAATTAAATACCATTAATAAATAATGCAAAACAATTTATTTGTATTAAAAAGTTTCATAAAATTCAGAATAAATATATATGTAAAAATTTATTAATTTACATTAATAAAAAATTAAGAGTCATTTCCATTTTTGGTCCTACTGTTATTGGGGCATTGCCAATTTTAGTCCACTTCATTAATTTTTGCCACATTACATCCAGTCTTATTTAGTTCTTGCCACTTTTAGTCCACCGTTAAAATTTTCGTCAAATGATCGTTCAAAACAGGGGTATTTTTTTTGTCTTTTCATGCTTTGCTCATCTCCTTTACCCTTTATAGTTGTTTTCCTTACACATTTTCATTTAATGAAGAGGTCCGGCGGAAGTCATGTGAGCCACATTACAAAGTCATGGCTTTTGTCGGACCTCTTTATTGGATGAAAATGTGTAAGGAAGACCACTGCAAAGGGTAAAGGAGATGATTAAAGCATGAAAAGACCAAAATATCCCTATTTTGGACGGTTATTTGACGAAAATTTTAACGGTGGACTAAAAGTGGC
>CP025655.1:14958472-14977847 GCA_003576665.1 Ipomoea trifida | reverse complement strand
AATAAATATCATTAGCTTTGTTACCTTCCAGACTTCGAACGCCGTATTCCTAATCCTGAAACGTCGCCGTTTTCGTATGGGCGGGAATTTTGGCCAAGTGCATTAACTGCTCTTCTTATGGCTTTTTTTATAATAGAGATATAGATAGCAACAAGAGCAGCAATAAATGCAGCATATACACGTAATGGGGAAGTTTTTTCACAGTTTCCCGCCCACGTGCAAACGGCGCCGTTTGACATACGGCCTTTGTAAGATAGTAACCAGCGCGTCTTTACAATAGGTTTTACCAACGTTGTAACATTAAATTTAGTGGTTTAATGTGATCCAATTCCCGAAAGTTATTTTCAAATTAGCCGCAAACAAGACAAAGGTTAATATAATAGTAAACCGAATCGTCGCTAACGATTCGGTAATCCATGAGCAATTATAGAGCTCCTTCACGCTCAGCATTATATACATGCATATGTATACGATCTCCATAATGCCTTCTTGGATATATATACTCTAGCCGTCATTAACGGTTAGAGTACCAAGGCAAACATAAATACATTACATTTAGAACTCTGAAGCTTATAGACATCTACATATCAGATATATATTACATGCCATATTAAGCTTGGGAATACATAAAGATACAAAAAAATTCTCCAGTGCTATTCTCTTTTGCGTTCTGCTGCTAATCGATTTTCTGGCCGTTCTGCTGCTATGGGGATGTATTGTCTTGCCAACCAGTTGAAAGCCTGGAACAGACGGAGTGCCATTAAGATAAGAGTGATGCGTACCTACTGTGTAATGGAAAGGAGAGGCTCTACTCAGATCAAGAGCAGAGAGGTGATCTTTCATGACGAAGATGTAAGTATTCTAACCCTGTAAATTATCTGTACATAAATACTTTCCGAACCTGCAAAAAAAATAAATTCCATGTTAGTTTTTCTGTACATAAATACTTCACGAAAATGCAAAAAAAAAAAATCAATTCCATGTTAGTTTTTCTGTAAAAATGCTTCATTAATCTGCCAGAAATTTTGTGTTTTTAATTTCTCTGTATTTTCTGTTTCGGTACCAAAATAAGTCTTTCAAATCCCATACCGAAACAGAAAACTTTTTATTTTGTTTTGGTTCAATCTTTTTCGACAAATGCTAAGCAAATAAATATGTATTTATCTCTTCAGGGGACTGTTATGCATGCCCATATACCAAACGACATCCTTCCTTAATTCCTTAACAGTTTTGTTGAAGGATCTGTCTATTGTGTCAAAAACTTTTTTGTGGTAGCCAACTGGCATACTTATAAAACCAGTATGCATGAATACATGTTGCAATTCAATGGTGAGACTATTATGAAAGAATATAGGTCTGCAAATTTCCCTAGACACATGTACAGAATCAGGTCATTCCAAAGTTTGAGGAATACCCCAAGCATAAATGACAAAGAGCTGTTTGGTAAGCATTCAAATCTAAATCTTATGTCCATTATACTAAAATCTTAATTTTCTCTCGATTAGTTTACAAAAGTTGTTTCTTTTGTCTGCCTTTCTTTTGACAAAGTTATGTTTCAATTAGATTTGATTGGTCGAGTTGTTCAAATACATGCTCCACAACAGAAGACCATCAATGGCAATGATACTAGACTAATTGATTTTGTTATAGAAGATTCACAGTAAGAAATGTATTATCTGTTTTTTACCATAGACAAACTTTTATGCAGGATGTTGTTAACTAAAAATTTGCTTATTATTGCTTAGGGGTAATCGTCTAACCTGTACTTTTTGGGATGACCATGTTGCCAAAATTGAGCCTTTCTATGAATCTCCTGGTAATGAGCCATTGTATGTGCTGATCCAGTTCTGTAGACTGAAGTTTGGTGTTAGAGGTAAGTGACATCACTGTTTATCAAAGTACTTTAAATCATAATCTAAATGTTTTCCTATACTAACATACACATATATAATTTCAGATGGTGATGTAAAAATCTGCTCCTCCTATGATGTCACTCAAATTCACTTTAATATTGATTGTCCTGAAATGCAGCAGTTTAAAAAAAGGTAACTTTACATTAATTGAGTTCTTTTTTTCATGGGGTTTTGTTTTGTTATTAACTCTTATTTATAATTTACAGTATGACAGAGCTGTCACAGCTTACACCCATGGGGAGTATAGCTTCCATGTCTAGCATGAGTTTCACAAACACTCATGATGATTCGAGCACTCAATCTCTGGAGCTCATTACTATTAATGATCTCTACTACACTGAAGATGTAAGCAATTATTTTGGATTACATTTGCTAATTCTGTTTCATTAATTTAATATCTGTATTGTTTTTTTTCTAGTTTGGTGACTTTTGGATAGCTGCAAGGGTAAATGGTGTGGAAAAACCAAGTGTTTGGTTTTATATTTCCTGTCCTAAGAAGGGTTGTAATAAAGCACTCAAACTTTCTGAGGGTGTCAATAAGTGTTTCAAATGTAATGAAATCCCTAATGGTAGTGTTAGAAAGTATAAACTTAGAGTGCGTGTAGTTGATATGAAGGGTACTGCATCCTTTTTGATATGGGATAGGGAATGTGTTGATTTGCTAGGTATTCCAGCAGAAGACCTATATGAAAGGAACTTGAATGTAAGCTTTTTCTAAATTTGGAGTAGGTCCTATTTTAAGTTCATATTTATTTTATTCTCAACCCTTATATCTAATCTGTAGCTTCATATTTTCAGAACCTTGGACACATAAAGGAGATACATGAACTCAAAGGGAGGACAATGCTTTTCAAGATTTCAGCAAAGAAGGAACACTACGTTCGTCGTAATATCCCATTTCCTGTAGTGAAAATTAAAACTGACCAGTTAATGCTGCAACAACTCTGCCCCAATCTTCTAGCTTTAGATGAAAATGACTTTAACTCTGACGGACCTATAAGCGAGGGGGATGATAAATTTTTGGAGGTAGTGTGTTTGTTTTTTTTTAACTAAATGCAGTTAAACAGTGAGTCTTCCTCAAATGCTAACTTTGGTTAATATATGTTTTCAATGGTCAGGGGTTTGAGAGTGATGAGGGGGAGAGTCCGGTTGCTCTGTTGCCTCCAACGAGTAGTACAGATTGTACTACTGATGGACCTGTCAAGCGTTGTTTGCTTGATTCATTCTCCTCAACCAAGGGTGGAAAGAAAGTGAAGCAATCTCATGTCAAGCTAGAGAAGATCGATTGACTGTTTTCTATGAATGTTTTGTAATGAAATTTGGGTTACTATTGTGATTGACAGTTATGTTTTGTTTTTTGTGTTTGTTTCTGTTTTTAAGGTTCTGAACCCCGACTTTCGCTATTGGTTATGTATTGTTAGTGCTTTTTATTTTGGTATTAAATCTCAGATTTCCAGGTCAAACCAGTTTGTTTCAAGATCAAAGTGGCATTCCTAACTAAACCACTTTGTGAATTTTGTATTATTGTTGCAGGATTGCAGGTCTAAGGGCAGGAGATTTAAACCAGAAAATTGGTTTTTCCAGCTTTCTGTTTTAAACTGTACACTAAATATCCCTATTGGTTATGTATTCTCACTGATTCTTATTTTGGTTTGAAATACAAACAATTGCAGGTCAAACCGTTGTGGATCAAAATAAAAGTGGCATTCCTAACTAGACTACACTTTTCATTTTCTAGGATTGTTGCAGGATTCAAGGTCTAAGGGCAGTACATGTAAAGTAGAAACTTTGAGCAAAGTTGGACCACTGCTATAACCTAGCAAAACTGTCGACACTTAGTATGTACTGCAGTTCTGAAAATTGTTTTGTTGTATTGGCTTAGTAACATACATTCCATTTGTATTCAATAAATTATATTTTAAAAATTTGTTTAGTTGTATATGCTTAGTTCAGTGTTTATTATGTAGATCAGTTCAGTATTTGCTCAGTCGAAATACTATGTCAACAAATGACCATACATTTCTAGGAATTTAATCAACTAATCCAGCACAAAAAATAAACTAACCTCACACTGTATTACTAACTAATTAAGAATATTTACAACTATTTTCAAAAAAAAAAAACATACGTACAAGTGACTTACCTTTTCACCTTCACAAACAGTGTGTCAGTTATTTTCTTCATTCATCCTTAGCATATAAACTGAGATATTGACATTAGCAATTAGAAATTCTAGTGCTAGAACAATTCAAAAATGTAGCAGTAATATAAATGAACAGAAAGACAATACTCTACACAGTGACAGTTGGTAATTTACAAACTGATGGTGTGTCTTTCAATTCAACATTTTTAAAGACATGGTACTATCCAAGCTTTTAAATTATGACCAGTACTCTGTATTAGTTTTTTAATAGAGATTTTAATAGATTGGTCATTTCTAATAGACCAAATTGTAAATAAAGAAAACCAGTACAATTTTTTCAGGCAGATTATACCAAATTGTAAATAAAGAGAACCAGTACAATTTTTCTATTATTCTATCATCTCAGTCAAATTGGATCATTATTTTAATTAATAACTAATTATAAAATTAATAGGTGACTTATCTATTTCACAGCACTGACAGCATGTGTGTTGTTTGCTTGATTCATCCTGAGTATATGAATACCTCGCTTCTGCAATCAAAGATTATCAAGGCCAAAAAAAACCTTGAAATTGTGTGGTTAAATAGAAAAAAAACCTATTAAGTTAATATGTATTAAAACTGTAGCAGTTTAGTTGACAATTAGAAAATCAATCCAGTGAACATTAGGCTAACAATTCAGTTAAAAAAAATCAATTCAGTGAACATTAGGCTAACAATTCAATTAAAAATTGTCAATAAAATATGCATCAGTGTAATTATTTGGGCACATATAAAGTTAATCATCATTATGCAGCTAAAATCATTAATGGCATGTAAGTCATTTAGTCTTCCAATGTCATACTGGAAAAAACAAAATTCCCCTCCATTATTGATGCTTATTACCTACATTATAAATACTACCTATTCACTTTACATGAGACACAGAAAAAACTAATAACCAAATGCAAGCATGAGGAAGCTCACCAAATCAGCAGTCATCGGCACTAAAAGGAAACATCCATCCAATGAGAAAGGTACTCACTGTGAATCTTTTACATTTCAAATGGTTTTAGATGGCATTACGTAGGTTAGATATTTAGAGTCAAAATTTCTAACCGACTAAAACATAGTAAATTTCTATTACCATTTAGCAACTAAACCACTCTATGTACTGAGAGTTTTTCTATTACCATGAACACTAATTGTAGCCAAATTTCAGTAATGGTAATAGAAATGTATCAACAAACTGAAATCAACTTAATTTTTTTTAGACAAATTGCAAATTTTCAGAACTCAGGGCAATTCATTAACTGCATAATAAGGCAATACAAATTTACAGTGAATAGGTAGACTTCTAATTGAGTATTCAACATATTTGAAGTGTCATTACATACCACAAACTGAAACTTTACCAAATACCCTAGGTTTAAAGTTTAAAAAATTGACAGTCCAGATTTCGTGCAAGATTAAGAACTGAAAACAAAATTAATACAGAAATTACCAAATACATTAGCTTGAAACTTCATTTTCATAGTAAAGCTCAGTGAATCAGTACATAGTCTAGTCGTCCGTAGTTTTGTTTCAACAAACCTGCAAGTTTCATCGGAAAAGACATGCATTTCAAAATTAAGCAGGTCTGAAATCGTAGATCTACTATCTAAGAACCTAATACTAAAAATTTTAGTAACTTACCAGTTCATTGTTCTTCATCTTGCACAAAAATCCTTTTCGAGACATGGAAATGGTATCGGTACCTCAAGTCGCCGATTAACGGCGATGTTATGTCGTTTACGGCTAGGTTGAGCGATATATGCATGGATTAAAGATCTGGGTTCGTAGAGTTACATATATTAGTGTAATAGCAGGAGAGAAATGGAGGTTAGAGTAGAGATGGAGAGATGTGCAGATGGGAGATCCAAAATGAACACTACGGATGAATCATCTTAGCTTTTGTTTTTTATTAAATATATATATATATATATATATATATATATATATATATATATATATAATACATATATTACACACTGTATAATGGTGTGTCCGTATATTATATATATATATATAAAATAAATATATATTAATAATTTTGTCTACGTATATGTAGTTTATACATATATACGCTAAAATATTATACTACAATGTGTGTAAAATATTTCATGTAATTTTTTAAGCTAATGTTTACAAAGTATATGATTGTTAAGTAATAAGTATAATATTAGTGTATACTTGCTTATTTTACATAATGGTCTTTCAGAATGCAGAAAACAACAATACAGACAATCAACATCATGTGTTGCCAACAAGAGAACCACATCATGTTCCACCCACGGATCCTTACATATTTGGCGTGTTTGAGAACTCTATAAATACGACATTGCCCATTTATAATAATAGTAAGTATTTCACATTAGTATTGCATTTTTTTAGTATTTAAAATGACAATTATATTTTATTTTAAGTAATTTTATGTATTTTAGTTATATATATAATAATTTCTACCCACAACTCATTATTTTGCAGGTGGTAACTTAATAAAGTCCAATTGTAGTTGTAACACGCCACTATCCCAATTGGGCAGCTTCAAGAAAGGTAATAATAGAACCTCGCATTTTTATATAAGCTGTTTACAAAATTAGTTATTAACATTATATTAGGTGTAAAGTATTTTGACTCATTTTATTTTCTCTTTTTTTTTTTTTTTTTTTTTTGTTGATCCTCATTGATTTTTTTGGTTTGTGTTTTGTCTAATTGAAAATGTAGGTTCAATACGTAATAGCACGTATACATTGCCATTAACAGACTTGACTAATGGTTAGTTATCATTTAGTTCAAAATTAAATGAATTTTAATTTAGATGTTATTTTTAAATCACTTTTTTAAAAACTTTATATTAGTGCAATCAACTTCTGGAATTGCTTCTCAACGTTGCCAATACACACCAACAAACTTCAGGAGTGGTGGCCAATTGACGTCAGCTGACGTTACTAAAGGTTTCTTTAATTGTTGTCTTTTTTTAGTTTTTCTACAAACAAGTTGAGCTTCAATACCTACACACCTTTGATCCATTTCCATATAAATAATTCAGTAATGGTTAGTTATCATTTATTTGGAAATTAACTATTACGAATGTTGTTTTTGTTATTAATCACTTTTGGTCAACTCTTTTATTAGTGCAATCAACGGGTGAAATATCATCTAAAGGATTTCAAGACACACCATCAAACTTGAGGAGTGTTGGGCACTTAACGTCCTCTGTCGTTACTAAAGGTTAGTTTTTTTTAATGGCCTGTGTTATGCTTTTTAATAATTGCGAGTGTAGTCTCAAATAGCCATACACATATAATTGCATTAATATAATTTACTATTGGTTATTTACTAGATAGTTTTTAAATTACACATTAGATATTGTATTATATTGTTAAATCTCTTTTTGTTTATTAATGATATTAGTGCAATCAATGCCACCGAAATCATCTCAAGTATTGGCGGACACACCAACAAACTTCAGTAGTGCTATTCACTTGACGTCCAGTGTCTCTACAAAAGGTTTTTTTTAGGGTTTTTGTTAAATTAACAATTACGAATGTTCTTTTTGTTACTAATCACTTTAATTTGGGTCAACTCTTTTATTAGTGCAATCCACGGGTGGAATATCATCTAAAGGATTTCAAGACACACCATCAAACTTTAGGAGTGTTGGGCACTTGACGTCCTCTATCGTTACTAAAGGTTAGTTTTTTTAATGGCCTGTGTTATGCTTTTTAATAATTGCGAGTGTAGTCGCAATTAGCCATAGACATATAATTCCATAAAAATATTTTATTATTGGTTATTTACTATATAGTTTTTAAATTACACATTAGAAATTCTATTATATTGTTAAATCTCTTTTTGTTGATTAATGATATTAGTGCAATCAATGCCCAATCATCTCAAGTATTGGCGGACACACCAACAAACTTCAGTAGTGCTATTCACTTGACGTCCAGTGTCTCTACAAAAGGTTTTTTTAGGGTTTTTGTTAAATTAACAATTACGAATGTTCTTTTTGTTACTAATCACTTTGGAACTCTTTATTAGTGCAATCAGGTGGATATCATCTAAAGGATTTCAAGACACCCATCAAACTTTAGGAGTGTTGGCCTTGACGTCCTCTATCGTTACTAAGGTTAGTTTTTTAATGGCCTGTGTTATGCTTTTTAATAATTGCGAGTGTAGTCGCAATTAGCCATAGACATATAATTCCATAAAAATATTTATTATTGGTTATTTACTATAATAGTTTTTAAATTACACATTAGAAATTCTATTATATTGTTAAATCTCTTTTTGTTGATTAATGATATTAGTGCAATCAATGCCGCCAAAATCATCTCAAGTATTGGCGGACACACCAACAAACTTGAGTACTGCTATTCATTTGACGTCCAGTGTATCTACTAAAGGTTTTTAGGTTTTTGTTAAATTAACCATTACGAATGTTCTTTTTGTTATTAATCACTTTTGGTCAACTCTTTTATTAGTGCAAGCAACGGTGAATATCATCTAAAGGATTTCAAGACACCCATCAAACTTGAGGAGTGTTGGCACTTGACGTCCTCTGTCGTTACTAAAGGTTAGTTTTTTTAATGGTCTGTGTTATGCTTTTAATAATTTCGAGTGTAGTCGCAATTAGCCGTAGACATATAATTCCATTAAAATAATTGACTATTGGTTATTTACTATATAGTTTTAAATTACACTTATAATTGTAATATATTGTGAAATATCTTTTTTGTATTTATTATATTAGTGCAATCAATGCCTCCAATATCATCTCAAGTATTGGCGGACACACAACAACTTGAGGGCTGCTATTAACTTGACGTCCAGTGTCTCACTAAAGGTTTGTTTAATCTTTGGTTGTTTCTGCATTTTTTTGGTTTGGTTTACAGTGTAGTTTAAATACGTAATCAACTACCAATTACATTAAATTAATTGAATAATTGTTAGTTATTATATAGTTTTTAGATTAGTTATTTATTAAATTTTGAACTTAAATATCTTCTTGCACAAAATATTTTTAAATCACTTTTTAGTAACTTTATTTTTAGTGGAATCATTGTGGGGAAGAACATCTAATTTATTTAATTACACATCAACAAAATTTCATTAAGTTGGTTAGTTAATTTTAGTTTTAATGTAGAGATTTAAAATTGGAAGTTTAGGTTCATTACGTAATAGTATCCAATTCCATTAAAAACTTTACTAAATGTTATTTATTTAAGAGTTTTATATTACACACAATAAATTTTATGTGTATTGTAAATCTAATTGTATCAACTGGATTATTAGTGCAAGCATCTCGGGGAAGATCATCTCAATCATTTCAGGTGAACACAACAAACTGTCATGCAATAGGGCAATTGCCTTCACAAAACCTTACTACATGTTAGTTTCATATAATTTAGTATTACATAAAAAAAAATCACAATTTTCAGAACAACTTCAATGTTATCTTATTCATATGTCTTTATTAACAAAACATCTTTTTTTGTCTTAACAAGATACGAGAAATCCAACAAACAGGGTGAGGTCAAATGTAACAATCCACCCTGCTCGCAATTTAGAAGAGGAATTTTCAGCTACATTGCACGATACAAGCAAAGTAATGGAGGAGAATGGTGTTGTTGGTAAGCAGATTAATATTGATGTATTTTATTATTGCAAATTGTTCTGTTACCAACATCTACTTTTAATGACTTTTTAAAAGATGTTTAAACCTTTTAAAAATGAGTACATAAATTTGTTTATTTCATTTCATATAAATCTCATTTGTATAATATATCTTAATAATGTTTCTTAAATTTTCCAAAAGTGTTAATTACAAATGAACTTATAATTTTGTTAAAAAAAACTATGCATAATACTTTAGTTTCCAGTTTGTTGATCTATACAATGTTGTTCACTTTCATTACAGTTGGATCGGTTCAACATGAAGAAAACAATGTTCCAAAATGCATACCAACCATTAATGGAGTAGAACCTACATGTTCATTACCATCGACAAGTTTAGGTACGCATTTTGGACATTTTTAGGACTGCACTGAAAATAACGTTTTATAATATTTTCAATTAATATTCTGAGTCAAAATTTACTATTTTCTATGCGGTGTGAAATTTATAAATATTATAAAACGTTCAATTTCAAGTCACATGATACAATTATTTGTTAGGATAGAATTGTGAAAATAATAGATTTTTTTTTACACTATTGTACCAACATATTTCATTACTTTCTCCCTCTTTAGAAAATATTCAAGATGTTGATAATGTGCAATCTGTTTCCCCACAAATCAATACAAATGTGCAAACTTCATCCGGTGTGGATATTAACCACACTATTGTAATTCCCCCTGCACCCGACGGTACGTAGTTACTTTCTAAACAATTTGGAATCCTATTATTCTTTAATTTTTGTATAAGAAGAGTTCATATTTTGTTCTATGAAAGAATCTTTTTGACATTTCAATTCAAATTTTGTAGTGATCTACAATGATATTGGTGACCCCAACAATATTTGTGATCATTGCCATGCAATTTTCTGGTATGGAGAACGTATTAATAAGGAGGTTAGGCACGCAATACCTAAGTATTCTACATGCTGTTTTCATGGCAAGATCAAGCTACCAAGATTGGGGGTACCGCCAGCAAGAATATACAACTTATTTTTTGGACAGGGAGAGAAACGTATTGAATTTTTGAAAAACATTAGGATGTATAATAACATGTTCTCTTTTACATCCTTGGGAGAAAAAGTAGATACATCTATAAATATTGGGAATGCCCCACCAATATTTAGAATTAATAGTCAAAACTTCCATTTAATGGGAGGGTTGCTTCCTCAAGACGGTAGTAGTCCAAAATTTGCTCAGTTGTACATACATGACACGGAGAATGAGGTGGAGAATCGCATCAACGCATTTAGGTAATAAAATTTTAATATTCGCAGTTAAGTATTACCGTTATTATATTTTAGTATCTAAGTGTAATAACTTATTTTCATTTCTTACATTTATGAACGCTATTGAAATAGGGGCGACCAACCGAGTACGGAAACCCATGTTCAAATAGTGCAGGACATAAAACAAGATTTGGATGATCACAATGTCTTGGTCAAATGTTTCCGTTGGGCTCAAACTCATATAAAATGCAATCCACAATCAGAGTTCAAGATGAGATTGATTGGTAAGCGTAATGGGGATGCGAGAACATACAATTTGCCCACTGTATCGGAAGTCGCTGCACTTATAGTGGGTGATCTTGATCCCGCGCTTGGTCATAGGGATATTATTGTAGAGACAAAAGCTGGGTATCTTAAGCGGATAAACGAGTTGAACCCTGTGTACTTACCATTACAGTATCCGCTGTTGTTTCCTTTCGGGGAAGACGAATATAGGGAGGACATTCAATTCAATTTGGATAGGCTCAGAACGACCGGGGACAGAAATAAGGTTTCGCAACGAGAATTCTTTGCGTACAGGATACATGAGCGTTTCGGTGAACTCTCTACGTTACTACATGCAAAGAGACTTTTCCAGCAGTTTCTGGTTGACGCATACACAATGGTGGAATCAAGCCGGCTTCTATATATTCGAAATAACCAAAGAGCGCTACGCTGTGAGGCATACAAGGGTCTTTCAGATACTTTGACGCAAGGGGAGGTTGATACTATCAATCAAGGAAAAATAATCATTTTACCCTCAAGTTTCACAGGGGGGGGGGCTAGATATATGATACAGAACTATCAGGATGCGATGGCAATTTGTCGTGCAAAAGGTTATCCTAACTTATTTATAACATTCACATGTAACCCGAAGTGGCCAGAGATCCAAAGGTACATGCTAAGATCAAACCTCAAACCAGAAGATAGACCTGACATTTTGTGCAGGGTCTTCAAGATAAAGCTCGATGAATTGGTGAAGGAAATTCATGCGGGAAAGCTTTTTGGAAAAGTTGTGGCAGGTGAATAAATTTTGTATTAATTTTAAAATTTCTATATTGAACACTTTAATATAGATATGAACTCTATAGATAAAAATTTCATATATTTTTTGATTTTTTTCGCTAATTTACATGCAGTTGTATACACCATAGAATTTCAAAAGAGAGGCCTACCACACGCTCACATTCTGATTTTCCTAGAAAGACGTCCTCAAGGCTTTACAGCAGATATGATTGACCAATTTATTTCAGCCGAGATACCGGACCCAATAATGGACAATGCATATTTTAATGCGGTTGAGGAGTTTATGATTCACGGGCCATGTGGTAGAGCAAGGCTTAAATCTCCTTGCATGGCAAACAACAAGTGTTCTAAACACTTTCCTAAGAAATATGTAGATGTTTCAACGTTAGATGATGATGGATATCCAATCTACAGGCGTCGTTCAAATGGCCGAATAGTGGATAAGAATGGTATAAAGTTGGATAGTAGATATGTGGTGCCACATAATAGATACCTTCTTCTCAAATACAAAGCCCACATCAACGTGGAATGGTGTAACCAATCTAGATCGATCAAGTATCTGTTCAAGTACGTGAACAAAGGCAATGACAGGGTAACCGCAGAATTCTATAAGAGCACCGCAGATGACCAAGCGAGTGAGCATGTTGACGAAATTACTATGTTCTACAATTGTAGATACGTGTCTGCTTGCGAAGCTGCAAGGAAATTGTTGAGCTTTGAGGTCCAGTACCGGCACCCACCTGTCGAGAGGTTGAGCTTCCACTTGCCTGATTGTCAATCAGTGGTATTCCAGGACGATGACAGAATTGAGAATGTCTTAAGTAGACCAACTGTATACCAGAGTATGTTTACCGCCTGGTTTGATGCTAACAAGAAATTTCAATCGGCAAGGGAGTTAGCTTATATTGACATGCCAACCAAATTTGTATGGAAGAAGGATATTAGAGAATGGCATCCAAGGAAGAGGGGTTTCTCTATTGGAAGAATATTTTACGTACCGCCGGGCAGTGGAGAGATTTATTATTTGAGATGTCTGTTAAATGTAGTTCGTGGTCCTACTAATTTTGATGACATCAAGTCGTATCAAGGTGTAGTATATCCATCATTTATGGATGCATGCTATGCAAGAGGCCTTTTAGATGATGACAGAGAATACATAGATGCAATCAATGAAGCAAGTCTTTGGTCTACTGCTACAGCAATGAGAAAATTGTTTGTAGTCATGTTAACATCCAACTTGGTTATCAGGCCCGAAAACGTATGGTGTCAAGTATGGCATCACTTGGCAGAGGACGTACTATTTAATCGGCAGAGGTTGTTCTCCAATGATAGTAAGTATTCTATTCCAAAATTTTTCTGTTGTATTCATTGTTTTAACTTATGTATTATTGCGTTAATAGCATTTATTTTTTTTTACATAATCCACTATGTAAAATGCAGATCTAAGTTTGTCTGATGATGAGAAGAAGAATCTAGCATTAATTGAGATTGAGCGATTGTTACAAAAGTACAACAAGTCCTTGAAAGATTACCTTCATATGCCAATTCCAATTCTTGAAGAATCTTGGAACCACAACAATCGTTTGTTGTGTGATGAGCTAGGATACGATCGGGATGCTCTACTTATAGAGAGCGGCAAGTTAGAAAGTCAATTAACTGATGAGCAATCTTTGGTGTACAACACCATACTAAATGATGTACAAGAACAGAAGGGCGGGTTTTTCTTTGTTTATAGATATGGCGGCACCGGAAAGACATTTGTTTGGAAAGCACTCTCTGCAAAAATAAGGTCAGAAGGAAAAGTGGTCCTTAATGTTGCATCTAGCGGTATTGCTTCTTTGCTCTTGCCAGGCGGTCGGACAGCTCACTCAAGGTTTGCTATACCTATTGCCGTTACAGAAGACTCGACATGCAACATATCTCCAGGTAGCCATCTTGCCCAACTATTGATAACTGCAAAGCTTATAATATGGGACGAAGCACCAATGATGCACAAACATTGCTTCGAATGTCTAGATAGAACTCTGAGAGATATTATGCGGGTCCAAGATTGCAATAGTGGTAGTAAGACATTTGGTGGTAAAACGATGGTTTTAGGAGGTGATTTTAGACAAATACTACCGGTTGTTCCTAAAGGATCAAGGCAAGATATTGTTTCTGCAACAATTAACTCTTCGTACTTGTGGGGATCATGTCAAGTCTTGAGGTTAACAAAGCATCTTCGCCTAAATACAGATCAACAAGGTGCTAATATTGAGGATATTAAAGAGTTTTCCCAGTGGTTGGCACAAATCGGCGATGGTATCTTGGGAGGCCCGAATGACGGCTATGCCAAAGTAAAAATTCCTCAAGAAATGTTGTTGCCATCGACGGGGGACAACATAGCAACTATTGTGGATAATATTTTTCCAATGTTCAAAGAAGGGGGTTGTCACCAGGAGTACATGGAGAGTCGTGCAATATTAGCCCCAACGTTAGACGTTGTGAATTCAGTGAATGAATATATGACAGATCTACATGTTGCTGAAAGCCGTACATACTTAAGTTGCGACACGGTGTGTAAGGCCGATTCAAATCATGGCATCCTATCCGATATGCACACTCCAGAATTCCTTAATGGATTAAAAGCATCTGGCATTCCTAATCATGCTTTAACTCTTAAAGTGGGATCTCCAGTCATGTTGTTGAGAAATATAGATCACGCAATGGGACTTTGCAATGGCACAAGGCTTATTATAACTAGATTATCAGAGCATGTTGTCGAGGCCAAAATTGTCGCTGGTCATAACGCTGGCCAAATTGTCTTGATACCAAGGATGTCAATGACCCCAACAAATACAAGGCTTCCATTCAAATTTCAAAGAAGACAATTTCCGTTAGTGTTGGCATATGCCATGACCATTAACAAGAGCCAGGGTCAAACATTAAAGCATGTTGGGTTACTCTTAAAGAAACCTGTTTTTGTTCATGGGCAATTATATGTTGCTGCTTCACGTGTTAGTCACCCTAAAGGGTTTAGAATATTAATATCAAATGATGATGCAGAGAGTAACAATTGTACTACGAATGTTGTGTACCATGAGGTCTTCAATAATTTGTAAACATGTAGTATAAATTCTATTTTTGCAACTATGTAGTAAGTACATTCTATCAATGTTGTGTGCGATAATTGTGGTGTACCAGGGATGTTCAAAATGTTTAATTGTGGTGTAATACTTAATAATATTTAATCATACGTACCATGAACTTTTTAATAATTGTTTAATGTTGACAATCAAATTTCCGTTCAATATATGTTTGGCATGCATGTAGTCCAAAGCAAATTAGTCTTGCAACGTAGTAAAGTTAAACACAGCCGTGCAACGCACAGGTACAATACTAGTGTTGCTATATACACTCAACACATTCTTACTTTTCTTTTAAATTTGTTCAACTTAAATTTATTTTTATCTTTTTTTACAAATAAAATTAAGAAAAAATTACATTTGTATCCTCCAATTATATTTGTGACACATACTTAATCTCTAAATTATATGTATGAACATCTTTAACACTTAAATTATACGTAAAGTGACGATTTAAGTCCTTGAAGGACCAAATCAACAATTTTATTACGTCACGTATTTGTGGAAAAAAAATAGTCCAAGATAAACGAAAAATCGTCACTTTACGCTTAATTTAGGAGTTAAAGAAGAACACACATATAATTCAGTGACTAAATTTGTATTACGAGTATAATTGAAGGACAAAAAATGTAATTTTTCTTAAAATTATTTTGTCTTGGTGCGCTGGAGGGACCTGAGGGTCCCAGGATTAATAAATTCTTCTCATAGTCATGTTCCTAGTGTCCCTTTCCAAAATATTCATCATGTCGTTCGGGGGTGATTCAGAATCGTTGTGCCCCATTAGCTGCTTTGCCCCAAGTTGGCTAGAAAATTTGAGCATTGGTTGCCTTCCCGAAGGACGTGGGAGATAACACAATCACGGAACAGCCTCATGATGGCTTTGCAGTCAGTGATCAGGGTTTCTACTTCCAGTCAAGTCTCATTATCGCGCTTAATAGCATTAACTACGGCTTCAGAGTCCGTCTTCGCGACAACTCTCTCTAAACCCTTGTCTTTACTAATATTTAGAGTTGTCAAAACAGACCGGCGAGACGAGGTTTGCCAAAGCCCTCAATATGGCGGTGGCGGTCTAAAATGCCCACCAAAATACAGGCCTAAAAGAGATCGACCCTCCCCACCCCGCCTTAAGCCCGTGAACCTTGGCGGGGGCCTGCAAAATTTTAAAAGTTTTTAATTTAAATAAAAATTAATATAAAAAAATTGTAATAAGTGTAGACTAAAATGATTTGGATAGTTTAAATATATAGTAATGCATTTGTAATTTTTTAAACACAATAATAACTAATAAATAATCAAACACATAATGTGTTAATGCATAAGTCAATAACAAATCATTTATACAATGTACTAAATTTTTTTAACTTGATATATATATATATATATATATATATAAAATAATTAGTGTATTAGTTTATAAAATTCAATATAATTATATATTGAGTTTTGGTTTACAGTTTATATGTAACTGAAAATTAAAATTCAATTACTATTACACTAATTATATATATAGAGTTGACAAGACATATTAAATGTTATAAATTTACTATTGTAGTATACTAACATTTATTCATTTTAATAATTTTTTTATTATATATTTGACGGGCTTGGTGGGTCCCCGTTGGCCCGCCAAGCCCACGGGTTAGGCAAGGTCGGGCTAAAACGCCAGCCAAATTACAGGCCCAAAATATCAAAGCCCGCCCCATTCTTTTTGTGGAGTGGAGCGGGCTAAGCTCATTTTGACGGCTCTAGTGATAATGAGTCCCTCACGAATCGGTTGTTATGACACGGACCCAGGTCTACCTTGCAAGGTGGACCCAGGTCCATACTCACAATTTTAGAACTCTATGTTCATAATTGTAGAACTTTATGTTCACAATTTTTGAACTCTATGTTCACAATTTCTAAACTCTATATTCACAATTACAGAACTCTATGTTCACAATTTCATAACTCTATGTTCACAATTTCATAACTCTATGTTCACAATTTCAAAACTCTATATTCAATAGTATAACACAATTTTTGAATCTATATAACAAAATTGTGAATATTGAGTAATGTAATTTTGTATATTGAGATCTAAAATTATGAATATAGAATTCTAGAATTGTGAACATAGAGTTTTAAAGTTGTGAACATGGAACTGGGTCCATCCACTTTGCAAGGTGGACCCGAGTCCATAGCATAATTTGCCCTCACGAATACCCTAGACCTCATATATGAAACTACTAGTGACCCCAATCTTAGACGTGAAACCCACAATCTAAAAGTGCACCTAGTTTCACTTACAAGTGCACCCCTTTTCGCACATATTTTCACTTACAAGTGCAAGTAATTTACCTTGTTAATATTCATGCACCTATTTTTGCACTTATTTTCACATACAAATAAGTAATTTACCTTGTTAATATTCATGCACATGGTTGTAACCTAGGTGCACCTAATTATAACATTAGGCGCACCTAGTTATAACATTAGGTTCACTTAGTAGTGATGCTCAATGTACAATTCACTTGCACATGTAATACATTTTACTTGCATCTGCAATGCATTTTTCTTGCACTTGTGCAAGTAATTTACTTTGTTAACATTCATGCACCTGAGTGCACCCTAGGTACACCTAGTTATAATATTAGGTGCACCTAGTTATAACATTAGGTGCACTTAGTATTGATGCTCAGTGTACAATTTACTTGCATTTGTAATACATTTTACTTGCACGTGTGCACTTATTTTCATTTACAAGTGCAAGTAATTTACCTTGTTAATATTTATGCACCTTGGTGCACCTAGGTACATCTAGTTATAACATTACGTGCACCTAGTTATAACGTTAAGTGCAACTATATCCTGGACACGTGACGCGTTGTAATTCGTCTGTAGTTCTCTCCTAGGCAATCCGTGCGCACCTGAACGCCATCCTCCTAGGAAGGAAGAAGATGACCTTTTTCCTATTTAATCTAAGTTAAATGGGATTGATGATGGTTGGGGGTTATAATACTAATGAGGGGGTTAAGTGGTCATAAAAGGGGATAATGAAGAGTTCAGGGTTAGAATCATTTGAAAATAATTATAATAATATTTGAAATAATAATAATAATAATAATAATAATAATAATAATAATATAAATTTGATACTAATAATTATACTACATATATGTTATACATATATATACATAAGGAATTAATTATAATTAAGCTAATAATGAAATTAAGGAATTAAGTAAAATAAGGAAATAATTGTAACTAAGCTAATAATGGAGAATAAGAAATTAAGAAATTGAAAGTAATTACTAAATATTTAAATGGTAATAAAATTATTTTTATAATCAATTTTTTTAAATTAATGAATATACGCAAATCTTCCAAAATATTAATATTTGTAATAAATAAAATATTTTTAAAATTATCATTATAATGATAAGTAATAGTATAAAATATATTTAATACATAGTATTTAAATGGTAATAAAATTGTCTTTATAATATAATATTAAAAAATCATATTTTTAGTTAATGAATATATAGAAAAGGTAAAAATCATTGTAAAGGAAAACTTTTAAATAGATTTCGCAAACCCAATGGGGTAGCTCAAGTGGCAAGTGAGCTCTTTTTGTGGGGAAAAGTTTTGGGAGAACCGGGTTCGATGGGAAAAAGTTTCGGGAGAACCGGGTTCGATTCCTACGATTCCCCCTGGGCCAGCTCCCGTGTATTTACCAACTAATAATGGAATTAAAAATTAAGTAAAATGAGAAAATAATTGTAAATAATGGATAATAAGAAATTGAAAGTATTTATATGGTAATAAAATTATCTTTATAATTAAAAATTAATTTTTTTAGTTAATGAATATATGCAAATCTTCCAAAATATTAATATTTGTAATAAATAAAATATTTTTAAAATTATCATTATAATGATAATTAATATTATAAAAAATATTTAATACAAAGTATTTAAATGGTAATAAAATTGTCTTTATAATAAAAAACATCATTTTTTTAGTTAATGAATATATATAAAAGGAAAAAATCATTGTGAAGGAAAACTATTAAATATATTTTGAAACTTAGTCTACTGTATTATTATTATTATTATTATTATTATTATTATTATTATTATTATTATTATTATTATTATTATTATTATTATTATTGTTGTTGTTGTTGTTGTTGTTGTTGTTGTTGTTGTTGTTGTTGTTG
>CP025655.1:14919691-14937332 GCA_003576665.1 Ipomoea trifida | reverse complement strand
GGATCACTTAGAGCTTCATCAATTTCCTTTGGCTCGATTTGAGATAGAAAACATGCGAATAGAGTATCTCGTGTTGCGGATCTTGTTTTCACGCCGTCTTGTACTCTTCCAATCACGAGATCTTGAGGATGATTTCTAAGCCATCTTAGATCTGGTTGAAAGTTGTCTTGGGAGATGGTTGGCGGTGAGGAAATGTTCACACATGAGGTAGGAATTGTCACATTGCTTTCATTGTTAACCTCATCATCCTAATTGTCATCCTCAGGGTCATCCTGTTCCTCGTCCTGCTCCCTTTCAACTTCATTCGTATTTCTTATGTTTATCACGCCTTGATGGTCAATCTTAGAATTATCTAATTCTAGATCACTTAATCCCTGCAAGATTTCATCCTCAAAAATTTCATTAGTGGTAATTAAATTATCTTGAACATTTTTACCACTTTTCGAAACATCTGCTTCTTTGATTTTCGCCGATTCATCGAACACAACATGAATTGATTCTTCTACCACCATTGTCGATTTGTTTAATACTCTGAATGTTCTGCTGGTAGATGAATAACCTAAAAATATTGCTTCATCTGCACGCTCATCAAATGTTTTTAGATGTGTTTTTCCATTAATAAGAACAAAACATTTGCAACCAAATGAATGAAAATAACTAAGATTAGGTTTCCTCCCTTTCCATAATTCATACGGTGTCTTATTGTGCAGCTTGTGAATCGTGCTTCTATTTTGCGTGTAACAAGCAGTGTTGATTGCTTCAGCCCAAAAACGTTATGGTAGTTCGGCTGCCGAAATCATGACTCTTGCGGCTTCTTTAAGCGTTTTATTTCTTCTTTCGGCTACACCATTTTGTTGTGGCGTCCTAGCAGCTGACAGTTGGTGCAAAATTCCTTGGGAATTGCAATAGGCTTGAATTACGCTATTCACAAACTCCGTCCCTCTATCTGTACGGATTTTTGCTATTTTGAGCTCCTTTTCGGTTTGCAGTTGTTTCAACAGTTCCGGTAGTTTTTGTTCCACTTCGTTCTTCTTGTTGAGAAATATCGTCCATGTGTACCTGGAAAAATCAACAACAACAACAAGAGTATATTTCTTACCACTCATACTTACTGGGTCTACTGGACCGAAGAGATCCATATGTAGTAGACTAAGCGGTCTTGTGCTTGATTCATGAGTCTTGGATTTGAACGATGATTTGATTTGCTTTCCTTTCTGACACGCATCACAGATTTGATCTTTCTTGTATGTGATGTTGGGTAGGCCTTTGACTAGATTCTTCGTTGCTAACTTGTTGATAGTCTTGAAGTTTAAATGGTTCAACTTCTTGTGCCATTCCCACCTTGTAGTGCTCGAGTTGTTTGCCACCAAGCAAACGGAATCTTTTGTTGTGCTCCAATCTACAACGTACATGTTCCCTTTTCTCGTTCCTTCAAGTACGATTTCGCCGGTTGACTCGTTCTTCACTTGGCATTTGTTTTTGCAGAATTCTACGAGGTATCCCTTGTCACAAAATTGACTTGTGCTGAACAAATTGAATTTTAGCCCTTCCACGTAGGATACGTTTTCAATTTTCAGTCCGTTCCGCATTATTGTACCTACTCCTTTTGTTTTGCCGTATCGATCGTTTCCACCGAATACGACTTTTGGTCCTTCGATAGTTTTAAAATCTACAAGACTAGATTTGTTTCAAGTCATGTGTCGTGAACACCCACTATCGAAGTACCAAACTTCCTGCAATCAGTTAAAACAATTTTTAGGTACCCAGTTTTGCTTGGGTCCTCGGGGGTTAGTACTTTTTGGTACCCAAATCCACCTAGATCTTACCGATCCAAGATTAAGTGATTGGTAACCATTATCAACATTATAATCATGCCTAATTTTTGAAAACATTTTTGGTGCACGGTTTTGAAAATTTACTCTACTATATGGCACCTGGGAAATATATTGTTTGAACCTATTAAATCTTGGTCTAGTCCAAGGTTTAATATTTTCAACGCAATATGACTCTGTAGGAGAAAATCTCCTAGCTCCACTATTTGGAAATTTTCCCATTTTCCAATGCGGTCTTTTTGCACTTAACTCATTGTTGTATCTCTTTGAATAATTAAATCCATGCCTTTTAATAGACTAATTTGGCGAAATATTATTTCTAAGGGGCTTCGGCCGTACAGTACTATTCTTGGCTTTTGTGTGATACCCAAATCCTTGTCTCATTGTGCTATCTTGACTCTTAACAAATTTTACCACTTGGACTTTATTATTTAAAGTAGTAGTAGAACCGGTCAACGTCTGAGAGGTTTGAGAACACGACGGATCATAACCGAGGCCGGTTTTATCATTTGGCGATTTTTGCATATTTACCATTTTGTCCATTATTTTAGACGAATGAGTAAATGATGCAATAACCTCCCTTAAGTTGTGTTCTCGAACTTCCCTTGATTTACACTCTTCTTGAAGACGAATAATTTCGGCATTCAAGTTTCTCGCCTCAAGTAGAGCATTTTGCAATTTCGTATTTATTTCTTCTTTTTCAAGAATTAATAAATTATTGCGCTCTTCGATTTGAGAATAAGTGTCCATAAAGGTTTGACAATCTCTCATTAAAAGAGAGATGGACTCTTGCGAAAATGAAGTACTTGCAGAATCAAAAGTTTTAGATGTTACCTCATCTTCCTCTGCATCATGCGCCATTAGGCATTCCTCATGGTAGTTTGACTCGCTGGATGTACTCATGCAAAATAGTGCAGTGGCTTCATTTGAGCTATCACTTTCATCACTAGTAGAATCTTCTGACTCACTCATTTCAAGTGGGTCACTTACAAGAGCTTTCCTTTTGTCCTTCTTGAACTTTCTTTCTTTGCCCTTCACTCCTTCCTGTGAATTTTCAAATTGATTTTTGCTTACCTTGGGATAGGGACACTCAGCCATAAAATGTTCTGGCCTTTTACAGTTGAAGCATAAGTTCGAATCATCTGGTGATTCCATCCTTGGCCTTCTTGTCGAGTTTGCTTGAGGAAATTTGTTGTTCTTCTTCCTCATGAATTTCTTGAATTTTCTAACAAACAAAGAAAAATTTTCGTCAGATAATAATTCACTATTTTCTACTGACCTTGATGCGGACGGTTGTTCGGCAACTAGTGCGTTGTTTCGTTCTTCGCGTTCTTCCTCCGTCATTGACTTCATCTCGAACTCATAAGCTTTTAGATCACTAAAAAGCTTGTCGGTTGATAGCTTCTTGGACTGTGGAGCGTTCTCATTTCCTTCCTGGGCGAGAGTTCGCACGAGAGTGCACCCCTATATATATATATATATATATATATATATATATAGTCTGCTCAAACTAGAGATTTAACAAGGGTAGCGTTCTCCTTACCCTCATCTACAATGGGAAATTGATCCGCTTTAACCTACTAAAAGAAATGCAGAAGTTTAACATACAGAAAATAAAATATTAATATAAGCTTTTCATTTTCTTTAGCCCTATTTTCACAAGGAAGAAAATTAATATCAAACATTAAACAAAATGAAACCGACCTCCCACTTCTCTATTTTGCCAATATTCTTTCCTCACAAAACATAACTAATATCCTATATTCCTATTAAGTTGTATGCAATAATTTTCTGAAATCGTAGGTAAAAGTAAATTGAGCAATAACGAAATGATATACCATCCGCTAATCCACTAAGAAAAGTAAATATACTATTTTTGTAGCAACATTTGGTTCATTTGGTTCATCAAGTGGAGTTGGGTTTCACCATTGTGTGACCCCGCAGACGTAGGAGGAATTCTTCGATCTACGTAAACATATTTTGGTTAATTTATTTTTCCTGCACTATTTTAATTATCTATTTTTGTTCTTAGCTTATACATAATTAAATACAAATAATTAGTTTGATTAAAAATAAAGTGAAAGCCAGATAAGAATTCATGTGCATTCAAGACTCACAAATTCATAATTGGTATCAGAGAACGAGGACTTAATTTATTAGTCCAGAGATCTTGGTGCTTGTGTTTCTTGAATTCAAGAATTCACTTTATTCATGTGTTTGCATTAATTTTGTTCATATGCTTTTGAACGTACTAACTATTTGTTAAGTGTTTTAGGATGAATACATGCCACAAGAATTAACACGGGCTAATTGCTCCTATTGGAAAGCTCGTACGAAGATGCACATTAAAGGTCAAGGCGAAATGGTCTGCAGGGCCATACTAACTGATGGGAGCATCCCACCAAGGTTGGTGTAGCTACAAATGATCCTCTTGTCGCTAAACTAGAAATAGAATAGACAGTAACTGACTCTGGCTAACTACACCAATAAGGCACTACATACAATTTTTCACTAATGCACGAAGATTAGTTTACTCTTATTGCAGGTTGTGGTTCAGTGAAAGACGCCTAGGAAATATTAGAAACCACATACGTAGGCACAAATTCTGTAAAGCGATCAAAGCTGCAGCTGGTCCAATCTGACTTCGAACAACTTAGAATGAAGGAAGTATAATACATTGTAGACTTTCATGCTAGAGTACAAGAACTTGTAAATCGTGCCACTATTCTTTGAGAACCATTTCCTCAATCGAAGTTAATCAAGAAAATTCTCCAATCTTTGCTACAACGTTTTAGAATGAAGGTAGCTGTTATTTAAGAAAATGCAGGTTAGGAGAACAACACTGTTGCTAATTTAATGGGGAATGTACAAACATATGAGATGGAGATCGTCTCCGACTACACCAAAAAGGAGAAAAACATTGCTTTTGCAGCTGAAAAACAAGATTTTTGTATCTAATTTTTATGTTGTTATGACTGTGAAGGTTTCGGCCATGTCCAAGCGGAGTGTCCCACATACCTTAGAAGGAAAAAATCCATGATCGTTTTAACTTGGAGTGATGATGAACTTGAATTAGAAGCTCATGAATATAATACAGAGCGTATTTCAAGGAATTTCGTAGCTTTTACCGTTGTGTTTGTCGCTGATCCATAAACTGAAGATGTTGTTGATTTAGAATGTGGTGAATATACATCAGTTGGACAAAGAGCTACCAGTCCCCTCGTTTGAACAAGAGTATAAGAAATAGCACTCAAAATGGGAAAACTTGTAAAATGTTAATTGTTCTTTGTCTAGTCAGGTTAGAATGTCAAAAAAATGCTCAAAAAGTGTATAAAAATCGAGTTTCCAATAGAGACATACTGATAAAAGCAAGACTAGACCGTGAAAACAAGCAACACAAGAGCTGGAAACGCTAAAACGGAGAATCTAGATGATGGACAATGCATGCACTCAAGATCAAATACTTGATTCGGGAAGGAAATCTACCACAAAGTCAGGTTTGGGATTTACTGGAGATTAAAATCACAACGTCGTTGACGATAAATATGTTACCGGTATATTTTGTATTATTAAGCTCAATATAAGAGTACAATGGTGAGTACAATAGTCTAGTACTGTTTCTCTCAGTAATCTTCCCCCTACTCTATGAGTGTGAGTGTATTTTTATATGCCGGAGTGCAACGACTCTTTGCTTCTACTTCAATGTGCAGTAAGTGACCTCTTAATGTTAAGTGGATATTAATATGAGGAGCCGTTGGAGTGGCTCCTCCTCTTTAATGCGTAACGGCCTCTTTCATGTCCGTTCACTTCCTTCGGGTTAGTGCTGATGATTCGGGTCAATGCTGATGCCCAATTATCCTGTCACCAGTCCCCCCACTCCTTGGCCAACGAGAGTGGTTGAGGTGGTTTGGGAGTACTGACGTGTGTAAAAATTGTTTTGTTTTTATTTTTATTTTTTATTTTTATTTTTATTTTTATTTTTATTTTTTAGAACGGTAACAACATTGTGGCCGAGGTCAGGCCTTAGTCCTCGGCAAGTATTTGGCAGAAGTCAGACCATGGCTGACCAAACACCCTGTCGACAACCCTCTTGGAGATCCCCGGTCTGCGCAACTCACATTAAATGCATTCATTCCCGAGCTGAGTTTACGATGTCATCAACTCCAATGCCGCCGGCCTCCATCCACGCTCTGCTGACTGGGAACCACGATCATCATGAGAACGCCGACAAGATCACACAAACACGAATTGCCACAAAAAATCATCTCAAATTAAAACTCCAAAACACCATCAGCTACAATTCTTTGCACCATTTTTGCACCCAAGTTCTCAGACCAGTGACCCTCTAATTCAAATCTCATGCAGTAATTAAAAGTTAATAATTCCAAGGAGATTTATTATACTGCTGGGAAGGTAACCGAGGCTATAGACTTGCTGAGTAAGATGCATGAAAAAGGGATAGGTAATGATACCTTCATGTATAATGTTGTTTTTTCTGCTCTTGGAAGACTAAAGCAGATTCCACATATTCATGAACTTTACCAGAAGATGAAGAAGACTGGTATATCACCAGACTTATTCACTTATAACATTTTGATATCTAACTTTGGCAGAGCTGGAAGAGTTGAAGAAGCTGTCAACATATTTGAAGAACTTGAGAATAGTAATTTGATGTTCCAGTAGTCTTGAGAATGTAATTGAAAGCCTGATTAGCCTCAAGTGAATATTCCCTACCCAAGCACAGGTCATTACAATCTTCACACCAATCGAAGGTAGTGGAGAAACCCACGTGTTTGTCATCATTGCAAGTTACGAGGTCATACCAGGTTTGAATGCTTTTATTTCAATAACGATCAAAGGGTCGAGAAATACGCACACAAGCGCACTGCCCCATTTGTTAAACAAATATGGGTTACGAAAATTTACTTCATATCTCAGTTAATTCCAAAAGCATATCAAGAAGGTAAAATAGTAATTAGCATATTTGTTGATTAAGAATTGCAATTAAGACTACCAGGTATGTATATTTTTTATTTTATTCTTTTATCACTAATAATGTTGTTACTATTTCATGTATCTTGTATCAATCTAAAATAAAGAGTAAATTGTCATTTTGGTCCACAGACTATAGGGGTCTTGTAAATTGAAATCCACGATTTTCAAAAGTGTTAATTGAGTACCTTGACTATTCAATTTTTATCAATTTTGGTCACTCCGACCAAATTTCGCCAGAATAACTTAACTTCCCAATTAACGCTTAATATGAGGGGCAAAATAGTCTTTTCCATTTGGTCCAAATTAACCAAACCTTGCTTCGGAGCAACGGCTCGACACTCTTGGCGCCACCGTCGAAATCAATCTTAATCCTTTCTTCGACTTTGAACCATACATCTCTCAGTCAGTTGAATAATTACCGTCAGTGAACCATACATCTCTCAATTAGGGAACCAATTACCGTTTCAATAATACAATTCTCTGCGCCACCGTTGAAATCCATCTTAATCCTTTCTTCGCCATTGTGGACATCTACTAACCGTTTCAGTAGTACAATTCCATAGATGCTATACCACTAAATCTTTCTTCACCCATCTCGCAAATCTGAGCCTCAATAATTTGCTGCAGCAAGCCAATATTTTCATTACCATCCCTGATATGGTAATTTGTCTGTTTTATGCTTCATTGAAGATTTGGTGAAAGCCTGAGCAAGTAAGCTATTACACGAAGACTATACTTTGCTAGATAAATGGTAGTCAACGCCGCTATGTGGACGGTGGCCTCCGCGCAGATCGTTATTCCGGCGAAAGATTATATTTCCCAATGGAAAATACTATTTTGCCTCTCAGATTAAGCATTAATTGGGTAGTTAAGTTATTCCGGTAAAATTTGGCCAGAGTGACCAAAATTGATAAAAATTGAATACTCAAGGTACTCAATTAACACTTTTGAAAGTCGTGGATTGGAATTAACATGACCCCTATAGTTAGTGGATCAAAATGGCAATTCGCTCTAAAATAAATTTTGAGTTTCACTTTTTAATTCTCCTGAAATTCAGTATACCAAGAAAAAGTATCAGTTTAAAATCTATATATATATATATATATATATATATATATATATATATATATATATATATATATATATATTAGAAGTTCCTAGCAAAAGTTTTCCCCCAAAACTAGAGGGCATTTTAGTAACAACATAATGAATATTATTTATTTATTTATTATTTTATTAACTATCTATATTTATTAATAATGTAAAGCCATTATCCATATTAATTAATAATGTAATGTCATTATCCATATTTATTAATAATATTAATTGGTGATTGGTGATATATAATTTGCGATATATCTAATATGGTAATATTGTTAATATTTATTATTTTATTAATTATCCATATTTATTAATAATGTAATGTCATAAGGTAATATGGTAATATTGTGTTGTTAATATTGATTGGTGATTGGTGATGTATAATTTGTGATATATCTAATAAAATATTGTGTTGTTAATATTAATTGGTGTTTGGTGATATATAATTTGTGATATATCTAATATGGTGATATTGTTAATATTAATTGGTGATTGGTGATGATTGGTGATATGTAATTGGTGATATATCATTATATATTCGTAATATATGTAATGCCATAAGGTAATAAGTGATTGGTAATATATCAATATATCATTATAGATTCATAATATAATAATCTATATATATATATATATATATATATATATATATATATATATATATATATATATATATATATATATATCCATTCCTTATGTTTTTATCGCTCCAATCTGATCATAATTCATGAAGTTCCTACCTAGTTGTTTCATTTTTATATATTTATCTATTTGTTTGTTTTTATATGAACTAATTGAATCATAATATATATTTTTGTTGTTTCTTTTTAGACCTTGATCTTGGATTCTCAATTCTTCTGTCTTTCTTTATTATTTTTTAGTTTTTGAATTTATATTTGTTATATAAAAGAGTACATTGTTAGTTGTTTACCATAATTTCAACTGTGTAATATAATTACAAATTTTTTCTTTTTATAAAGTTTGATTTTTGCTCATGCCCTCATGAAGTTCTCACATTTTTATGTATTTATCTATTTGTTTGTTTTGATATGAACTAATTGAATCATAATGTATATTTTTGTTGTGTCATTTTTATATATTTATCTATTTTTTGTGTATCGCACGGGTAATTTACTAGTTCTACATTAAAACTTTAATTGCAATCTTTCTGCAAACTGGGACTTCCAGGTACGTAAACTCTCAATGACCCTATTACATTGTAAGTATCTGTTCATCTATACTTTTCTCAACCTGTTGAAGCACAAAGAGAGTCAATTTCGAGATCTCCACCACTGAGACTCGAACTCATGACCTCCCATTTGAGGGTGGCCACTACATGCCAATTGAGCACAAGGTGCTTGGCACTGATATTAATTGTTTAGAGATATATCATTTGTAATTGACTAATATTGTCAGTTATTGTTTCAGGAACAGAATACTTCTCTTATCAATTTCAATCTTCCTAAAATAATTACTAGTTTGTTAGAATTCAAAATTCCTCTTTAACTAAGATTCCTATTGTTTTGATAATTACTTTTCCTACTTATCTTCAAACACAATTTTTTCCTAGTCTTTAATTACCTCCTAACGGAAATACTTCGTTTTCACCAAATTATTTTGAGACCAAAGAAATCAAATTTCTTCTTCCTCTTCTATAATTCATGGCCGGGTTCTCAAAATCCATTCTCCGTCTTTACTTCAAATGAAGATAGATTGATTTTAGTCAGAAAATTTCTTAAGGGAGATACAGATACTGATCATTCTGCTACATGAAAAATTGCTCTCGGTTTTGCATTAAACCATGAACTAATGGAAGAACTCACAGGTAAAGAATCAAAATTAATCTTGTATATAGCGACAAATTGCTTAGAAAAACCATGATGTTGTCCGAAGATTCCGAAGACACTATTACGACCAACACCATTGCGGCTACCACTGTTCTATCAACTACCATCACTGCCAGTCACATGTCTCCACGACCACCGCCTGAACAGTTTGCCATAGCTACTACTAGCCGCACCTTACCACCACCGCCTGGAGCGGCCTTTACTGATTCCTCCCAGTATGCCTCCTTGCAACCCCCAGCCGACGCTGCCATAGCCTCTGCCCAGCCCACTGCCAACGCAGTTCACACCGCCATAGCACACTCCATCTTTGACAAAGAAATCCAAAAATCCTCCGACAAGTCGTCTACTAAGAATGTTCAAACTGCAAAACTTGAACCACTCTTGGGTACCTCTTCTCTTCCACTAAATTCTTTTTTATCATCAAGTTCAATTCTTGCTTCTAAAGTGTCTCCTGAGATAAAATTTGGTTCTATAACATGCCCTATGCCTGCTGAGTTTAAATCCTCTACATCTGAAATTATTTTCACTCAAAAATTGTCTATGCATATGTCTAAAAATAGTGATTTGATAAATCTTTCAAATACTGCACCAATGTCTATCACATCACTGTATCGGTCGTGCCAATTTTCTCCTTGTTTGAAAATTTATCTACAAATTTTAAAATTCGGGATGTGTCTCTATATGTTGATTTACCTACTTCTTCTATGTCTCATACTTCCCCTAGAGTTTCTATCCATGAGGTAAAACCAATTCTGAATGTGTTTGATGACCCATCTTCAAAATTGTCAGTTTTTATGCCTATATTGTCTGTCCCTATCTAGTATCAACAGGTTCCCATTGCTAGTTCTACCAGAAAAAAGAATGCAAAAATGCAGGGCACTCCAAGTGTTGTTCCTATAGCCTCTTCAATCAAACGAAAATTGATTATGGACATTGATCTGGACGATGAATTGAACCACTCTCTAAGAATCAAAAAATTTCTTCCACGAATCTGACGAGTGGAAAGGCACCTGTTCCACCTAGGAGTCCTCAGCCTACCGCCTCTTCCTGTCTCCCCCTTCTATTTCACAAAGACTTGAAAGTCATGTGAAAATTAATAAAGAGAGGCCCTTACTGCTTTATTTAGCGTGAAATTGACATAGAAAACTTCATTACCTGTTGCAATCTTGTTGAGCTTCTTCATTCTCAAAATTTGATGCAAACTGTGGCAAATGTGGGCCCGTACTATGACTTGGTGACATGGGAATTCTTCACTAACTTGACCAAAGACACAATTGATCCTTCCAGTACCCTCTACCATAAAGTCTACATTAGAAAACGTTGGTATAATTTTAGTCCAAATGTTATTAATGATTTCTATGGCAGGATAGAGATTGACAAGCCTTTTCTCCCTGAGTTTGTCAAGATTCGTTAGCTTTTGTAGCTTTGCATGTTGACACAACATATCTTAAGGCACCATTAATGAGAATATTCTAATTATTGTTTAATTTTGACTTAAGAATGTATGTGTTTAGTTTTGACAAACAATTGTCAAGGGAGAGATTGTAAGTGAAAATTAATTTGCATAGAATAATTAATTGACAATATGTTTGTCAAGTTATTCTAAGAATAATTTAGTTTTGTTGGTCTTCATTAATAGATACAATTAATTATGCCTAAAGTCTAAGATTAATTATGTTTAAAGCTTAAAGGAGTGGTTGGTGTTTGTTCAAGCAAAACATTGGTTGTGATCAGTTTTTCAGGTTAAGATTTGAGTATTTGTCTCTCCTTGATTCAAGGAGATATCTCTGCAACAATAATTCAAATGCTTCATAACTATGCTGCAATTATAAATAGGTGGTGTATCTACTGAGGAGGATGTTGAAATTTTACAGACAAAGAGAATTGTTAATAACGCTGATGGATAATACACTAGGCCTGGGCCACATGGATCGGCCCTAAAGAGCAACTGGATCAAGAAAGTCCAAGAAAGAGACCCAACACAGAGCTACCGAAGAGTTCGATAAGGATTAGACTTAACACTTATAATATTAGCAAGATTAGGACTTATTAGTGATAACTAGTTTTATATGCGCATTGCGCGAACGGGTTAATGCCAATGTTTATATTTAAATAAATATTTGAAAATATATCAATGCAAGATTATTAGATTATATAGGAGAAGATTATACATGGGTAATTGAATGTCGAATTTTTTTATTTAAATATCTAACTCAAAGTATATGAATCCAAGATAATATAGAAAATTCATTATAATTATTACTAAAATAAATGTTTGCAACCTTGTAAAATCGATAGTCTAAAAATGATATTCTAAATAATTTTTTTTCATGGTATTAAAGAAATACATATGTATCATTTTTTGGTGTAACTACTAATTTATTTAATTGAATAAGAGTAAAATAAAGTGATTCTAATTCAATTTGTTGGGTTATTATTTGAGTACTCTCTTTGTCAACCAATTCCCAAGTAGTTAATATAATTAATTAGTTTCAAATTATTTTAAAAAAATTCATAGTATTAATAAAATACTTGGTAAATAAATATATAACATTAATTTGTACTATAACTTTGATATTTAATTACAAGATATTGTAAAAATAAGATAATGGAGTAATGAATATCAATTGATAAACTTGAATGTAAAAAATCTTTGCATGAGAGAAAATAAAGACAATATAACTAATGAAATTATTTCTCTTATTTAATTTAATTTTTTGATAATGAATAATTTTTTCAAATAAAGGTATTGTAGACACATAATTCTAAATTAAAGAAATACATATGTATCATTTTTTGTTGTAGCTACTAATTTATTTAATTTAATAAGAGTAAAATAGAGTGAGAAACTTAATTATGTCAAATTTGATTGAGATGAGGTTCGAACCTAAGACCTTTTTTTTTATAGAAATTAATGGGTAAGTTAAAAGTTAACGGAATATTAACTGAGAAGAGAATATTTAACGGAAAACTTAACGGATAATCATAAAAATAAGGTTAAATTAGGTAATCTCTATTAATAATATTAATCTGAATTATCTTAACCATATATTCGATTAAATAATTCATCTGAACCATCCATTTGATTAAATAATTTGACAGCCATTTTTTCTACCCATTTTAGGCCTAACTCTCTTTGGCTCTTATTAGTATAGTAGATGTAACAGGGACTCCTAATATCAGGCAGTCCAGGATTCTTATTCCTTGTAGGACTCTAGGCCCAAAATATGTTTAAATAGACCCTCCGTACACGGAGAAGGGGGGCAATTTTGAGCAATACAATACCTATATTCTCTCGATATATTTTCCTACATATTTCTTATATTCTCGCTATTATAACAGGTAGTGTTGGTCTACCTTTCACTACCCAAAAGTCATAAAACCAACATTGGCGTCGTCCGTGGGGATCGGTACGGAAAAGCTTCGTACTTTCCTTTGAACTCGAGAAACATGGTGACTACACAACAGGGAAGGGAAACAGGCCTGCCAGCGGGAGATTCGCAGGAAAACCCCACCACGCACGAGCTACTTAACCAAGAAGACCCTCACAAAGGGGAGAGAATCGGCCTGGGCGAGCGTTCCCCGGACAACGACGTCCCTCGGACCCAGCCGGTCGAATTTCCCCCCAATATAATGGAGGTCGCGGCACAACTCTGTGAATTTCTAAAATCAAGTCGAACGATCGGAGATAAACCACCGGCAGTTGAGCCATGCAAGAAGGAAGCCCCCATCGACCACAAAGGCCTAGGTGAAAACTATGATCAGACCACAGATCAGGGGCGGAATCATCGGGATCCCGAAATAGCTAACCTCAGCTCGCCAAGGAATTAAGAGACCTCCGGAAAAGGATGGAGGGAGGAAGGGATCAGCCGACAGCCCGATCTCTTCTGTCGACCAATCCATTCACCTTAGAGATACAAGAATATTGAGCTCCTAAGAATTTTCAATGCCCAACAATGCCTACATATGATGGAATGGAAGACCCCAGCAATCACTTAATTGACTTCCAAGCAAAGATGATGATATTAGGGGCGGAAGACCCAATGTACTGTAGAGTATTCTTTTCAACACTGAAAGGGGCGGCACAACGATGGTTCTTGTCATTACCTCCGCGGACTATCGATTGCTTTGGAACTCTAGGAGAGCAATTTCTGACATACTTCGCTGGGAGCATGAGGGCCAAAAGGCACTTCACGGCCCTAACCGCTGTGCAGCAAGGAGAGACGGGGACTCTAAAAGAATTCTTAGGAAGATGGAAGAAAGAGATACAAACGGTGGAAGATCTAGATGATCGGACGGCTATAACGTTGTTTATGGAGGCCTTAAAGGCAGGTGATCTATTCGCTAGCCTCCAAACAGATACCCCAGAGAGGCCCAAGCCATACAAGGGGTGAACAGATACGCCAAAACAGAATAGGCCCGGCGACAAAAAACAGAGGCGGCAGGAGAAACGCCCAATGGAGGAAACGAGAACGCGTCCTATGGACCGATCACCAAAACAAAGAGACAGGGGCGATAACTACCACACGCTGGTAGCCCACCACCCCCAGGCCATTCCCACTTTGGGAGCAAGGACAGTACATGAGGTACGCCCCCCTCGGTTGACAGAAGATCCGCCACAACAAAACCCCGCGCCGATAGTCAACTGGCTGCTGGCAAGACAAGAAAGGTATTGTAGGTACCATGAATCTCCAACCCATAGCACGGAGGAGTGTACCACGTTGCGGAAGGAACTCGAGGGATTGATAGAAAAGAGAATAGCCCTCAGACGAAACATAGGTCGACCGTCCCAAGGGGGGCCGACTACCTATGGGGCTGAACCAGTGGTGAAGACAAGCGGAGATGCCTATGCAGGAGATAGCGCCCACGGGGCACGAAGTCGAAGCTCGACGTGAGGCCCCTAAGATCGCAAGGGAGACCCAAGAGGAGCAAGACGATCGTAGCGGGAAACGCAACAAACTCGTAATCCACATGATTTACGGGGGACCAGTCGGAGGGGACAGCGCTCGGGAGAGGAAACGCTGGGCTAGACAATTATACATAGGGGCAATACAACATAGAGCACCACCCAAAAGGGGCCGAAGAGACCCCATTATCTTCTCAGATGACGATTTACCCGATGGTCCAACCCCGCATCGGGACGCTATCCTGATCGCAATGGACGTCAATGGAGCTACAGTTCGAAGGGTATTCGTGGACACGGGCAACAATGTTAATGTCATGTATCTCGAAACATTCACCAAGTTGGGACTGACCAAGGAGAATCTACACCTGGTGAGAACACCTCTAGCAGGATTCACAGGAGACAGTATAGAGCCAAAGGGTTGCATCACCCTGCCTATAGAGATCGGAGAATACCCCAGGGTACGGGCCATCAATATGGAATTCATGGTTGTAGACCTGAAATCTGCACACAACATAATCTTGGGAAGGCCTGGTTTGGAGGACTTGGGAGCCGTGGTATCGCTTGAGCACCTATGTTTGAAATTCCGAACACCTGAAGGGGTATGGACTGCCAGTTGTGATCGCTAGGCGGCGCGATCCTGTTACCTCCTCACGTGCCGCCAAATAGGGAGTCAGGATCTACAGGTGCAGACCATTACAGAAAGAACTGCCAAGGAAGAAGCTAGGGACAGTCTAGAACCCGCGGCAGAACTAGAGGAAATGCCCTAAGCAGAGGAATATGTTGTATTTCACAATTTTAGTTAGACTCATAATATGTATATACAAATTTCGTCTGCTTCACGACAAAATTTTATTAACTCTAAATAGCTGCATAACAAGAGTATGGTTACTAGTACAGATATACTGACTTATCCACCAACGAGTGGAAAAACATTACCCATTAGCCCAGTGGAAGACTCGTATTCCCACCACCGTGTGGAAGAAACGCATACTCACTAGGCAATGGAAAAAAAAAAATTATACCCATTAACCAGTGGCAGACTCGTATTCCCACCATCGTGTGAAAGAAACGCATACTCACTAGGCAATGGAAGACTTACACCCACCACCGAGTAGAAGCCATATACCCATTAGCCAGTGGCAGACTCGTATTCCCACCACCGTGTGGAAGAAACGCATACTCACTAGGCAATGGAAGACTTATACCCACCACCGAGTGGAAGATATATACCCATTAGCCAGTGGCAGACTTGTATTCCCACCACCATGTGAAAGAAACGCATACTCACTAGGCAATAGAAGACTTATACCTACCACCGAGTGGAAGACATATACCTATTAGCCAGTGGCAGACTCGTATTCCCACCACCGTGTGGAAGAAAAGCATACTCACTAGGCAATGGAAGACTCATACCCACCACTGAGTGGAAGACATATACCCATTAGCCAGTGGCAGATTCGTATTGCCTCACCGTGTGGAAGAAACACATACTCACTAGGCAATTGAAGACTTATACCCACCACCGAGTGGAAGACATATAGCCAGTGGCAGACTCGTATTCCCACCACCGTGTGGAAGAAACGCATACTCACTAGGCAGTAGAAGACTCACGCTGGAGACATAAGGGAGCCCCACTCGGAGCATAGTGGTTAACTTAATTAAGTCACCCCTTGCAACAAGTGTCTATCATTTAGGAGCTGTCAAAATAGATGGTGGTGAGGACAAGAAATAATAGCCAGGCAGTTGGTCAGGACGTTCGGCCGACTGCCTCAAAGGTTAGCTCAGTGGAAGATGAGCACAAGAGGATAATCCCTCGGTATACTTTCCAGAGACTTCGTATCCACAAAATCTCAAGAAAGTGGAAGACTGGATGACGGGCAACATGTTCCTATCGCTTGGTGCATGGAAAAGATAAAAATTCTTTCCATAGACTCCGTACCGTGCCTGCGAAATCTTTAAAAAGTGGGAGTCAGCCACTAGAGATAGCCATGGGAATCAGCCATGAGAGACATCCACGGCAATCAGCCAAGGGAGATAGCCATGGGACACAGCAACAGGGAGTCAGCCATGGGACACAGTCACGTGAGTCAACCACGTAAGTATATTAAAAAAAAAAAGAGAGAAAAGAAAATAAGAAGAAGAAAAAGAAGGAAATAAGAACCAGCACAAAAAATAACAAAAACAAAAAACAAAAAAAAAAGAAAGATATATATATATATATATAAATGCATAAGAAGCCCAACTCAGCTCTTTTTATATTTCCTTCCGTTTCCAAATTGAATTATTTATCATATTTTCTCATCATTTAAAAAGTAGAGAAAATTTTCAGAATAAAAAATTAAAAACTGAGCCAAACTAATAGCTAGAAAGGAACAATAACGACTAGTCGTTGAATGCCAAACTAATAGCTAGAAAGCAACAATAACGACTAGTCGTTGAAAGTTAGCAACACTACTAGTCTACTACTAGACAACTACTTTGACTTGTGACTTTTGAATCAATAAAACGCATGTATTTAACACTATGGCGTCCTAATTGATAAACATAATGGCTGCAGTCAAGCACGCTAGCCCAACCTTGTTGAACATAACTAGCCGCCACCTATACATTCCAACTTCTGTCTCTCCCAGCCGCTCACTTATCATTTCCTAGAAACTACATAAATATAGAATATTTACCTTTTTTTTTTAATAAAAAATTCATTTAGCTATAACTATAAATATGTTGGTAAGAGCAACGAACATATTCAGCAACACCTAACAAATAAAGTTGCAATCAACATTATGGAGTTGAAAAAGATGGAAATTCCGGCGTCCACTTCCACTTCTCCGGTGAAACATAAGAAATCAACCAAATTCGATTCTTTCTCTGAAAATCCAACTTCCAACGCCACCACACTGATTCTGTACCTTACAAACGCTGTTTTCTTCACGGCAGTCTATTTCCTGCTTGTTAGCTGG
>CP025655.1:14915239-14916659 GCA_003576665.1 Ipomoea trifida | reverse complement strand
CCAGCTAACAAGCAGGAAATAGACTGCCGTGAAGAAAACAGCGTTTGTAAGGTACAGAATCAGTGTGGTGGCGTTGGAAGTTGGATTTTCAGAGAAAGAATCGAATTTGGTTGATTTCTTATGTTTCACCGGAGAAGTGGAAGTGGACGCCGGAATTTCCATCTTTTTCAACTCCATAATGTTGATTGCAACTTTATTTGTTAGGTGTTGCTGAATATGTTCGTTGCTCTTACCAACATATTTATAGTTATAGCTAAATGAATTTTTTATTAAAAAAAAAAGGTAAATATTCTATATTTATGTAGTTTCTAGGAAATGATAAGTGAGCGGCTGGGAGAGACAGAAGTTGGAATGTATAGGTGGCGGCTAGTTATGTTCAACAAGGTTGGGCTAGCGTGCTTGACTGCAGCCATTATGTTTATCAATTAGGACGCCATAGTGTTAAATACATGCGTTTTATTGATTCAAAAGTCACAAGTCAAAGTAGTTGTCTAGTAGTAGACTAGTAGTGTTGCTAACTTTCAACGACTAGTCGTTATTGTTGCTTTCTAGCTATTAGTTTGGCATTCAACGACTAGTCGTTATTGTTCCTTTCTAGCTATTAGTTTGGCTCAGTTTTTAATTTTTTATTCTGAAAATTTTCTCTACTTTTTAAATGATGAGAAAATATGATAAATAATTCAATTTGGAAACGGAAGGAAATATAAAAAGAGCTGAGTTGGGCTTCTTATGCATTCACATGTTGAAGCTGAGACTCAAACTCATGACCTCCCATTTAAAGGTGGCCACTACATGCCAATTGAGCACAATGTGCTTGGCATGCATTCACATTTTTATTATTATTATTATGAAATTTGGACGTGTGCTCTAACATGTTAGAATGTGCATCAACGAATAACAGACAATGCATTCAAGATGCATTAATAGTTCACTCAAACTCGTTGCACACTATAACATACTAGTCCGCAGTTTGCACTTAAGCATACTACAAATAAGCTTGGGTACTCATGGTACATTTACATTAGAATCGAAATCGGTATGGTTATCAAATGATAAGGGTAATGAGTTTTGGTGAAAGTATTTTACATGTTTGGTAGTAGGGTGGAATGTGAATGATTATTAATAGTTGAGGAAGAAATGAGGAAGGAAAATGAAACCCTTATTTAATAAGAGTATGTGTTTTTCAATTAATGGGGTATTCCAAACCCATAGTAATATTCTAAAAACCTGTCAACCAAACAATAACAATCACTTTGATCTTTATACCTTATACAAAAACCTGTTAACCACACACACCCTTAGTTATCTCGTTTGGAAGGGTGATGCTCGAGCTCGAGCTCGAGCTCAGAAGTTCTCGAGCTGCTCGAGTCGAGCTCGAGCAGCTCGATTGTTCAAGCTCGATCTCAAGCTCGATTTCGAG
>CP025655.1:14905239-14910239 GCA_003576665.1 Ipomoea trifida | reverse complement strand
GGATATTAACTCAAAAATAATTTGTATTTATTGAACACTTAATTTTTCAATAAAAATTTTCACTATTTATATGTCACTATATTTGTGTTTTATCACGAATCTAAATTTTTAACATCTATACTATCTATCTATCTATATCTATACTATTAATAAAAACAAAATCCCCAATTAATTTTCCGCCCAAAACAATCCTATACTATTAAGGTTTGCGTAATATTGTAAAATATGACAATACAATTCCTATTCGTAATACAATTGTACATTAAAATATGGTAATACAATTCCTAATAAAATATATTCTTCTCTATGTTCCTATTCGTAATACAATTGTACATTAAAATATGGTAATACAATTCCTAATAAAATATATTCTTCCCTACGTTCCTATTCGTAGTACAATTCTAGATTAAAATTACTAATCGTAATAATACCGTACATATTTTTTCTTGCAATACAATCTATATCTAGACGATTAATAAAAACAAAGTCCTCAATTTTAACTTCTCGCCCAAAACAATCATATACTATTAAGGTTTGCGTAATATTGTAAAATATAGTAATACAATTCCTATTCGTAATACAATTGTACATTAAAATATGGTAATACAATTTCTATTAAAATATATTTTTCCGTATGTTCCTAATCGTAATACAATTCTAGATTAAATTAAAATTACTAATCGTAATAATACAGTACATATTTTTCCTTGCAATATACTATTAATAAAAACAAGATCTCCAATTTTAACTTCTTCCTACTACAATTATACAAAAAAAAAAAAAAAACACAAATGCATAACTAACTCACCAATTTTCTGAACGACATTCGTGCCTGCATGTGCCGGCGCACACAAGTCAAGCCTTTTCAAGTTCATTTTGGGATTTCATTTGCATCGCCCCCTGAGCGTGAGAGAGAGCCTCTATGTTATACAATTCGATAAGACTTAGGAAGATTCTTGTATAAGTAGTGGTGCAAACCCACTTCCCAAATCAATGTTGGACAAACGCTACTTGAAAGCTTTTTCTCTCCATTTTTCTAACTCAAATGGATCAACTTTGAGAACCAATTTTCTCATTCACCCATTATCCATTTTGAGCGTACAATATATCAATCTCTTTGTCTAACTACGAAGAACCCGAATCCACTCTGACCGACCCAAATCGAAAGTGGACCCCACATATCTTTGTACCACAATATAGCCACTAAAATGTCATTTTATGCTATTTTTTCCAACAGTTATTTGTCCAAAGAATATCAACACTCTACGGTTAACCAACAATCACTTAATTGATTATCCCTTTACTTTTAGGTGAATTTTTCTCTAATATAGTTATACTTACTGAATATCAAAATATAAGTGTACTTCAAGATCTTGCAATAACTAACCGATAAGTAAATAAATTAATGATATATAATGCAATGCAAATTATCTACATATTGCATTTATACACTTATTTTAGAACACTAAATTTTTGTGATATTTGTTGCATGCAAGGAAGACTCAGACTATACTTTATTTGTCGATTCTTATATGTTATAAATCATAATATCATAAGAAACGGATACTTTGATGAAATATGAAGCATGAGTAGTCTGCCAATTAACGGTTATGGACATCGCATTTCAACAGTTTGGATGAGTATCATCCCAAAAAGCCATACACTCCATTTGGTAATCTGGAGTGAAGTTTGGATTAACAGTTTAGATATATGATTCATACATGTTGGAAAAATAGCACTAAAATGGCATTTTAAGTGGCCATTTTGTGGTATAAATATATGTAGGGTCCACATCCGATTTGGGTCGGGTCAAAGTGGATTCGGATTCTTCGTAGTGAGACGAAGAGATCGATATATTATACGCTCAAAATGGATAATGGGTGAATGAGAAATTGGTTCTCAAAGTAGACCCATTTGAGATGGAATTTTAAGTGAGGAAAAGCTTATGAGCTTTGTCCCACATTGGTTGGGAATGAAGATTTGCCCCACTATAAATACAAGAGTCTTTAAAGGCTAATTAACTTGTATAGCATTTTAAGGCTAATTAACTTGTATAGCATAGATGCTCTCTCTTGCGCGCAGGAGGGGTGCAAATCAAATCCCAAAATGAGTTCGAAAAGGCTTGAACTTGTGTGCGCCGGCACCTGCGGGCACGAATGTCGTCCGAAAAAGTGGCTGGCCTTGCGGGCTACATTATGCCAAAAATCCGAACGAGTTTTCCATCTCAGACCACATGAGATCAAAGTGATCTCTCGTTCGAGACATCAAACCGAGCTGACCTCGAGAGGTAGTTCGATGTCTCGAACTTCAGCGGAGTTGACCTCTCGAAGGTCGTTCGCGTGCGAGTGCGATGTCGCGCGGCTCGGGCTGGCGCGCGCGTCCGATGTCTCGCGGACCAGTGCGAAGTCTCGCTGCCGGCATGATGTCTCGAAGCTTGCACTTCTCGACGTCTCGCGGCACGGCGATGTTTCGATGGTTCACGGACTGGACCATGTCTCGCACTGCGACTCCGGTAACCTCTCGAACGCGACGTTCCACCTACTGTGTCCATTCAGAAATGACTCTTGATATTACGGAATTAATTTGATTAATTCCAATCATTATTTTCAGAGTTATTTCATGAATAATGGGAGTTGGTAGTGGGTGTAATTGTTAGTTAAATGGCAGAATTAAATTTCTGCTAAGTGGGAGGAGGTTACAAAATGGATTATCAATGCCATGATTAATGCTATGATCCACTCTCCTCTACTATATATTCGTTGTGAGCAGCAGGTTTGGAACACACGGCAAACACTGTTTTTCTTCCTCAAAACTCTGCTCACATTTCCTTCTAGCCACCTGCGTTAAACCCACGTTCCTAGTTCGCCGGATCCAAGTTCGTGTGCTCGAACGATTGGATCGTAGTACGTTTTATCCTGGGAAACCTAGACCGCAACGCTCCAGCACCCCGGGAGGCGGTAAATAAGGTTTTAAGGAGAGTGGCAACACGACTCGTGCTTCCAACTACCCGAGTTCGTCCGGATTTCATCCTCAACCGTAGTTCAGGTTTTCAACCTTTTGTAGGTTGTTTTAATTTCCTGTAATATTATCCTTCGTGGATATTTTCTGTTGTATTTCCATTATTTTCTTGTATTTTCGAGATCAACCCAGCAACAATACATTCTGATATATTCTTGTTTATTGCATGATGTCAGTATGATGATTTGAATTTTTAAAGCATAGAAACAAGCTCGAAACAAGCTTATATACTTGAATGGTCTTACCTCAAAGTTATTGCCCACTATCACACATTGCTTTATATTGTATGTTAGACTCAAGGTTACTAACTTCTCACAATAGTCAGAGACTTGTTTTATATGTATGAAATATTGACAAAAAAAAATTAGTATTTAGATGTGAGTTTTACTTATATATACCTGGAAATCTGAAACATTTTGAAATTTAGTGATGGGTAAAATTAATATGTTTTACAGTTTAACTATCAAAACTAATTTTATGAAAAAAATCACAGAATATATACATGTAGATTATAAAATTAAAATTTCAGTGTCAATATTGTTATGACTCAATGCTTTGACTACATTAAAGTGATTTTTTAAAATTTCAAGCCCAATATATGACACGCTTGATGAGTCGCAGCTGGAAGGTCAGTGATCCGCTCGCCGACTTTAGATGTCGTTGATCAAATTAATCAGTACATGTGTGACATGAATATTGCAAAAGGACGAACATATTTAAGTTGTAACTCTTTGCGTAAGGCAGAACTAGGCGGTGAAAATCTATTAGAAGTACATACTCCTAAATTCTTAAATAGTTTGAGATTGTATGATTTTCTTAATTATTCATTGACATTAAAGGTCAGTGCACCTGCTATGTTATTGCGGAAGATAGACCATTCTCTTGATCTTTATAACGGTATGCGACTCTCACCATCACAAGATTGGCAGATCACGTTGTTGAAGCAAGAATAGTTAATGGGACACATGAAAGAACAAAAGTTCTTATCCCTCAAATGTCTCTCACTCTTTCTGATACGAGATTGCCCTTCTGTAACCCCTCGCCTATTCCTATAAGACTAAGGTTCGAAAAATATGTCTTTAGGCTATGAAATTCATAAGATGATCTCCCTATGCTTCAAAGTAATTTTTATAAAGGAGTATAGTTGTTATTAAGCTGCGATCGTACGTACCGGTCACGAACCGAAAAAATTTTAGGAACTAGTATTCGGACCCGTTTGTCCTAGGAAATGGATTTTTAGACACCATACGATTATTCTTGAATTTCCTATTGAATTAAATCAGCCCATAACAGCGAAAATTTATTTTGATCGTACATCGCTAAAATTTCGCGGTGCTCCGAACGTAGCCCAATTTTGAGTTTTAGACTGGAATAAATTTTTGGGTTCGAGAATTATTTGAATTGAATTAGTTTCTACCGAGAATTCATCTGATTTAATCCCAATCAGTCCAAGCCAAGATATTTTTATGATCAAACCACAAGATTTTGACACATGTCACAAATTTTCACCACATGTTCCATTCTTATCCCATAAGCCAAATGGGAAATATAAAAGCAATTTCCCATTTCTTCAATTCTTCATTCCCATTTCGTGAGGAGAGAGAGAGATGATTCCATTTCCATCTTCTTCACAAAGCTTCAATTTCCATGGCAAATTCCTTCACATCTCTCAATTTTATTCGGTAAATCTTCGTTTTTATTCGGTAAATAGTTCTATTTTCCTTCCTAGAGTATGGATTTGAGATTAATTTCTTGAAATCTCTTGTTATGGTGTTGATTGTGATCTTAGGATTTTAAGGTGAAATTTGGGGAAATCAACTCCAAAATTCTTCTACGAGGACTAGTAACCCGGTGGAGGTAAGGAATCCCTTAAGTTGGATTAGTCACTTGAAATTGGATAATTGATTGTTTGGTTGAAATATATATGTATAAATTGTTGTGTGGTGAAGTGTTGTTGGTTAATGATGAGATTATTATGTTGT
>CP025655.1:14817584-14903902 GCA_003576665.1 Ipomoea trifida | reverse complement strand
TGGAAATAAAGTATTAGAGCCTAAGTTGATAATTTTAGAGAAGTGAGTGGTGGTTTATCTTGGAAACCATGGATTATAAGAAGGAAGTTTCGGGGACGAAACTCTTTTAAGGAGGGTAGACTGTAACCTCTCGCCTATTCCTATAAGACTAAGGTTCGAAAAATATGTCTTTAGGCTATGAAATTCATAAGATGATCTCCCGATGCTTCAAAGTAATTTTTATAAAGGAGTATAGTTGTTATTAAGCTGCGATCGTACGTACCGGTCACGAACCGAAAAAATTTTAGGAACTAGTATTTGGACCCGTTTGTCCTAGGAAATGGATTTTTAGACACCATACGATTATTCTTGAATTTCCTATTGAATTAAATCAGCCCATAGCAGTACTGGGATATTAATCCCCCTGACTCTATTTCTGAGCTTATTTAATCTATTCACCATTTGGTTTTCAAAAAAAAAAAATCAGCCCATAGCAGCGAAAATTTATTTTGATCGTACATCGCTAAAATTTCGCGGTGCACCGAACGTAGCCTAATTTTGAGTTTTAGACTGGAATAAATTTTTGGGTTCGAGAATTATTTGAATTGAATTAGTTTCTACCGAGAATTCATCTGATTTAATCCCAATCAGTCCAAGCCAAGATATTTTTATGATCAAACCACAAGATTTTGACACATGTCACAAATTTTCACCACATGTTCCATTCTTATCCCATAAGCCAAATGGGAAATATAAAAGCAATTTCCCATTTCTTCAATTATTCATTCCCATTTCGTGAGGAGAGAGAGAGATGATTCCATTTCCATCTTCTTCACAAAGCTTCAATTTCCATTTCAAATTCCTTCACATCTCTCAATTTTATTCGGTAAATCTTCGTTTTTATTCGGTAAATAGTTCTATTTTCCTTCCAAGAGCATGGATTTGAGATTAATTTCTTGAAATCTCTTGTTATGGTGTTGATTGTGATCTTAGGATTTTAAGGTGAAATTTGGGGAAATCAACTCCAAAAGTCTTCTACGAGGACTAGTAACCCGTTGGAGGTAAGGAATCCCTTAAGTTGGATTAGTCACTTGAAATTGGATAATTGATTGTTTGGTTGAAACATATATGTATAAATTGTTGTGTGGTGAAGTGTTGGTTGTTAATGATGAGATTATTATGTTGTTGATTGAGGAAGCTAGATAATGGGTGGATAAATCTTTATAGTGAAGTAGACGTGAGGTGTAATTTGAAAAGTGAGATAGTTACCTAAATGTTGGTAATTAAGTTTGATAATGATCTATTGAGGACTAATAATCCTAGTATATTGTGTATATATATATATATATGTACGTGAGGAGTATATATATGTAAAGCCGTATATATATGTGTATATTGCGGGCGTGAAATAGGCTTTGATTATTGAGGTTTAGATGATGGGGTTGTAATGACCCTAAAAGATTATTATGATAAGTAATGAGATTATGATGTTGGAGGAATTTTGGAAATATTTGGAATATGGATTATGAAAAGGAAAAATCTTGGTATATGGATATTATGAATATGAAGGTTATAGACATAAGCTACGATATTGAATAACAAATTTTGGGTTATAGATGCAAGATGTGAGATTTGAAAGTTATGGTGATTATTGTGAGAGTTGAGACCTCTCTATTTGATTTGGCCACCGATTTGTGGATTCGTCCGGTTGGTTTGGATTTAATAATTAATGATGGATTAACAGTGGAGTTCATGAGGTAATTAAGCTTTAATTATAGTGATTAAGGATTGATGACAGTTATTAAGGTTTAATGACTGGATGAATAGAATTGATGGTAATTAGTATACCATCAAGGTGTGACTAATTGTTTGAAGAATTGTGTTTGGTGATTATGGTGAGAGTTTGGATACTCTCTATTTGGTGGGTTATGTTGAGAGTTTGAAATTATCTCCTTGGTAATTAATATGAAATATAGGAATTATTCCTTTGGGATTTAGTTTGAGAATTGGAAATCTCTCTATTGGTGAATAATTTATGATTTAAAGGGATGTTGGGTAGTGATGATAATATGGTGAATATTGAAGAAATGATTATATGGAAAAGTTAAGGTGAAGATATTATTATGATAAGTATTGAGGAAATTGTTATATGGAAATATTGAGATAAAGATTGTATATGACGACTCTGAGGAAATAATTGTTGAATGATTTTGGATTATGGATAGGCCAAGACTTTGCCTCCTATAAAGTGGATGGATTTTAAGTATGAGACGTGAGTATGATGAATATCCAAAAATGTTTATGAAACTTACGTTGAAAAACGTATGCGATTTCGGTATAAAGATTGTCAAAACCTTATTTTTGAGAAAAATACCACTTTTAGTGGAAATGTACTTTACGTGAGAATGATGAGGAAATGATGTTTGAAAAGTCTGCGGGCACTGAAAGTATTTTGAAAATCCTTCCGGGGCTGTGATATATGTCCAAAAGAAATGATTTAAGAAAGAAAACTGAAGGAAGGATCATGTTTTCAAACCTTAGTTCTAGTAAAAGTGGTGAAGGACCTTATCTTGTAGCCTACGGGATAAAGAGCTTAAAGTGCCTTCCCGTATGGTGGTTATGTTATTGTATGACCAGTTCATACTGTGGGCGAAGTCTATTCGCCGAGTACTATATCACCCGGAAGGAAAAGGGTCTCCTGCGGGGGTGTGCACACTTAAGTATAGTCACTATATTTTCGGGTAGGGGTCGTTCTTATGAACCTAGTGAGGCTAGCTGGGAATCATTCTAACGCTCCTATAAGTCCAGGGGATCAGTATTAGACCGGGCGATGACCACTGAACCCGAGTTGAACGATCCAAGTGGTCCGTTAAAAGTGGAGAAAGAACTCCAGAGGCCTCACACTCACTTTCTATCTAGGACCAAGTGGATTTTGATATATGAATGTAGTTACGTTGTAGCTATGGAAAAGAGATATGTGACAAGTATTGAAAATACCCAAAGGTTGTGGGTGGTCTCTCTTTGAAAAGTGATGAGAATTTCCTTATGAAACTAAGGAATATTTAAAGATTAGAAAAGAGTTACTCTGTAACGTCTTTGAGAAAGAAATGATTTTGTCTGATGAGACAAGTGGACTTTGATTCACTAAACCCTTTTTATGAAATTCTTCGTTGTAACTGATTTTCAGGTGAAATGGGTAAAACCTTTACAAGCTTTCAAACTATTATATTTTCAAACCTTTGTCTGCTTTTAAGTGACAACGGATTCCCTTACTTAGCCGTCGCGCTAACTGCACTTCAATGTGTTCTTATTAGTTGCAGATTAGTGTGGACTCCAGTAGCCGATGAGTTCTGAACAAGATGGAAGTGGATGTCGATGTTGTAAGTTTAGCATGTGCACTTAGAGTGGAGTTTGTCAAGAGGTGATAGAATTCACTCTAGGTGTGGCGGTAGCACCCAGTTTTCTGCTGATAAGATGTAAGCTTCCGCTGATGTATTATTACGGATTTGTAATAAATGTAAGAGTTGAAAATTGGGGTGTTACACATTCAAGTTCAAGCATAAATAATTTCCATTGATGCTTGCATATGTCATGACTATCAAAAAAAAGCTAGGGCCGAACACTAACTCACGTTGGGTTATTGTTGAAAAAAAATCAGTTTTTAATCACGGTCAATTGTACGTGGCTTTATCCCGAGTCACCCATCCTAATAGCTTGAAAGTGTTAATTAGTTCTAGACGAGGATGGACAAGATTGTGTTGCTACTACCAATGTTTTCTACAAAGAAGTTTTCAATAATGTGTAAATACAACCGGTGATATTATGTTTTTTTCAAAGATGGAAAAATTGTTATATATCTACACAAAAATATATCTTCCATACATATGAATTAGAATAACAATTGATTCCTATAACTAAGTTACTAGAGAACGAGCATATTCGCCTAATTTATAAAAATTCTAAACAATGATATATAAAATCTCTAAAGTTCCAGCACCACAAGCGTACATATGTGAGGAAATGAATTGTGTATTATTGAAGTAAAGCTACCAGGTATATATAGTATACAAAGGAGAGTTAATAGCTAGGGAGTTGTAACAACTAGTCTAAAATACCTATTCTAAAGGAGTTTAATTAAAACAAATACAACATCAACCACATATATCCTTAACACGCCCCCGCAAGATTGAGGATCCGTCAGAGACTCTAATCTTGGAGCGAAAATGAAGAAATAAGTGACGGCCTAACGGCTTAGTGAGAAGATCAGCTAGCTGCGCGGCGGAAGGAATATGACGAACAACCAACGTACCACTCGTAACCAATTCTCGTACAAAAAAGTAGTCCAACGCCAAGTGTTTCATACGAGAGTGAAATACTGGATTTTTACAGACGTAAGTGGCGCTGAGGTTATCACACAGAAGAACGGGGGATTGCGCTAGAGTTAAGTTGAGCTCATGAAGTAAATTCTTAATCCAAAGGACCTCCGCTGCTGCATTGGCCAAGGCCCGGTACTCCGCTTCTGTGGACGAACGCGAAACAGACTTCTGCCTTGAGGACTTCCATGAAATAAGGTTGGCGCCCAAATACACTAAGTAAGCCGTGGTCGAGCGGCCCGCAGTGTTGCATCCACCCCAATCCGAGTCGGTGTAGACACGTAGCGACAATGGCTGACCAACATGGAGAAACAAGCCATGGCAAACAGTCCCTTTAAGATAACGAAGCAGGCGCTTAGCAGCTTGCCAATGTTGCTCTGACGGCGCATGCATGAACTGTGAGAGTCGACTAACCGCAAAGGCCACATCTGGGCGGGTGATTACCAAGTGCTGCATGAGGCCTAGCAGGCGACGAAATTGTGTGGCGTCCGTCGCAGAACCAGGTGACTGTAGGGGAACTAGCTTGTCTGAAATAGCCAGTGGTGTTGAAACATCTTTTGCACCATCCATTTTGAATTGTTTGAGTATATCAGTGATATACTGGCTTTGTGACAGGAATATACCACCAGTCGTTGAGATAACCTCGACACCCAAGAAATGATGAAGTGGACCGAGATCCTTCAAAGCAAACCGGGCGGACAAAGTCTTCACAAATCGATCTAGCCATGTGACATTATTACCTGTCAACAAAATATCATCTACATAGACTAAGAAATAAACAGTCACACCATGAGACGAATAAATGAACAGGGAAGCATCTGCTTGGGACTTAGTGAACCCACAACGTTGCAAAAATAGCGAGAGCTCCTGGTACCAGGCCCGTGGGGCTTGTTTAAGGCCATACAGAGCCTTGGTTAACCTGCAAACATGAGTGGGGTAAAGCGGATCTACATATCCCGGCGGCTGCTCCATATACACCTCCTCATGAAGTGTGCCATGCAAGAAGGCGTTGTTAATGTCCAACTGGCGCAAACCCCAGCGGTTACTTAATGCAATAGTTAGGACCAGCCGGATAGTGACCGGTTTCATAACTGGGCTGTAAGTTTCGAAGTAGTCTCGACCTGCTGTCTGTAGAAACCCTTTAGCCACAAGGCGTGCCTTGTACCGATCAACGGAGCCATCCGGTTTGCGTTTGACACGGTAGACCCATTTGCAACCGATCGGAACCCCAGCTCCACGCGGCACTAGTTTCCATGTATTGTTACGGTGCAAAGCTTCGAACTCTTCGTCCATGGCTTTCCTCCACCTAGCATCCTTGAGAGCCTGGGCGACGGTAGAAGGCTCTATAGTCGGAGGCAAGGGGTGGGCTGTGGTTAGATTGATAACATAATCAGAGTACCTGGGATTAGGCCGGCGTGGTCTGGTAGAACGCCGCAACCCAGTTTGTGACTGACTTTGGTCAGAAGATGACACGGGCTCGGTAGACGCAGGTTCAGAGGTTGGTGGCGGATAGATATTTGTAGTAACAGTGGGCGACGAACTACTCGGAGGGAGGGACGGTGACTGTGACGCCATAGGCGAGGAGTCAACGCCAGCCGTCGTGATTTGGTCATCTTATTGCCCAGACGTCGAAACAGACTGCGGCTGGGGATCTTCTGGCGAGACTGACACGACTGGCGATGAAACAGGAGTGACATGTGATGAGAAAGACGAGTCTGAAGATGTCGGCTCAATAGGGGGTGATGGTTGTTTGAACAGAATTTGCGACCAAGTAGGGGAGTGATCCCCATTAAGGCATTTTGACTCAACCTTCAACTCCTTGGAAGGAAACACGTGAGGAACAAAACGTACATGCCTTGATAAATAGACCCGATTTGAGACAAAATCTAGGCACTTATAAGCTGATTGGGTGTTCGAATAACCCAAAAAGATACACGGTAACGACCTTGGTTGGAGTTTCTTTGTATGATAAGGGCGTAGCCAAGGGAAACACAAACAACCAAAAGGTTGCAGCTTATCATAGTTCGGTGACCGATTAAATAGAATGTGGTAAGGAGATTTGTTACCTAAAACCGGTGTTGGTAGTCGATTGATTAGATAGGTTGCTGTTTGAAATGCATGAGACCAGTATGTAGTTGGCATAGAGGCAGCATGAAGTAGGGACATGCCGGTTTCGACGATATGCCTGTGTCGTCGTTCAGCCATGCCATTGTGTTCAGGAGTATGTGGGGGAGTTGTAAAATGCGAAATACCGTGAGTGTTGAACATTGGTATTAGTTTAACAAACTCCTCCCCATTATCAGAATAGACTGAGACAATCGACAAACCAAAGAATTTTTCTACCAACCTTTTAAACTGGGGAAATATCTCAAACACATCAGACTTACGTTTTAGAGGATATAACCAAATATATCGTGAAAAATGATCAATGAAAATAACGTAATAAGTAAATCCATCAATCGATGTGTCAGAGGTACCCCATACATCAGTGTAGATTAATTGGAGAGGTTTAGTACTAACAAGACTGCTCTTGGCAAACGGTAACTTGTGACTCTTGTATACATTGCACGACTGACAATAAAATTTATTTAATAATGACATAGAAATAGGAACACTACAGTGTTGCAACACAAGATGTAACACCTTACTGGATGGATGCCCAAGGCGATGGTGCCAATGCGACATACTGGACAGATTTATGGAATTAATAGTGGGCTGACTTGAGAGGGGTCCGTAGTATACTCCATTAACGTTCGTCCCCCGCAGAAGCGACATCCCCGTTTGAAGATCCTTCACGACAAAATATGAGTGAAAAAATTCAACCGACACATGATTAGTTTTGCACAACCGAGACACAGACACTAAATTATTGTGCAACTGTGGGACACAGAGAACGTTTTGAAGAGTGAGCGAAGAAGAAGAAGCGGGAATAACAGACTAACCAATATGAGAGATCTTTAAGGAATTACCGTCACCCAGGCGTATCTCATCGGGACCCTTGTACTCTGAAAAGGTTTGTAGAGGAGCCATATTTGGAGTGGCATGGTGAGATGCCCCACTGTCAAACAACCACGGTGAGGTGGACCCAACTGCGGAGTTGGCTGTTGGTGACTGATTGGATGGCGTTGCCTGCATAGGAAAAACGTTATTATCCTTTAAGAATCGAGCCAATTTGCGACAAACACGGGCTTCATGGCCGGCAAAATTGCAGAACTGGCATACAACACTGGATCGATTGTTGCCATTTTGCGACCAATTTGGCCTGTTATGTCCATTCGAATTGTTGTTGTTGCGAAACCTCCGATTGGATGAATACTGATTAGTGTTCCGGGAAGCCGAGGGACTGCGTTGGGTGACATTCGCAGTGGCCAATAGGGACTGCCGAACATCGTCATTTTCTTTCAAGTGACGTTCATGATCCGTGAGAACGTCAGCCAATTCGCCCAAAGAGATGGGATTGTCACGGATACGAATAGCAGAAGTAATGGGATTGTATTCTTCTCCAAGTTGTGTGAGGATGTACACAACCATGTCCTCATCCGAAACTGGGCATTGAGCCAAGGCGAGATCGTCGGCTATGGACCGCATGTCATTCAAGAAGGTCGTAACCGACCGATTACCTTTCGGGTTTCTAGTGAGCTTGGCCTTGAGGGAAATGATCCGTCCTCGAGAGGCACTAGCATAGTTGGCAACGAGACGTGTCCAGGCATCACACGCTGTTGAAGCAGAAGAAATGAGAGGTTGGATAGTGTCCGAACAACTCCCTAGTAAAGCATTAGTAATTATCTGGTCCTGCCTGTACCAAGTTAAATGGGCAGGGTTTTGGGTGGTTTCGGCAGGATTACTGAACTTGGCCGGTTCTTTAACAGAACCATCGATATAGCCAAGGAGATTGAATCCGATTAACATGGATTGAACTTGGCGTCGCCAAACCGGGAAATTGGTAGGGGTGAGTTTGATTGGTAAATTGGACGGAGCATTAAGCTGGATAACATCAGTAGTGGTCACAACCGATTGGGAAGCCATGAACTAACAAAGTGGCGTAAGGGAAGGAAAGGAGAAAAGGAAAAAAAAAATCTCTTAGGAGAGTATGGCTCTTGATACCATGTGAGGAAATGAATTGTGTATTATTGAAGTAAAGCTACCAGGTATATATAGTATACAAAGGAGAGTTAATAGCTAGGGAGTTGTAACAACTAGTCTAAAATACCTATTCTAAAGGAGTTTAATTAAAACAAATACAACATCAACCACATATATCCTTAACAACATATACACATTAGCTATTAATTAAGCAATTATTTGCTGGAACTCAAACAAGGATAACATTAGAAAACATAATCGATCCAAAACATATTTTCAATTGCACAATATAATATTTGATGTTATAACTTATATAATTATATATCGATCCATATATTCTTAATATATTATAACCTCCATTTCGTGCATCGCACAGGTGAAAATACTAGTTTTATTAAAAGCTAAATGAACACCTATATCATGTTATTGAATATTAAAATAGTAAGACACATTAATATAAATAATATAATCTTACGTTTCATATTGTCATCAATAAAAGTTCAAAATGTAATTTTAATCTTTTTTTTTTATAAAAAATCTAAACTAATTTAAAACATAATTGGAGATATATTTTAATTAATTTGACAATAAGACGATAATTGAAAATATTAAAATGTTTGATAACATCAAAATATTATTTATTTATAACAAACTAGTTATAAATATATTTGAGTATCATTTGAGGATTAAACTAGTTTTTTGTATATAAAAAGTTGTAGCATATGGAGCCGTTCAACGTAACTAAGTTTAAAAAAAAAATACAACGTTCTATATCTATTAGGTACCAATAATTTGACCAATCTTATTCTGACTTAAATCAAATAAAAATATGTGTCAAAAACCTTGTGATCAAAAAGTACTGTTTTAGCTCTTTTAAGTGGGAGGTCGTTTAAATCCTAGTGAAACATTGATTCTATATGCTTCAATAATAAATTAATTGTATAACTCTAATAATTGTTTAGACTTCAGATTAATACAGTAATAATAATAGTTATTATTATTGTTATTCTAATTAAGCTAATAATTGTAAATATATTACTATTTTTCAAAATTAAGAAATTAATTTCATAAATTTAATTGTAATTAAGAAATTATTATTTTGCTAACTAAGGAATTGATTGAATAGATTTTAATATGACTGACTAATAATTATTTTGTTAATTAAATCAATAATTAGAAAAATGAATATACAAATATTATAAATTGTAAGTAAGCCAATAACTAATAATTATTAGCATAAATATTAATATAATTAACTAATAATTATTATAGTAATTAAGCTAATAATTACACATATATTAGTATAATTGAAATTGCACATGGGTCATTGGAATTTTTTATATAATTACAATTAATTTTTTGATTATATATATATATACACACACACACATAAGGTATGTATAATACTATGAAAAAAAAATTATCATTCATATTCTTCCGTGTAATTACTAGGTAATTAAGGAATTAATTGTAGATATTACTATAATTGACTAATAATTATTATGTTAATTAAACTAATAATAATTATACAAATATTACTATATTCAAAATTAAACATGAGTAGTTCAATTTATTTTTATAATATTTACAATTAATTCATTCAGATATGGATGAGAAGGAAAAAATAAAGACCATATGGTGAAAAGAAATATATTGAAGGTATAAAAGTATAATTGTACAAATATTATTATAATTGCGTAATAATAATTTTCTAATAATTATTATAGTAATTAATCTAAATATGTTCCGCTTGATTTATTTTTTAATAGTACAATTAAATTATTTATCTTTTTTCTCATATTTATTTTAATAATAATATAATTATAAAAATCATATTTCATATCAATTTTTAAAGATATTTATAGACAAACGAGTCATGTATTATTTAATTAATATTAGTGATACTTTTGCGCATAATCAAATAAATGTATATTTTCAAATAAAAAAAAAATTAACCGTGCATTGTACGGGTAATTTACTAGTGTGTGTGTGTGTGAACAAATATTACATTATAACATAATAAGTAGTATTAAAAAAACATATTCATGATTATTCATCGAAACTCACGATATATATATGTGTGTGTGTGTGTGTGAGAGAGAGAACAAATATTACATTATAACATAATAAGTAGTATTAAAAAAACATATTCATGATTATTCATCGAAACTCACTCCTACTTGTTATGGAACGCCTGCCACTACACATGTGCGTTCAAAACGTGCAACTTCAATTGTGGGCGCATGCCACTCGACACAAGTGCGTTCAAAACGTGCAACTTCAAATGTTTGACGGAGTGAATATATAATATTAACAAGTGTTGCTAGTTGATAAATAGATATGATATTATAAAGTACATAATGCTATAAGATCACAATAAAAATGCTTTATTTTTTAAATGGAATATGAGTTGGATCGGATGGATTTTCCCCATTAGATGTATTCATGGGGAAGTGAAGACAAATTATTGTGTGGATTATAGTCCACATAGCTGTGTGGATTATGCTGTAAAATGATATCATTGAATTTTATGAGTTAAAATAATGTATATTATGTGTTAGAATATAATGTTTTAAAATAATAAAACTTTTGAGATAAGATAATGTATATTATGTGTTAGAATAATGTATTTTATATGTTGGAATAATGCATATTATGAATTATAAAAATGTATATTGCAAAAAGTCGCGTGAAAAAATATTGTGCAAAGCGTTGTCACTTTGGACCGTGGTCTACACAATAATTATTGGGGAAGTGAATGTGTAGTAGAGATGAAAATGAAAGTATAGATATACCAATTTTTATATCATGGACCAAGGTCCACAGTGTACTGTGGACCATAGTCCTAAACGAAGTAGTTTTGAATTTTTATTTTGATGGCAACCATTTGTTGTTCACTTCATGTTTCAGTGTTTTTTTTTTTTTTTTTTTTTTTTTTTTTTTTTTTTAACTGTAAAGCATGTGTATGGTCTTGTGTTATACATTTTTGTGTCTAATTTTATGCAATTTTGTAACTTAAACATATGGATTCTATACCTGAAATAAAGCAAATATAACTTGAGCTTTTGTGTCTTGTGGTATGCGTTTTTGTATCTTGTGTTATGCGTTTTAGTGTCTTATGTAATGCAATTCTGTAACTTAAGAATATTGATTATGTACCTGAACTAAACAAAATATAAACATGTGTATGTGTCTTGTGAAATGCATTTCTGTGTCTCATGTTATGTAAGTATGTACTTCCTTCGTCTCATTTTATGTGTCTAGTTCGTTTAACGAGGCTTGACTAAAGTTATTTTTAATCCAATTTTTCATAGTATTAAGTTTAGTATTAGTATACAAAATTTATATATTTAGAAACTGCACTAAAAGTACTATTAAACACAAAAAATCAAATGTAAAAATAAGTAAAAAATACTAAAGAAAATAAACAAAGAAGAAATACTTGGTTTGACCAATGAATAGTAAGTAGAATAGATAAAATGGGACAGAAAGAGTATCGATTATGTACCTGAAATAGATTAGTAGTTGTGTACCACACAACATATTGTGTGTTTTATTTTACTAATATATGTATTGTATTATGAAATTATGTGCCTATAGGACATATATTATCTACATAAATTAGATTTGAGAATAAGTAAATATATAACATGTGTATGTGTCGTGTGTTGAGAGTTTTGTGTCTCGTGTTATGAAATTTTGTACCTTATGAGTATTGATTTTATACCTAGAATAAATTAAAATTTATGTTGAAACATGAGAAACGTGAAACTACAAAATATGTTAAAGTTTAAATATCAAAACGACGTCGTTATGTGGATCCTAGTGTAACATTTTCTATTAATGTCACTATTAAGTGGTGCAAATCAATAGGCCATTTATGGCCACTATGTTGTGGTTTAAAGAATAGAAGTAACGGTTTCCGTTACTTAGCCTATATATAATGATGGCACATAGGCTATATATATTAGTATGGTCCTCCCACTGCTCCTATAAACAGAAAACTACACCATCTAGTTGATTAGGAAACCAAGTGGTAGACAAAACACTCTTTACAATCCTATGATGATGACAACTATGGCTGGAGGTAAACGATCCTATTAGCTTCCGCAATGAGGTTAGATTATTACAATTATTATATTGGTACATTTATTCTAACATTTGGTATCAGAGCATGTTTCTATGAGGATTCTATATGTAGATAGAAATTTACAGGTATATATTTTTAAATATACATATGGATTTGACAATATATGCATCTAACATATATAAAAGTTAAAGTCTGTGATTAATAATATATGTGTACTGTTTTCTTCCGCTATCAGTATGACAATATGTATGCAGTATCCAAATTTCATATATGTATATATATACATATTAATTTATTTTAAAAAAAACAATTTAATTTCTTTTTCGAATTATAAAATAAATCTTACTGCCTTCGCGGTTGTCGGAATCGCTTGTTGGAGAGTCACCGGTGACGGTCTCCTCTCAGTGGCGGCGTTGGTAGTCTCATCGCCACTCCAAGATGAGGATCCGGCAATGGAGCTCCGGCGAAGGGATACGGTCACGATTGCGGCGGCGAAGCTGGTTTTCAGGCAACACCGACGACGGACGATGGAGGCGAGAAGGCGGTGGCGAGGCTGGGCTTCCCGGCTACGATCTGTTGGTGAGGACAACGACGAATGGCGCTTCGATGGCCGGCGATGGCGGTTGCAACGGCAGACGCCAGCGATGACGGGTCCTTTGACCGGTGATGACGGATCTTTCGATCGGCGACGGCGACTGGCTTGGCGGCGGTGGGGCTGGCGTTGCGACCAGAAGGGACGACTAGTGGCGACAATGTTGGCATTGTGACGGAGCCTCTTGCAGTGAACGATGGCGGCGACGGCTAAGGGGACGCCGGTGCGTCAGCATGGCGGTGGCGCAAACGGCGGACTCTGGCCGGCGACCTCTCTACGCGTCTCTCTCTGTTTTACGTTAACTCTCTCTCACTGGCTGTGGATGATTCAGGATGAGAAGCTAGGGTTCAGATTCTAAGGGGTAAAATTTTGGGCTGACCTTTTGATGGATTAAAGAAAGTGATTATGATGATGGTTTTGGTTTGGGCCGGGTCTGGCCCAATTCGGCTAGGACCATTACTAAAAAAATAATTGTTATTATAATTGGGCATATTTGGTTGTTTAAGGCATATAGATTTATTTTAAATATTGATCTCACTTATAATAATAAATGGGCCTTCTCTGGTTCTTAGGCTTACTTAAGGGTTTTTGTTTTTTTTTCATCATCACATTTGGGTTTCTTCTAGCTTAATTGTTCAATTTATTTTTTCCGTAATTCATTATTAGATTATTATTCATTTTTAGGCAAATGATAATTTGTTCTTTAAATTTTAATTTAATATTGCGGTATTACGGTGTATAATAAATTGCTTGAAGTATTGCATTTTATTGTATAGGTTAATAATATATTAATATGCATCATCCTATCATGCCTTGTATATTTATAATTATTTTATAATTATGCATTTAGAAAATCATGTTTTAAAGATGTATTTAGCATATTATTAACTTATAAATTCTTTTTGAAATATTATTCATTTTTGAATTCATTATGACCCACTAAGGTAGCTAGTTTGATTTCCCTTTATTTTAGACATATTTTAGTCTTATGTCTCCTTGGGACTTTACAACCTTTTTTTTTTGAACAAGCTATTTGGGACTTATCTAGGTCATTAAAGTATGATTCCCACCATTGAATGATAATATTAGTGGTAATTGAACAAGCTTTTTAGGACCAATTGTTATCATATTGGTATATTGTTACGATAAAGATAAAATTGCTACTTTGTGACTAATTGTTGTGATTTTGTTAATAACATTAATAAAAGTTTTAGTAAAAAACCGCTTTTAGTTATGCCTTTATATCAGTTATTTAAAGTTGAAAATATTACTTCTAATGTTTTTTAACATTAAAGTTTTTCGGGTTTTAATTTTATTGAGTCTTAAAATTTTCCCGAAAAATGTTTTAAAGGCTTGCGGTTTTAGCAATTTGCTTATCCAAAACTGTTGGTCCCGGTGGTAGCGATATGAGTCTAGAAGGGGTGGGGGGGTTGAATAGACTCACAGGATTTTGAAAACTTTTTGAGATAAAGAGTTAAACGCAGCGGAAAGAGTATGACAAAATTTTATCTTTTACTTTGCACTTGAGTTTTTCTTGTAAAGGATGTTAGGTTTGAGTTGTGTATGCAATGCAATGCGTAAGGTAAATAAAGAGAGAGAGAGAGAGAGAGAGAGAGAGAGAGTTTTTATAGTGGTTCGGCTGTTAACTAAGCCTACTCCACTCTTCTTCACAACACGTGAAGGTTTGCACTATATTCCCCATTATAGTACAATCTCCGTTACAACAAGCTCCTTTGATCACTAAGCCCGGGAGCCTTGTTGTGGTAGGTTTTTCAACTTCTTCCAAGTTTACTCCGCCTCTTTCTACTTCACTTGTAGAGATGGTTGAATAGATGTGATAAATCTCCAACTTGGAATTCTTGTGATTTTCTTCGTTGACCAACTTCTTAAACTCACAAGAACTTCCAAAACAAATCTGGATATCACTTAATAAGCTTGAGAATATCACACTGAAAGTTTTTCACTTGAATGACAATATTTCGCGTAGTTCAACCTTGTCAAAGTGAGATGGGACAAGGGTATTTATAGGTGGAATTTCAGATCCGTTGGAGGGAGATTGAAATTCAAAACCTATTGTCCAGTGTGTAATATCCAATGGGTAAAGTTTTCTCCTTTTTCAGAATGTTAGTACTTTCTAGCCGTTTGTCCACTTTTAAATAAGGACAAAATGCCTTTTGTCCCTTAAAAAGGTGACAATCATTAAATGCTCCTTGGGATCGTTGCATAAGATCCAAAATGACATTCAGTTATACCCATTATCAAGGCAATAGATAAGACAACTAATCAGAGAATGTCTTTGCCTTGGTTGTGAGAAAGAATGATTGACCTTATCATTCCTCTTAAACTCCTCGAGTTAATCACATTCTTGATGACTCGGTTATAAATGCTTGGTCCTTCCAAGTTTCGACCTGAGATCCTAGTCTTCGGTTCTTCATGTCTTCGTGTTCTCGCGTCTTCAGCTCTTCGGATGGAACACTCTTCTGTCGGAGTCTTCATGTCTTCGGTATATAAGACTCGGATCCTTAGAAAAGAAAGGATAGCTAAGGATTCGGTTACCTTACAAGACTAAGATACAAACATAAACTATTCTAAGACTTTTACGAAAAATTTAGGGGTCTCCTCGTATAGTCTTTGGTATCATCAAAATCAACAACTCGGGGTTCCTAACAATTTCCCCCTTTTTGATGATGCCAACACCCTACATTCATTCCATTCGGCTTTCTTTATCCTTAAACGGATTTTCATTAAGTATGCCCGAATAGTTGAAGTTTTACATTTTAGACTTATTTTGTTATAATGATGATATTATAATAATAATAATTATTATTAAATTTTGTTAGGTTACAATTAAGATAATTGATTATTTTGTTATTACTACTATGTAATAATTATTAGAATTATTATAGTAATAACGATTATCGGTTTTTGAACCGATGAATCAATAATTTGTGCCGTTGCTATCATCATGAGTTCTGGATCTTGATAGTATGTTTTGAAATCATTATTTTGAAACAATTTGGTTTGATCCAATACATATGTGTTAATAATGATAATATTTTGTAACGTCTTATAGTTATTGCTATTAAACATCAGAGGTTACGATTGAGGAAATTGATTGTTCAATTATTATTTCAGTAATAACGATTATCGGTTTTTTAACTGAAAAATCAATATGTCGTAACATTGTTATCATTATTGTTTCTGGATTGCGATGCCCACTTTGATTGAGTATGAATATTTGATTTTGTATTCATATTTTAATGAGTTTGTTTTATGCATATAATTAAAGTAAATGTATAATATTATGATTTAAATTATGCATTTTAATTTTGTGAGAATTTAATTTGTAAATGTCAACATATCATATGGTTTTGATATTGTTAGAATTTACAGTTTTTAAGCTAGTTCTCATAAAATTTGCTATATGCATTGAATTATTTTTGTATTGGGCATATAAGTTAAAACCTTTCAATTATTGAAAAGTATATAGTTATTATAGATTATTATTGTTTTTCAAATTTTATAATCCTTCAAGTTTTGGATTTATGTCATTATTTGAATAATAATAATAATAATTTTATAGCTCATTTTAAATTGCTATTATGGTATACAATTTATTTAGATATGAGCTTATTGAATTTCATGCATAATTGTTCACTAGCATAACATTATATTTTCCAGTTATGTGAATTTTTATATGCCTTTAGAATTGCATATGTTAGAAATTAAAAATTCCTTGTTAAGTTGAACTTTATGTGTGGACTTATATACTGTAGTGCATTATGTTTAAGCATGTTATGACCGTCTAAGGTGTTCACTTGAGATTAAATTAAAAGTCTTTCCAGAAGGTGAACTATTACGATTTGAAAGATTATCCGTCAATATGCTTTTTGTGTGAGAAAACATGACCAGGGAGGATACTTGGAATTGTTTATCACATTATTGAATAATTGTTTTTAGGCATTAAAGTTGATGCCTAAAACATCAAGATAATCATCTAGTGATCAGTATTTGGATGGGAGGTACTGGTACTAGAGGTGCATTTGGTTGCCCTCCTTGATTGTCCTCATGATGTTCCCCTTGCCTCGGACTTTGTATAGTGCTTGTTCCATTAGGGGAGATTTGCCCCAGGTTGCTCGTGTCATCGAATCTCCATTTCAATCTCAAAGTTTTCAAACTCCTTGAGCCACCTGAGCAAGATCTTTTTGTCCCTCCTTATGTCCTTCAAAAGCTCTTGGTTAAGTTAAGGGGAATCAAGTTCACTCTCCCCTTTTAATCTTGTGTGCATAAACTAAGAAGACACCTAGCAACAAACACCAAACAAAACAAACTTGGAAGCACTTTTGGTTATGGGTTAGTGAAAATAAAACTTAAGGTAAAATAAAACAATAATAGAAATAAAAACTTGATCTCCTAAGGATTTACTAACCTTAATGCTAAAAAATAAAGGTAAAAACTCAATACAACCAAATTACCAATCTCCGTTAACGGCGCCAAAAAGTGATGTAAGTTTAGTGGTGATGGTGAAAACGGGTGTGAATGTCGAACCAGAAGGATTGGGGTTTATGGCACGTAGAAAATCGTTACCTAAACTCTAGGCACTAAGGTCTTGGAATCCATAAGGATTCAAGTAAATCATATTTGGTTTTGGATTAAAACTAAAGTATTTTTTGTGTTTTGGATTAATGGAAAAACAAGATTAAAACTAGGATTAAAATCAATTGGGAAAGATGGGTTAGATTAGGTGTATTACTTTATTGATGCATTTAACACTTAAATTGGGGGATGAACTATAACCCTAAGTTCTTGAGGCAAGCACAAAAGAATCCAAGTTTCCATAAGGATTAGAACAAAGGTTGCCACATTTCCATGGTGTATCAACCTAAATTCCTTAAGGACAAAAGCCCCAAATTAAAGCAATAAATCTATTTAGATTAAGGGTAAATTAGTCTTCCAAAAAACAACCCGTCATAAAACGATAATAATCCTTCCACGCTATGACTTCCTAACCTATTTCTTCTCTAACAATATTGATGGAAACAAACAACTATTTTTAATAAATCAAAACTCCACAACAAAAATCTTTAATGATAGTATAATGTATTGCAATTAACATTGATGCATTAATACCTCACCAATGCATAACTAAATAGCCTATGATGCACTACCTCCTAAAATCACATATTTATCAACAATCTTATGATGCACTGCACTAAGCGCACTAATGCACAGCTCACTAGCCAACGATGCACAACTCACAACACTGGTTTGCACAACCAACACAACAGAATGCACGCCCGTACTACACTTAATGCATACATATACACGAACATTCAAAATATAGGCAATATTATACTAAAAAAATAAGCGAAAAAAAATTACTAATCACTTTCAATAGACGAACACACGATCGATAATAAAGCAATCCCGGTTTCAATTTGCAACAATCATTATCCAGAAATAGGAAACAAATCTAGTCAAATATGTAGCAGCTACAAATTATTTATAAAAAAAACACTACTATCCTCACTTTAAAAGAAAATAATCCGTGTCATTTTAAGAAATTAAATCTATGGCATTTAAATAACAAAACGAATGTACAAGATTAGACCACAAGTTTTCACTTGAGGAGTGATTTTCATGCGATCGCACGCATATATATGTGTGGTTGGGGGGGGGAGGGGATTCAATTTAATAACCTATGATTAATTCTTTGACTGTTGACCATCCTAATATGCCATTACTGTCTTCCAAAAACTACAATGGCTCTGTATGACAAAACTTATAACTTATTTTAAACTACTAATATGCTATAAACTCTGTTTGGTAATGTTCTCAAAATAAGCTAGTAGCTTAAAATAAGTGTTTATTTTTAAATTTAAAAAATAAGCTAGTAGCTTTCTAATAACTTTTTTCCATCTTTATCCTTATTATTTTAAATAAATGACATCCTTTACCCCTACCAATTAAAACCCTTTTGGCCTTTTATATTCAATATGTTTAGGTGTAATTTCAATTGACATTTGTGTTTGAACATTAATTTTTGTATGAACAACTTTTATGAATTATAAACATTTTGTTTTACTTTATATACTTTCAAATATATGTTCTTACTTTATATTTTATAAAAATATATTGATTTTATTATTTTATATTTTAATAAGTAAACAAACCTATTTAAATTTAAAATTATTTAAATTTTATGAAGATGTCATTTTTAGTCTTTATACATTTATTAGCTTATCAAAAAGCTAATTTTACCAAACACTTTTAAGCTTAACAGCTTTTCAGATTTCAGCTTCAAGCTTATAGCTTTTCAGCTTCTAGCTACCTTTTCAGTTAGGTTGCCAAACATAGTCAATATATAAAAATTTCAGAGTTAATTTGAAAATTCAATTTTAGTCTTTTTTTTTAATCAGAATTTCCCTTTTTTGTTCTAGTATTATTGTGGCATGAGTGTATGATCATATTTGGTCATCTATTAACAAAATCGTAGAAATTCCGTTAAATACAAGGACATTTCGATCTTTTTAATACAAAGTGCGTTGACCCATTATTTTTTTCTTTAAAAAAATCATAATTGAAGACTGAAACATCATTTGTATTTAACGACATTAAAATTGTTTTGTTGATAGAGGATAAAAAATAGTCATGCCACAATAATACTAAAATCATAGGAGGATGTTTTGAAAAAAACAAGACTAAAAGTGATCTGATACATATAAATTCAGAAAAAAAAAATGAAATTAACTGTTTAACTTTATTTAGAGCATCAACAATAGAGTGTTTTGAATAAATTTTTCAAACAAATAATTGAAGTTGGGTTCTTGACAATTGGGATAGAGTTTTTGGAGATTTATTTATTTTCTCTCTTGCAAGTGTTGGTTTTATGTTAATAAGAAAGTCACGCATTTAAATTCAAGCATGCGCCCGTCCAGATAGTGAATTTCAATAATGGGCCCGTTTAACTTCGAAGCGGTTCTTATATCGTGGACCGCGGTCCACAATGCATTGTGGACCGCGGATCCCCAAAACGACGTCGTTTTGATTAATGAAACATACAGATGAATTCGCGCTACTCAGTTTCTTTCAAATATACTGCAGTTTCTTTTCATATATACTGCAGTTTCTTTTATATATTTCTTTTCACCACTCACTTTTCTTTTCAAATATACTGCAGTTTCTTTCAAATTCGCAGTTCTTTTCAATATACTCAGTTTCTTTTCATATATACTGCAGTTTCTTTTCAACTGTAGTTTTATATGAAAAGAAACTGAAGTATATTTGAAAAGAAACTGCAGTATATATGAAAAGAAAGTGAGTTGCGCGAATTCATCCGTCTATTTCATTAATCAAAACGACGTCGTTTTGGGACCGCGGTCCACAATGCATTGTGGACCACGGTCCATGATATAATTTGCGACTTCGAAGGGTACACTAGCTGGTCAATCATTATTGCATGGATCATGGTCCACACAGCTGTGTGGACCAAAAATAAAAAGTACATTATTTTTGTACTGAAGTTACATTATTTTTGTATTGTAAGTACATTATTTTAGGGTACATTATTTGATAGTTGATATATACTATCAAATAATGTATTTACAGTACAAAAAATAATATACCTTCAGTACAAAAATAATGTACTTTTTATTTTTGGTCCACACAGCTGTGTGGACCATGGTCTATGCAATAATGATTGGGTGGTCACTTTGAATACCAGTTGTTATGCCATGTACATGGGTCCATCTTGCAAGGTGGGTCTGAGTCTATATTTACAATTTCGTAATTATATGTTCATTTATAATTTCATAATTCCATGTTCACAGTTTTATAACTTCATGGTCACAATTTCATAATTTCATGTTCACAATTTCATAGCTCTGCGTTCACAATTTCATAACTCTATGTTCACAATTTTACAATTCTATGTTCACATTTTCATAACTTTATGTTCAACAATATCAAAACTCTATGTTCAACATTATAACACAATTTTTGAATCTATATAACAAAATTGTGAATATAGAGTTCAAAAGTTGTAAATATTGAGTAATGTAATTTTGTATATTGAGATCTAAAATTGTGAATATAGAGTTCTAAAATTGTGAATATAGAATTTTAAATTTATGAACATAGACCCGGGTCCACCTTGTAAGGTGGACAAGGTGGACCCGGTCCATAGGATAATTTGCCTAGTATTTTTTGTTTTGTTTTTTTTTTTTTTTTAAATATACTAAATGGTCATTGCCATGCAAATATGCAATGGTCATCTGATTTTTTTTTTTAAATTTGTTTTTAACTATTTTTTTAAAAATGAATATGAAATGTAATTTTTAAACTAATTCATAATTTTAATAATATGTTTTTTAATTGAAATTTTATAATTATCAATTAAATTAAAAATTTTCAAACTTAAATTAAGTATAAATAATTTTAATTTTAATTTTGAAATGATACTCCGTAATAAATAAAAAAATTAATTAAAATATAGTTGATATAGATGGTATAATGGTCCATAAAAAAAAAACTTGGAATAAAACCTCAAACTATTAGAATTTTTTTTTTGTGATATATGTAGCTGTTATATTTTATGCTTATTATATAGTGGTATTGATGAATGTAATTATTTATTCTTTTTCACCTCCCACACGTGGGGAGGCGAATCACCAACGATCCCACTGGGAATCAAACCTGTGACCTCTCAGGTAGGAGATCCACAGCTATGCCGCTTGACCACAAGCTCTTTCGCATCAATATGTAAATTGTATAATGAAACAGTCAGCCCAACCATATTGAGTATTGACCCAATAAAATTCTACCCTCTGTCGCTTTTTCTTATTAGTTCATCCTCCACCCTTTCATAATTCATTTATCGATAAATATAGGCTGAGAGATCTCATTATTTAGGCAGGCAAGAAAAACCTAAAAATCATAAGTGCTAGAGCTTCAACATCAAATAGCAACTGGCCTGTTAGTTGTTTGTCTAAGAATTCTCAAAAATCAACATGGAGTTGAAGCAGACCCAGATTCACAATTTATACCAAAATGTTAGGAGGATGAGTTCTGTGTATTCAAGGCAACCGTTCTGTGTATTCATGTTAGTAACACATGTTGTGATGTGTTTGTGCATTCGAATGTTTAGGAGAATGAATTCTGTTTATTTTGTGTCAATATTTTGTGTATTCTATGAAGACATTCTGTGTATTCTAGGCAATCGTTCTGTGTATTCATGTTAGTGACATAGGTTGTGATGTGTTTGTGCATTCGAATGTTAGGATGACGAGTTCTGTGTATTTTGTGTCATTATTCTGTGTATTCTAGGCAACTGTTTTGTGTATCCTAAGCAACCGTTCTGTGTATTCATGTTAGTAACACAAGTTGTGATGTGTTTGTGCATTCAAATGTTAGGAGGATGAGTTCTGTGTATTTTTTGTCAATATTATGTGTATTATAGGCAACTGTTCTGTGTATTCATGTTAGTAATACAGGTTGTGATGTGTTTGTGCATTCGAATGTTAGGATACACAGAATATAAGCCAAAGTATTATCTCTTATGTTCCATGGATTGATTCGTTGGGTCCTCCTCCTTCAAAAGTTGAATAAAAGCAAAAGCGTCTTTACCTTTCTTGATAATTATACCAATCCTGACCTCTTTAGAATGTTGTTTGTTCTTCTTTGTAGAGCGCTCCTTTGTCCTTAATTATCAAATTCACTACAAGAAAAATCACAAGTTGCAACGGAAACATCGTGACGGAATGTAATCCGTTGTTGATTTGCGACGTTTTTTGCAACAGAATATGTTCCGTCATGATTTTGCGTCGGAAATCGTGACAGAATTCTGTTCCGTAGTGATTTTTGGCGCAAAGTGTGAAAAAATCCTTGAAAATTTTGGCGACCAAATTTTGGTGACGGATTTTGCGATGGAATTAAGTTCTGTCACCGCAATGGCACGGAAAAGGCAACGACCTATGGGTTCGTCGCGATTTTGTGACATAATCGGCGACGAAAATAAATTCCATCGCGATATTTGGCGCAAAGTGAAAAATTTTCCCACATAATATTTGCACCAAGGAATTGACGATGGAGGCTGACGATGGAAATTGCGATGGGTATTTTTTTCGTCGCAAAAGTATTTAAATTTTGAAGTAAAGATTATTTTTACTACAAAATCATACGACAAAATGAATTTCGTCGCCAATATGTTGACATGTTGGCGACAGAAAATGCGGCGCCGTACATGTCTGTCGCTAAATTAATTTTGTTGTGATGTTTGGCGCAAAGATAGATTTGACATTTGAGGTTGGCGACGAAACTTGTGACAATTGTTCTATCGGTTACTAAAATATTTGATTTTTTAAGTAAAGTTTATTTTCGCTACAGAATGAGATGACGGAATCGATTCTGTCTCAATATGTTAACATTGTGGCGATAAAAAATGCTAAGCCCCACATGTCTGTCGCACTATGGAAATAGAATCAGCAACGAAAATTAATTATCTTGCAATGTTTGGCACGAAGATAGATTTGATATTTGAGGTTGGCGACGGAACTTGCGACAATCGTTCTTTCAGTCACTAAAATATTTATTTTTTTAAGTAAAATTTATTTTCGCAACACAATGGGACGACGAAATCAATTCTGTCCCCAATATGACCACCACCACCATCATCATTATCATTATTGTACAATAATATAAATATCTAAAATCTAAATTAAAAAAATTATAGGAGTGAACGAATGTTCCCATGATTTATGTATGTATTTTATGTTTATTGAGTTGTAGCTTGTACATTATTGCACTACAAATTTTGTACTATCAATTTTATCAGACAAAATTATCTTACACTGTTAAACGTCCTTGAACATATATTAAATGTTACCATAATTATATTCAATCATTTACCATGTCTAAAATATTTACTTTAATTAAAACCATAATCTTAGAATTGGACAACCTCAACTTTTACTGAAGCTTTCATGGAGCCTTGATTCATTACTCTTATACAGACTTTGTTAGAAATCATTGTAAGAGTATATTATTTCTTCTATTGAGAACGTGTTAGTTCGTCATGTTAGTTGATTGAGAAAGTGGGTCTCAATCCTGGCCTCTTAATTGTATTTCTAATATTATTTTCAGTTAATAGCGTTGCATCGTTCCTTTTCAAAAAAAAAAAAAAGAAGAAGTAATTATACAATAATAATTACCTAAATTATCAGCAATACTTTTAATATAATATGAATTTCTTTAAAAAAAATTACTCCCTCTGTACCATTTTACCTGTCTTACTTTACTTTTTTGTTTGTTTCAAAATGTTGTCCTCTTTCCGAAATTGAACATCTCCATCATTTTACTTTTCCCAATTTACCCTTATGACTTTTGCTTTCTTTATTGCTTTTATTTCCAAACTGAAAAAGTAAGGGGCATAATTGGAAAGTACATTACATTTACTTTATGTAACCCCTCGGTTTTTCCGACAAAGTTAAGGTTCGAAATTTTTTTTTATGAGATGATCTCTCGGTACATCCGAAGGATTTTTATAAGTAGGACTAGTTATTAACAAGCTGCAATCTATGTACCGGTCACAAACCGTAAAATTTTTAAGGACGTATATACAATTCGAATTTTCCTAGAGAATGGATTATTAAGCATGATACGATTAAGCATGAACTTCCTACTCAGTTCAGTGAAGATTAGACGAACTGTAAGAGTGAAATTGTTACGGACTTCGTACCTATATTTCGCGAGACACCGAAAAATTCCCAATATTTGTGGTTAATGACGGGATTATTTTTAGAATAATTTTGGTATTAAAATTTTCCCGAATTAAGTTATATTCCTCCGAACTTTCATCTGATTTAATTCCTAACTGGCAAAGGAGTCTTGCTCTACAAGACACACCATAGGATTGTGACAAGTGGCATCCCTTTTCACCACATGGTAATAAAATATTAATTTAATGGGAAGAGTGTGGGATGAGTTAAGCTAAGTCTACACTCCAAGTCTTCCCCATCTCTCCCATTCTCTCTCCCATTTTCGAAAATATCATGAGGAAAAAGAAGAAGAAAGAAAAGCTTAGTCTTTCTCTTGGATCCAAGAACTCTATAGTTATGTTCTTCAACACAAGTGCTTCCATAATAGGTAAGACTTCGGTTTTATTCGGTTAATATGGTTAGAATCCTTCCTAGAACTTAAGTTTAAGCTAAGGATTCATGAAAATGTGGTTATTATGATGATTTTGTTTAGGATCTTCGGTGAAAAGTTTGAAGGAGAAGATCACCATCTTTCTACGGTTTAAAAATCTTCTTGGGAGGTAAGGAATCCCTTAAGTTGGCTCAATCACTTGAAGGTGAACAAATGCTAGTAAATTACGTGACTAGGAAATTTTACGTAAAAAATATGTGTTAAGTTGTGGATCTACATGTTGACTCAAAGAAACTACACTTTAATGTTTAGTAATTTTTGTATGCATGTTCATAGCTAATTTATGCATGTATATGTTGTATTTATGTCCATATAGGCTTATACTTGTGAAAATATTGAAAAAAATCAAGGTAGTCTCTGGCAGTAACTTCCGAGATTTATTGGGAAAAAATGGTAAGGTATTTTGATCCTATTTTTTTTAGACATGTAGTCCTATAAGTGTAGAACCTGCATATAAAATTTCATAATGATCGGAGTAGTATAAGTATGGTTTTCGAATATTTTTCCAAAACTGGTCCAGAGAGAAAATAATTCTGGACAGCACACTGCCGAGGGCAAAAATGGAATTTTCTGTGTTTATTCGCGGATCAAAATGACCAAAACTTTTTATGGACATCAAGTACTATAAGTTGGTGTTCTACCATAAAATTTCAAGTGAAAAAGAGTTCAGGAACTATTTTTACCGGCTCAATCTTTCGGACTGCGCCAGAAATTTTCTGGCAGATTTGGGGTGGACGCGGCCTTGGATGCGCGTCCATCGACGCCAGAGTTACGGCGTCACGGCCGAAAGGCCGGACGCGGGCACTGACGCGCGTCCGTGGGCGCCCAATTTCGGCGCCATTTGCCGAACGTGCGGACGCGGCTCGGACGCACGCGTCCGTAGCTGCGGCCAGTCGCGAGTCCGCGCGACGCGGACTCGTTTTCGACTTGTTTTTGACCAAACTTTTCCCCGATGTTTTTAATCCCGAGTATTATGATGTTTTGAAAGCCTACGGGCAACCGAGTGAATTTTTGAAGACTCAAATATTATCTTTGTACATTATATTTCTTAACTTGGGAAATGTATACGTTATATGCATTGAGATGTATGTGTCAAATATGAGACTTATGTGATAAATGTGGAAAATGTTATATTAAATGCATATATATCATATGTGTAGTGTAATGATGGAAAATGTTTGAGCAAAATGTTTTGAGAGACAAGACTTTTGAACTAAGTTAAGAATGGTGATTGATTTCAAAGGAGGACTTAATTTTATGGAAAATATCCAAAAAAAAGTGATTTTTGACTCAAGGAAAGGGAAAAGGAAGGAAAATGTTTTCAAACCTTAGTTCTAGTAAAAGTGGTGAAGGATCTTGTTAACCACGGAATAAAGATGAGCTTAAAGTGCCTATTCCGCATGGTAATTATGTGTATGATCAATCATACTGTGGGCGAAGTCGATTCGCCGAGTACTATATCACCCGGAAGGAAAAGGTACTCCTACGGGGGTGTGCACACTTAAGTATAGTCACTCTATGTTCGGGTAGGTGTCGTTCTTATGAACCTAGTGAGGCTAGCTAGGAATCATTCCAACGCTCCTATAAGTCCAGGGCATCAGTATTAGACCGGGTGATGACCACTGAACCCGAGTTCAACGATCCAAGTGGTCAAAAGTGGAGAAAAGACTCCAAAGGCCTCACACTTTCTATCTAGGACTAAGTGGAATTTTGAAATATGAATGTAGTTACGCTGTAGCTACGGGAAAGAAAGATGTGACAAGTTTTTAAGTACCCAAAGGTTGTGGGTGATCTCTCTTTTTGAAAAGTGAAAAGTGATGAGGATTTCATTATGAGGGAGAGGTTTTTCTACTAAAGTGATTACAAGCAAGATGTGTGATTTATGTTTTCTACTACTTACTAGTGTGCTTATTGTTTAACAATATATCATTGGGTATGAAAATGATTACCAAATGACTTTGTCAAGAGGGAAAATGATATGAAACGTTATTGAATTGTGCTCATAATGTATGCAAGTTGCTATTTATAACTGTTGCAGGTAGAATGCAACCGTTGGGTAAAGTTACATTTTCTGGAAATTATATTTTTCGAAACCTTTGTTTACTTTTGAGTGACAATGGATTTCCTTACTTAGCTGTCGCGCTAACTACACTTCATTGTGTCCTTTATTAGATGCAGTCTAGCGTGGGCCCTTGTGGCCGATGAGCTCTGAATAGGATGGGAGTCGAGGTTGAAGACTACTCTATCCTAGAATAGACACTCTGGAAGGATTAGTTCCATATGTACACTTTTGAATGTTGATGTGGTTGTTTGAGGTTGTAAGTTTAGCTTTAACGTTTGGGTATAGGAGTGATACCTAAGCGTGGCGGTAACACCTAGTTTTCTGCTGATAAGATGTAAGCTTCCGCAATGTATTATTGGGGATTTCGTAATAAATCCAAGATGTGAAAATTGGGGTGTTACACTTTAATTTCTTAAAAAGCATGCAAAAAGCAAATGAGACAACCAATTCGGGACGAAGGAAGTATATACTATTGTTTAAAGAAATATTTTATTATATAAGTAAAATTTTAATAGTAAGTGTTATTATTTGACATCTATTTTTATGCATGATACATATAAAAAATTAAAGAATTTACTTACCTCTAATATGTTAATTCAATTAACTTAGGGACGAAAATATTAAATAAAACAAACAATTAAACAATTTAACGCTTTGAAAGAAAACTTCCGCTAAAGACACTGTTCGCAACCCACCGCGTCGTTCGCAACCTACCTCTACTTGTCCTCCACAACCCATATTTGTCGCCCACAGCAGGCCTTCCACCAAATCCGTCTCTCACCACCGTCTCCATCGCTTGGGCATTTTTTTTATGAATTATTATATTGTTGTTTAGACATGAATTTAATATTAAGTACAAAATTAAGTTTATTGAACTATAAAGTAGTATTACTTTTATATTACAATTGACAAATTATATTGTATTTTAATTTTAATAATGTTTTTTATAAATATAATTGCATATTAAAATTTTAAATACTAACATTAGAATTTTAACAATATAATAATAATAATAATTACCAAAATATTAAAAAATACAAAATATTAAAAAATATTGTAATTCTATAGTAGAATTGTGGCGAAATGTAATTTTAGCGACATAATATTCGTTATCATTATGGGGATGAAATTTGTGATGGGAAGTTTTTTGTTGTCCAAAATGCGACAGAATTTTGTGATGGATGACAAAATTTGCATTAAAAAATTTAGCGACGGAATTGCAACGGTAATTATTTACGTCGTTATATTTCACGACGGAAATAGGCGATGAAATATGAGTTTCGTGACGAAATATTTTCTCAAGCGATGGCGATGGAAGGAAACGTTTTTTCGCCTAAATTCCGACGGGATCACGACGGATTGATTTCCGTCGCTTACATTACGATAGAAAAATTTTTCGCCTTTTCCGTCATCAACGCTCGCGATGGATTATTTCCGTCACGAATTGAAATACGACAAGCCTGGAGGCTACAGAATGAATTCCGTCACAAAAATGCAAAATTCCGTCGCAAAATGCAATTCACAACAGAATTTTGCGTTTGCGCGACAGAAAAATTTCGTCGCGAATCACATTTTTTCTTATAGTGTATAGTTTATTCTTAGAGTTGAAGGTATTAAATATGGTTTAGGTTATTTTTATGCTTATAGTGCAAATTTTCTTGCCATATAGAGCACATTTTTGTGCCCACCAGTGCACTTTCTTATGGCTATACCAAATGGAATTGCATAGGCATTGCAGTGCATAATTTTCAACCATATAGTGCAAGTTTTTGTGCCTAGTAGTGCACATTTTCTTAATTAACAATACAAGTTGCTCAGTCATAGAGTTAGACTATTATCCATCTTATGCCTTGAGTTTATGCTCTGTAGTGCATGTTTTTGTGCTATACAGAGCAGAAATATGTATCTAACAGTGCACATTGTTGTGGCTAATCAACTAAAAATGCACAAATCACACTATTTTTTCATAAATACTTGCAGTGCATAATTTTCAACCGTATAGTGCAAATAATTGTGCCTAGTAGTGCACATTTTCTCAACTAACAGTGCATGTTGTTCAGTCGTACAGTTCAGGCTATCATCCATCTTTTAGGTTAGTTTTATGCTCGTATACTAATAATCTCATGTTTTGTTGGATGAAGAAACCAACCAGAAGTACGACATTCCTATGTTGTGCACAACTCAATACTCGCAATTCCCTACAGAAATCAGTATCAACTTGAGAACCTAGAAACTTGAGTTGTTTTACAGCAACCACCAATCCATCCCTCAGAATCCCGATCGTTAATCATACCCCGATCGTTCGTCGACTTCACTTTGTGTTTTTCGCTGGACAATTTTACCCCAATCAGTAATCATATTACAGTTATTTGTAATCCGCTAATTTTGATTTTAATGGCTGAGATCATTTACCAAAATTAAATCCAATGGTCTATATTTTATCATATTTCTCACCTAAGGGATTAATTTCACAGGATCCTTTATATATATATATATATATATATATATATATATATATATATATATATATATATATATATATATATATATATATATATAAACATAATAAGTTTCAATCCAGGTTATAACCCTGGTTTATATCCGTTTTTTCTGTTAATTTTTGTTGTACCTTATGCTATAAAAGTTGTACTACATATTTTTTTGGACAAAAATATCCCTATTGTTATAACTCTGTTATCTTTTCACATTATAATTACCATGCACATGCATACACAATACTTTTTCTTACATTCCTCGTAAGTTTTTTTTTTAGTAATACTGACTCTGTTACAATGTAGTATACTAGTATCTGTTCATAGCTACTTTCTCAACCTACTGAAGCACAAAGAGTCAACAGTAATTTTGAATACTTTTTCATACATTCCTCGTAAGTTTGAATTTATTTAGATTTTAATTAAATATTACCCTAGTTATATTTAGTAATTTATCATTTCTATAATCTTACTTCAATAATATTAAAATGAATTTTACAATTATAAATAAATAAATATTATATATATATATATATATATATATATATATATATATATATATATATAGAGAGAGAGAGAGAGAGAGAGAGAGAGAGAGAAAGAGAGGGGGGTACACACTATTATTTAAAAAAAATATTAATATTATAAATGAGCAACAACATAATGCATTTGCAGTTGAATTGCGACAGGATTTTTGGATATCAATCTGTGAAAATTGTTGAATAGAGATAATTGAAATTAAGTACTATGTATATCCATGTATGAATATGCATTTATAAGGGATATATCTCTAATTAGAAGAAGACTTTTGTTCATTTTCAAAGACAAAAAAGTTGTAATACAACGTTGAGCACCCTTAAAATTACAGTGGAATATATTCATCACAATGAATGAAACTTCGACAACTCAAAATAAAAAAACGCATTATATCTATTTCAAAATGATTTACTAAATTTGTTTAAACTTTAAATATTGGGTACAAGTCTTTGCGCAAAGCGCGTAGAAAAAACTAGTATATATATATATATATATATATATATATATATATATATATATATATATATATATATATATATATATATTCAAGATCAAATGAGAACTTCTCCCCACATGAGAACTGTGGACTAATCTGAGCCCTTGTCTTGGGTTCGTTTACGGGCTGTGATTTTTCATATTTGTTGGATTATTTATTTAAATGTATGTATGGAGGGGTGGATTATTAATTTTTTTGTGCATTTGGAATCCTAGTATTTTTATAATTGGATGTTATGCATGATTTTATGAGATATATTTTTTGTAAGACTGGGTTCTTTCTATAGCTTTGTAATTGATAAGCACCAAGAATAGCTTGTTTTAATGGTCATTTAAGGGCTAGAATTGTATGGTTTATTACTCATTTCATAAGAATCTCATGCGTTTAGACTCAGATGTGACCAAAACTTCTAACGTGAGTATGGAAGAACTTTTTAAGTTATTCTACAGCCAAACGGAGGACTTAAGGCCAAAACTGAGCAGGAAATGAAGAAACCATGAAGCAGGAGCCTCCCACGCAGCCTCACACGCGTGTGGAGGGGCGTGGAATATTTCCAGTATCTCCCCACGCCCTCCACCACGCGTGTGGAGTGATCGCGGACAACCCTAAAATTCTGCTGCGGAAATTGACTATCTTGCCCCTGTTTTGCTCCCACTATATAAGGCTCATTATCCCACGACCTAGGAGGAGGAGGAGGCACCCAATAATCTTTAGATCTTAGTTTTCTTTTCTAATTTCTTCCCCTTTGGGGAGGAAGACAAATTCTCCCCCTTAGAATAGATTTAGCTTAGTGTAGAAGATGAAGATCATGTAGATTCAAGCTTCCTTAGGTATAAATACTCTTCTTTTATTATAAAGTTTGCTCTTTTATATTCTTGCTTTGTTTCTTTTGTTGTTATTTATGTTTATCATGCTAGAGTAGAGTAGTTTAGGTGTGTGTGCCCTTGTTAATCTATGGATTGATGCTTAGATTTTATCTTATGATCTTGACTATTGTGGGAGTATGATTGATATTTGTATGGATGATGTTGTCTTCTATTTCCGGCTGGGATAGTTAGTGAACCGAGTGGAAGTGAGAGAGTGCGCGATAGCGGCCTCTCACGAGCCCAACTCATCTATATCTACGCTCTTAGTCCGAAAGGACGAGATCCGAGAGGAGTGGTAGGCAAGGGTGTTCGATAAAATGCCTCAACCGAATGAGGATTGAGTGTCTGAGTGTGACGCCACTCGGTACCAATACCGTGACTCCCTAGATCAATCCCGAAACTCAATTCCAAGCTACCTACGATAATCAATCCTTTGGCTTAGCATAGGCATGCACCCCCCTTTCTTTTACCTTTTGTATTTTCTATCTCATTTTACCATCAAACCAACCATGAACAAAACCTCTGCCTACGATTCTTGCAACTCTTACCTTTCAACTTCCTAAATGCCAACACGTATTCGGTTCCCATTCGCCATCCTTGAGAGACACGACACTTGGGGAGTCTTGACTCTTCGTTTTATCATTCTTCCATCACACATTCACCGTCACCACCATACACACAGCATCAGTAATCAATAAAGGTTTCGTCATTTTTTCATTTGTTTGTTCCGATGGAGTCACCGACTATAGGTACATTCGTCATTTTTTTTTTTCTGTTTTGTCCAAGTATAGTATTGGATAATATATTTTATGGATAGTAAGGTGGCAGTGTAACAAATGAGAATGAGTGCGTGTGCGCATGCATTATTCTTGGCTTTAAAAACCTGAAGTCCAACTCAAATAAAGAACAACAAATGATAGATAAAGATGGTAATGTGTCCCGTCCCCGAAGGGGATCCCCGATCCCCGCCTCGACGGGGACAGGAATGAGAAAGTTTTTCGGAGAATGGGGATGGGGACGGGGATACCCCTCCCCACCCTGCCCCATCCCCGAATAATATATATATATATAGTAATTAATATAATGCATGCCAGTGTAATATAAACTAAGTAATATAATGCCAATGTTTATGTAATGTATTGTAATGCCACCTACGCCAATACAGTACATTACATAAAGTAAGTAATGCCATAGCATTTCAGTGGCATTATATTACTTAGTGTGTGTGTGTATGTATATATATATATATATATATATATATATATATATAGGGTCATGTTCAAGTGTGGCCTTGCTCTTAGGTGTGAACAGTGCGGCCTCACCACTATGTATACAGATATACACCACTCAGTGTTAGAAAATGCACCACACAAATATGCATCGTTAGGGACGCATCACCCAAAAACACACCACTAGGTATGCAAATATACACCACACAGTATTAGCAAATGCACCATTAGGGACATGGGAGTTATGGTGCATTATTTTGGGTGTGTGGTGTGTTTTATGGTGTTTTTGTATATTTTCATTGTGGTGTGTTTCTTAACATTGAGTGGTGTATTTCGTAACATTGAGTGGTGTGTGACCGCACGGCCACACCTAAGAGCACGGCCACATTTGATTAATATTCTATATATATATATATAGGATCGCGTTCAGGTGCGAACTGGCTGCCCAGGAGAGAACTGCGGACGAATCACAGCGCGCCACGTGTCCGGAATGTAGTTGCAACTAACGTTATAACTAGGTGCACTTCATGTTATAACTAGGTGCACATAGGTGTACCCAGGTGCATAAATGTTAACAAGGTAAATTACTTGCACCTGCAAGTGAAAATAGGTGCACACGTGCAAGTAAAATGTATTACAAGTGCAAGTAAATTATACAATGAGCATCAATACTAAGTGCACCTAATGTTATAACTAGGTGCAGCTATTGCTATAACTAGGTGCACATAGGTTGCAACCAGGTGCATGAATGTTAACAAAGTAAATTGCTTGCATAAGTGCAAGAAAAATGTATTGCAGATGCAAGTAAAATGTATTACAGGTGCAAGTGAATGGTACAGTGAGCGTCAATACTAAGTGCACCTAATGTTATAACTAGGTGCACCCTATGTTATAACTAGGTGCACCTAGGTTGCACCCAGGTGCATGAATATTAACAAGGTAAATTACTTGCATTTGTAAGTTAAAGTATTTGCGAAAATAGGTGCATGGATATTAATAAGGTAAATTACTTGCACTTGTAAGTGAAAATATATGCGAAAATAGGTGCACTTGTAAGTGAAACTAGGTGCACTTTTAAGTGAAACTATGTGCACTTGTAAGTGAAACTAGGTGCACCAAAGTTCCAGTTATTTACGAAAATGCCACCGCGTCATTTTTTAAAAATTGCATCTGATTCGTTGATCTGGACACGTGGACGACTGTGGAGCGTTCTCATTTCCTACCTGGGCGAGAGTTCTCACGAGAGTGCACCCCTATATATATATATATATATATATATATATATATATAATTTTTTAGAATAAAGATAAGTTTTTAATTTCTTAAATTGAAAATTATACTAATTTAATATTTTTAACTAAAAATTAATTGGGATCCCCGTCCTTGCCTAATTCCTTGCGGGGAAGAGGATGGGGACTATTTTTAATTCCCCGTCGGGGTTGGGGACGGGGACGGAGACGGGGTCGGGGTTTCGGGGACGGGGACGGGGAGTATACTCTCCGCCCCCTGCCCCATCCCGTTGCCATCTCTAGTGATGAATACCCCGGATAGGGTACCAAGTCAAGAGTATATCCCGGTACTAGGAGTCGGCAGGTCGACCACGCTGATCGATTGGCAGGCACGGTCCGACAGTCTGGTTACCCACCTAGAGTTGGCGGTCGGGTTGTGGCGCCTGACCAAGTGCTGCACTCAGAGGCGATTAAAAGAGATCTTTCAGATATCCCCCCTCCCTCCACCCAGATTTTGCGTGGGATTTCCTTTTTCAACATTAGGAAAGAAGTGTGGCAGTTTGGGAGGGTTTCCTAAGTCCAAATTTGATAATTTTTCTTCGCTCTTTTCTAAGGCATGTAAATCTTGTATAAATACCTCTGGGGCACATTGAAATGGGTTCTAAATTAAATTCACTTGCAATTACTCTGTCAAATTCCCCCCTTATTTTTCCTTTGAATTATTTTGCAGTTGTGTGGGCCCATCGTATAGCTACCCCATGGCTGTAAAACCAATAACAAGGAAAAAAAAGAAAGTTCCAGCATATTAAAAAACCAGACACGGAACACATTATAAAATAAATTTAAAAAAGAAAACAAAACAAAGCAAAAAACACTTATATGCGATGAATCCGATGATGAATATCATTACTTCACGTTGCAGAGATTGAATGTGTGCAATAAGCTGCTACTGGAGGAGATCGACGTTCATGTTATCTCTGGAACCTAACCTTACCTAGACAAAGAAGAAAGATAGAAAAAGGAGAGTGAGGTGCAGCTCTGCCTGCATATATACACACAACGAAAGGCCAGGTAGGGACTTGTGAGGGAGGCTGCGTGAAGTATCTCTTGAGCCCAACTGTATGTAGACAACTATCACGGAGAGTGAGTGAGTGAAAATAAAACTACTCATACGTGTTTTAATTTTAATTTGTTGAAAAAAGATGAAAAATTGAATAAAAATTGGGTTACATTACAATCCAATACCTTTTTTGGTGGTCACTTTTATGGTCAAATACATTTTTGATTAGAACTCAATAAGTCTTCTTTTAAAATAAGACACATCTTCTAAATTGAATCATCTTTTAATTTACTCCTATAAGGTTTCAACTAAATTTCCTATATATTTAGGCCGGGTTTTCTTCACGGAGTTCATTGTGAATTATTCTTTCTATATTTAGCATTGTAGTCCTAAATACAATGGGAAAAAGAGTCATAAACCTAATCTATAAAACAACTAAAGATAATCTTGTTTAGAAAGGGATTTAAGGAATTCCTTTCTATATACAAACTAGTGTTTTTTCTTTCATGCTAAAGAATTAAAATTAATGATGGAAAAATATAATTAGGCTGATTTGGGCCAAATTTATTCCCTAAAATTAGCACTTAAACAATTATAAAAAGCCTTCTTTATCATCTTTTGCAATTGCGCTTGACTTCGATTTCCGCTATCTACGAACATAAACAATGAATAGTTGTATTAATTGTTTGGACTTGAGAACTATCTTTTTCTTACGGTTTGTAATTGCCTAGACTCGTAGTTTCTTGCTCTATGTTGTTGGTTACATAGTTGTTTTGTTATTGTTTATTTAATCTATTTGTTTTGACCATCTTTTTCTTACGGTTTGTTTGTAAATTGATAATGTTTTCTTTTTTAAGTACATTTTTTAATGGTTTACTTTCCATAATTTATGTATGTTGTGGCATGGACTGTTTGGTGGTGTGTGCACTTGTATTATCGAATATGTGCACTATTGTATGTCTCAAACGCATGCACTTGATTACTTTTGTATGCACTTGTGTTGTGCGATTGTAGCTAGTTCGCCATAGTGTGCACTCACGTGGTCATATGCATGCATTATTATTGTGCTGGTTTATTCCTTCATATAATTTCTCACTTTCTGGACTTGGTTTGTGACCTGGTTCGATGGTGCACATCTTATGGACGTCAGTTCACATTCTTATTCGTTGTGTGCATTTTGTTTGGCATTATATGTGCACTTTAGAAAGACGTGTGTGCAACATGTTCCAATTGTAGTTATGTTTTGACATTCATCTCAAAAACTCAATAAAATTTGATATCTGATACTCGATTTTTTTTTTTTGATACTCGATTATCATTTGTCAATTTTGTCACAACAATTTACTCTTGTCATATTCACATTTTTGTCAATGCAGAACTCATAAAAAGGTTGGTCTCATATTACCGATGCAGTCCTCTACATTACTACATCTACAAATGTGCGCATTCATCATTGCAATTTGAACAAATTAGTGTGCACATCACATTATATTAAGTGCTAATGCACACTCTATTTGTAATTTTTATCTCAATACACTAGTGCACAAAAATTTTTGCATTGATGCACAGATCCCAAAATCATGCCTCAACACTGTCCTTGTGTAGGGTTATTGCTATTGCCCCTGTGGTGGTTTACTACCATAATTGTAACATAGAATAATGCTATCCCATGCATTTGAACCAGAATATGTTTCATTATGATAATTAATTTCTCTAATTTAACCAAAATAATTTCCTTTTTAAATGGATGTTATGTGCACATAGATGGATTAAATTGTCCTTTAATCGAGAATTTCTCCCAAATTGTCAGTAATGAATTATAGGCCTTGGTTAAATCAAAACCGTTGATCTCTTCATTTCTACAGTTCCGAATTATTCATAGTTCTCATGTGGGAAAGGATTGATTCTCATTGGAGCATGACCTACTATATGTGTGTGTACAATCATGCTTCTCTGGGTATAATCATGTTTCTATAAAAATAATATATAAACATGTGAAATGCATCTATTTTTTTGATGGTAGTCCAAAACATTTTTAAATGGGTGTTATATTTTAAAATTAGTCCACGAGGTTTGCCAACCTTTGTAGGCAATTTGAGTGCGAGGTCCGCACAAGCTTAACTCATTGGTTTTATTACTATATTTGGAGGAAGAAGGTTTGAGTGAGAGGAATCTAACTAGAGAAATTTTTCCTTACTCTGTCTTAGATCTTTTTGTTGCTGCCTGGAGTAACTCAGAGAAACTAACAATTATCCAAAATGCCCCAATACTGCATATAGAATTAAGCTCAATGATTAGAACTCAGTAATTATATATATATATATATATATATATTGAGTGGTGCATTTCTTAACATTGAATGGTGTAAACCGCACGGCCGCACGTAAGGGCGCGGCCACACCTGAACATGACCCTATATATATATATATATATATATATATATATATGTATATATATATATATATATTATGGTTTATGGTTTTTCTCCAGTAAGAAAACAAATAGTGTTGAAGTACTTACCATGTTAGACATCCCTTAAGCCTGATTGCAAGTTCTTGCATCTTATCAGTCAAGAATCGGTATTCCTTACATGCAACCAAAAAATATTAACATGCCTAATATTTATTTTGAGTAAAAAATTATGGTTCGTTTGGAAAGTAGGAAAATGACTTTTGGAAAATGTTTTCTAGAAAAATGAGTCATTTTCCAGAAAACATTTTACTTTCCAGTGTTTGGCTGCACAACAGAAAATGTATTTGTGTGTTTGGTTCAGTTTCCAGAAAATGAGCGGAAAATGAGCATAATATGACAACAAAATTCACGAACAATGAGCAGGGAAAACAACGAAAATAACCCAATAGTGAAAGTGCTAGCTAGCTTTAAGTGAAACAGAATGTTAAGCCCAAACTCCACCCTCGACTAGCTCAACTTATACTCCATCTCAACCCATCCGACTTCAATTTCTCGATCATCTTTGCCTTCTCTGCCAATTACTCCCAACTCCAACCTCAATTCCTCCACCATCTTCACCTTCTCTGCCAACTCCAATCTCAATTCTTCTTCACATCTTCGCCTAGAATTTAGAGCTTTAGCCCCACTCCAAATATTTTACATGAACTGAGAATTCGGGATTTGGTTCCAATTTGGAAAACTAAATCTGTGGGTTTCCAAGTCAGAAACCAATAATCTTCCTGCTGTGGATTTTTGTATTGTGGTGGACTGCAAAAGGGTCCTGATGAGGAATCGTGCAGTGGTGGAGGGAACGCAAGTCTGGTTTGCACGATGGTCACTGGACTAGAGATCGAGACGGACTCGCCATTTATTCCGGTGGAAATCAATATGATGAAACCCTTGCTTGAGAGACTATGGGTTCAAATTGTGAGTGAGAAGGGTGCGAAGAAGGGATTTTGGTAGAGATTGAAGTATGATTTGATGCCCTGATTTTGTATTGGATGTTGTCGATTTGGGCATTTCTTGAAGGAATGTCGGATGGGGAAACTATGGGGTGGAATTGTAACGGAGAAGCCAAATGCGAAGGTGGTGAATAGCGGAGAACAAAGCTCGAAAAATGACTTCCCCCAAAAAAATGGGAAGTCATTTTTTGAAAAAAGAGATGTTGGCACTAGAAATTCAAATAATGTTATTGGGTCGTGCTGACAATTGGCTATTAAATTAATTACTTTAATTAATTAAATTGGGTTGATATTTATTTAATTGGGTTAATTAAATGACCCATTGAATAATTAATTGGTCTAATTAATTAATTTAAAGATATTGTTGCTGAACTGCTGGCCCAAATTCAATCAATATATTTAATTAAGTTGGACCAGGCTATTGGATCAATTGGGCTACTCAAATTGACGGGCTTTGACTTGGTTTGGCCCATGAAGAATATATGTGGATTATATAATTTTGAGGAAGTTGTGGATATTATAAATGGGTTCAAAATTAGAATATATGTGAGTTATATAATTTTGAAGAAGTTGTGGACATTATAAATTAGTTCAAAATTATAAAATCATGAACTTGGACATGATGATGTCCAGGTATATTCCTTGAATTTAATTCAAAATATTAAATTAAATTCAAAGGATGTGGTTTGTTAGATTTTCTCTACTCCCCCACCACTATAAATAGTGGTTTCACTTTGAAGATTGAAGACATTGAAGATTAGAAGACTTTGAAGCTCTGAAGATCTGCATCTCACCGGGAGGACACGCCTGCAATTTATTTGCACTAAGGGGCACGCCTGCAATTTATTTGCACCGGGAGAACACGCCTACAATTTATTTACACCGGGGGAACACGCTTGTAATTTATTTGCACCGAGGGACACGCCTGTAATTTATTTGCACCGGGAGGACATGTCTACAATTTATTTGCACGAAGAGGATACGCTTGTAATTTATTTGCACCGGGAGGACACACCTGCAATTTATTTGCACCGGGAAGACACACCTGCAATTTATTTGCACCGGGAGGACACGCCTACAATTTATTTGCACCGGTGGAACACGCTTGCAATTTATTTGCAACCGGAGCACGCTTGCGATATATCAGCACTGAGGAACACACCATTTGTGTACCAAACTCCGCATACGTCCAACTCGGCCTAAGTCCAGTTCAACATACTTTGAACTCGGCATACGTCCAACTCGGCATAAGTCCAGTTCAACATTCTTTGAACTCGGCATACTTCCAGTTTGGCATACTCCGAACTCGGCATAGCTCGGCAGAACTTAGCATACTTCCAGTTCGGCATACTTCGAACTCGGCATAGCTCGGCATAACTCGACATACTTCCAATTCAGCATACTCTGAACTCGGCACACTTCCAATTCGTCATTTTCCAAATTCGACACACTTCAAATCGACATACTTCTAATAGAGAATCAGAGGACTTCTATACAGAGATTGTACCCTTTTTCGTTTGATACATATACTTCATTGTAACCGATACACTTTGAATTTTGAAATATACAATTCAAGTTTTTCGTGTTTACAAGAGCAACTATTTTACATTGACTACAACCCATTTTCCTTTCAATCATATCATCTATATCAACAACAGAGTATGTGAGAAAGGTAGCAATCAATTCTAGAAAAAATGTTAAGCCAGAAGTCTCATTCATCCCATAACACATCTGCAGATAGTAACAAATGAGAATCAGTGCGTTTACACAAGTATTATTCTTCGCCTTAAAAACATGAAATCCAACTCAAATAGTTTTGGCTAAAAAAGTATACCTGTATATTCAATTTATTCAATTTGCACAGGTAAGTAGAAATGAGATTTTGGATAAGACAATTGAATTACCAAATTCAGTCCATAGAATGAGTTATCTTGAGCAATGAGCCATGTCAAAATAACTTGAAAGGAAAGGAAGGCGTTGTGTCAAAATGATTCCAAGAATTGCAGGAATTCCACACTCCAAAGCGAATTGAACCTAGGCCTCATGGTTATCTCTTGGTGCAAGAGAAACTATAAGAATCCCATGATCTAGTAAATCCCCTCCCCAGCTTGCAACCTAGACATTAGAAGACCAATCATTGTATTGTATGTCACACGTTTATTATAAGTATGACACACATTTCTTTTAAGTATGGCGGGACACATGATTATTATAAGTATAGCACACGTTAATTATAAGTCTGGCACATGTTTATTATAAGTATAGCACACAGTTCTTTTAAGTATGACACATGATTATAATAAGCATTGAAAAGCTGTTATTTATTCATGTCTACATGTATACATGCATTCCTTGTCCACCTTGCTACTATGTACTTTGGCAGTATCATTTCAGTGTCCTCATCCTTTAAATTCATAAGTTTTTCCTTGACATATTTCCACCTCGAACTCTTCCGCGTAATTTTCATGTTCGTCTAGTTCAGTGTGCAAACAAAATAAATATCCCACTGATGAATACTTATTATTTTAATCTAACAAAAAATAATAGTCTCAAAAATAAAATGTCGCAGTTATACAGTCTGTATATTCCTAATCAAAAAATAATATTTGTTTAATAAATTTTAAAAATTACTTTCTGCACTAATTAAACTACTAAAATTCGTTGTACCCACTGTCGAACTAGATGGCTATTTTCCGGCCAAATATTTAAAACACTTACAAAGTCTTTTTTTTTATTGAACTAAATATACATACACAAAGCTAAAATTTTTTTAAAACTACGGAACCAACTGGTTTCACACCGGGAGAACAAGATCCAAAGCAACGACCCCAACAGCTTGGAAGATATCTTGAGAAAGGATTTTAGCACCGGTGTATCCTATATGTACTCCAGTTTATTCAAAGTATCCCAATGGTGTACGACCGTCAACTTATTAGGAAAAAGAAGGAAAATAACTTTAATCTCTTGTTTCGGAAAAATAAGTGGCTCACGAGGAATGGAAAAATCTGTGATGTATGTGCACACGACAATCTTATGGCACACGATTTATATGTATATATATGACACACAACCTCTAGTCACATAGACATCACTGTGTGATTTATCACCATTGAAGTGATCAAACTATTCTGTTTGTTTTCATACATAGATGAAGATGATCCCAACTTTATGCTTCTTTATGAGCATACAATTTATTACCGTTCATGTCTTCATCTAATATGTTAACTATATTAATTACAATACTTCCAAAATTAAAATATCTCTTAATTCTCTTTTGTGCCATCTCTTATTATTTATTCTTAGAATCTCACATTATTTTGCATACAATCACAACACTTGATTGCACTTATTTGAATGCCTAGGACTTGTCCTCATTGTACTCTAATACTATGTGCCCTCATGTGAATAAGGGCCTATATGTAAGAAAAAATTCCTGTGCGGTTGTGCAGTTATGCACCTTAAGCATTAGAATGGTGCACCTTAAGTACACAAATTACACACCTTAATCACACAAACAAAGCACCTTAAAAACACAAACCATGCGCATCTAAAGCTTTAGGCCGATGCACCTTAAGTACACAAACCATGCACCCTAAGTACACAAACGACGCACCTTAAGAAAGAAAACCACGCACCTTAAGCTTTAGGTTCACTCGTCTTAAGTTTCACCACTGACCCACCTTAAACGCACAAACCACGCACCTTAAGAAGGAAATACGTACTTTAAGAAGAAAAACTACGCACATAAAGCAACATTGCAGCCGCACCAGAGAAGGTCAACTGCACAAGAACTCATTTCTATATATATATGTGTGTGTGTGTGTCTGTGTGTATAGTCTTTTTTTATAATTACCTTTATCTGTTAGAATTTTTTTCAAATGAATGGCTCTGATTGCTTCTTAGTTCTTTCAATTCTCACTTTCAAACTCCAAAGTACAATTAACATATTATAGAGTACAACTTCAACACAAGTACAAGTAAGTAAAACTACAGAGTGTATTGATAAATCCAAAAAATTAAATACAAAGCTAAATCATAAAACTAAAACCTCTAAATACTTCATAGTAAAAAGTGAACCATTAAACTAAATAGAAACAACTAAAACATAAAGTTTAAAAGGTGAACTCTAATTGAAATTAACTTTTACATTTCATGCACTTTATACCGTTATTGGATGTACTTTTTATTGTTGCTAGGTGCATTTTAAAGGCAAATCATAACTACTAAAAGTTGAAAAAAAAAACATAAAGTGACATTGTAAGTGGCTATTTTGTGGTACAAATATATGTGGAGACTACTTCCGATTTTAGTCGGATCAAAGTGGATTCAGATTTTTCGTAGTGAGATGAAAAGATTAATATATTGTACGTTTAAAACAGATAATGAGTGAATGAGAAACTAATTCTCAAAGTAGACTCATATGAGTTAGAAAATGAAGATAGAAAGGTTTATAAGTAGCCTTTGTTCTAAATTTGAAAAAAAAAAAATTGAGATTTCAGTTCTATATATACAAGAACCTTTTAGAAGCGTTTTAGAAGGAGTTTAAATTGTTAAATTAGGTATGCTCTCACCCCTAGTTAATGTGAATGAAAATTTCTAAGCAAAATACTACCGCTCATTATATTTACTCCACTCTTGAATATATACTATACTAATAAGAGTCAAAGAGAGTTAGGTCTAAAATAGGTAGAAAAAATGGCGGTCAAATTATTTAATCAAATGGATGGCTCAGATTGTTTAGATTTATATTTTCACTTGAGATTTTCTAATTTATCCTTAATTATATGATTATCCGTTAAATTTTCTGTTAAATATTATCTTTTCCGTTAAATTTTCGGTTAACTTTTAACTTACCCATTAATTTCTATAAGTAAGGTCTTAGGTTCGAACCTCATCCCAATCAAAGTTGGCAAAATTATTCAAAACGTAAGTACCATACTCTATTACTCTTAATTATTAAATTAAATAATAAATTAGTAGTTTTTATAAAAAAAAAAAAAATAAATTAGTAGTTACAACAAAAAAATAATGCATATGCATTTATTTAATTTATAATTCAATGTCTACAATGCCTTTATTCAAAAACAAATACTCATTATCAAAAAATTAAAAAACAGATATAATTTCATTAGTTATATTGTCTATATTTTCTACAATACAAAGATTCCCTACCTTCAAATTTATTAATTATTTATATTCACTACATTGTTCATTGTTTTCTTTTTACACTATCTTATAATTAAATATCAAAGTTATACTAAAAAATAATGTTATATATTTATTTACGAATTATTATGTTAATAACATGGAAAAAAATTAAAAAAAAAAAAACAATTTGAAACCAATCATATTAACTACTTAGGGATGCTTTGTTTAGAAAGAAAACATTCAAATAACACAATAAATTGATTTAAAACATTATTAAAAATGTCAATGTAGGGAAATAGAATATTGTGACACACTTGATGCATTGAAAATATGTTGAGACTACAACATTGTTGGAATCAATCTTTCAAATTCAAAAAAAAAAGAAGAAATTTGAAAAATAACTACTATTGCAGCATTCATTAATCTTGTATGTAAAATACTTATTGTGCATTCTTTAAATTATTAGAACTAATATAAATTTATAATTCATTCATTTTCTACAATTCAACCTGTTTGAATTAAAGACAAAATCAACATCGATTTTGACAACAAAAATAAAATTGGTATATAGGATTGGACATTATCTCATTCGTGCAATGCGCCTAAAAAACTAGTTTAAATTAAACAAAAACTATGAATTCGTCCCGAAGTGACTAATGAGATCTTTAATATGTCAAATTTTAGCAAATTCATTCAAATCTACTCTTATCAAATCTACCCAAAAGTCTGTCCTCTACGCTGATCCCTGGATCCGAAGAACATAACACAAACCATTGGATATGCAAAGAGCATAACATATACAAACTAAGTTGTTGAGAGTTCAAGAACATGAGTTTATACATGTATTATCGAATATGACAAAATCTTTTATAAGATGAAAAAAATCTCTTAGAGAGGGCACTTATAACATATAGCGCTTGTAGCGCACAGTCTGCACTTCAAAATTGTCGCCATGAAGTGGCCATTGCAACTATTTTATTATTTGTATTAAAAATTTATAATTATCAATCAAATGAAATTTTGACAAGTTTAGTTTAAATATAAATAGTAATAATTATAATTATAATTTTTAGAGATTGAGTGACATAGTGAAAGATAAGGCGGATATGAAATTATAGCGTCAATTTCAGCATCATCAAATTAAGAATACTTCATTCAAAGCCAAATATGCAAATAAAGATTTCTATGAATATAATATATATAGCTTTCAAAAAAAAAAGAATTTAATATATATTTAAAACCAATCAAAAATCGTGTGCTTTTAAAATTTGAATTTCAGAATCTGTAAATTTTATCGGCCTTGATTAGAGGATTAGCCTTGGAGATGGCATCCCGTCCTTGACCCTTGAAGTCAAAGGTACAATCATGCTTCTCCGGGTACCTGTGGACCCGGCAGAAGGTACAACCGCATCTGCACTTGAATTCCATAAGTCCCACCTTCTTATTACAACTCCAGCACCTACTCGGCGCGGGAGGAGGAGCCGCCGCCGCCTCGCCACCGCTAACTGCCGGCTGAGACGGATTCGACGCCGAAGAATCGATTTCTACTCGCAGATTAGCGGACGTATTTAGCGCGAGCTTGTCCATCGCCTCTCGCTCTTCCTTCACGCGGAGATCTCGGTAGCACTTGGAGCACAGTCCCTTCGTCGCCGCCGCGCCAAAGAAGCCGCAGCCGTTTTCGCAGAGAGAGGGTTGCGACGGCGGAAATCCGGTGCCGTAGTCATTCCCGTCGGAACTCATATTGATTTCTATCGGTATCGGCAAAGAGAGAATAAAGAGGCACAGAAATCGATTGAGCGCACAATTTGGAAGGATTAGGGGCTTGAAGCTGATATATATAAGGGTGAGTTAGTCGGTCGAAGACTACTCCGAGTAGGATTAGTGTTAGCTTCCTGATCTGACTATAGTGCCCTTGTACAAGATATTTTTTTTTTAATTATCTCTTCTATTCAATTTCAATGACTTTTTTGTTCACAAAAAAAAAATTTCAATGACTTTTCATAATTTAGTAGGATTCAAACTTTCATATTTTAGTTGGACTAAGATTTTAAGGTGATCAAACAAAACAACTTAATTAACCTCACGGAGCTAATTCATCAACTTTTTTCCCTACACATTCAAACATTTCATAAAACAACAATTTAAATATAGATAATAATGAAATAATTGATTGATTATCAGACATTTAAATATGGACATTAAGCATATTATCATGTGTTTTGAATTTTTAAGTTTATGATTTTTTTTAATAAAAATCATATATAAACATGTGAAATGCATCTATTTTATTGATGTTAGTTTAAAATATTTTTAAATGGGTTTCAGTTTTTACTCAACACTTGGATAAATTCCTTCATGACTTCTTCAGCCAGGCTAACTGCAATCTTCATCTTTCTTTCTGGGTGTAAAGGGTCAGTCTCTACCTCCTCTAACTTGACAACCGACTCAAGACGGTCAACCAATTCCTCTCGCCCAGTCTGTCCAGAGATGGCATGCACTCGCATCTCCTTCTTCCCCATCTTTCAACAAGCATAGAGATAGCATATTAGCATTCCCAGGCTGTTCTTTGATCACAATGGGCCACCCCAATGCCACTCGGTGTTCTGAAGTTCATGCAAAGATTTTCAATGGAAATCAGGGCCCCCAAAGTCCAACAGTCCCATTCGTCTAAGTACCATTTTATGGGAACATGCCAAGTCTACCACAAAGAACTCTATGTTCGTCTTTCTCACATTCGGGTAGGTTCCCAACTCAACCGGCAACTTGATGGACCCTTCCAACTCGACAGAATCCCTGGTTTTTCTTGCCAAGGGAGTTCGGACTGGTTTGATCCTATCACAAGATAGACCCAACTTGTTGATTACCTCCATGTAGAGGATATTAACCCATATCCACTAGGACCCGCATGATCACGGTCCCACTTACATCCATAGCTATCACCAGGGCATCCTTGTGCGGAACTAATCCTCTCGGCAAATCATCACCCGTTTGGTCCTATTTCACAAAAGGTAAGAAAAGTGATGTGGGTAATATTGTTTTTTTGGCGGGGACGACACGCTTTCACATTTCAATAAGAAATTGGTATAACAAAAGATTGAAAAAAAAAAAAAGGAATACTCGAAGAATCTATACATATATAATACAAATGTTATTGGCTTGGGAAATGCACAATGCAAAATGCAATCGAATTTCTACGATATATTTTTTTATGACCTAAGTTTATCGGTTTAGTTAAAGAGGTGGTCTCCTATAAGATCGTCTTACAGTCTCAATCTGTGAGACAAGTAGACTATAATAAAAATCAATCATAACAGAAATTGGAATATAATCAATAGTTAAAGTCTTATATATAAATACTAGTTTTTTTTATGCGCGATGCGCAAAAAATAGGTGCCCAATATTAATAGTTTATATTAAAATTTTATATTTATTTAGATTTTTGATATTTAAATTATTGTAAATAATAATAATAATAATGTAAAATATTTTGATAAATTTTATATTTATATTTTAGAAAATAACTAACATATATTTCCTATATATAATATTTATATATTATTATTATTGAAGAAAATAAGAAAATATATAGTGGTTGCATGTGCATGGTAACAATAGTGGAAAAGATAACGGAAGTTATAACGGTAGGGATATGTTTGCCTAATATATTGTAAAGCACAACTTTTATAGCATAATGTATAAAAAAATTTAACGGAAAAAACGGACATAAATGAAGGATATAACCTTCATTCACACTTATTATGTTTTTAGATTTTATATCATAAATGTAGTATTTTTATAGCAAAACTGTAATAAATAATTTACAAGAAATAAACTAATAACATAACATAATTATATATATCATAAGTGCTTTAAGCATTATATATAATACTTTATAGTATAAATGTAGTATTTTATAACAAAACTTTAATTGAAAATTTGCGGGAAATAACACTACAAGAAAAATCGCGATTCGCGACGGAAAAAATTCTGTCGCGATATAGCGACAGAATCGCGATGGAATTAATTTCCGTTGCAAATTAACGACGGAATCGCGACGGAATTATTTCCGTCACAATTTTTGGCGCAAATAGGAAATAAAACCCGCAAAAATTTGGCGGTAAAAAAATCGCGACCGAATTTGCGACCGATTTTATTTTCGTCGCGAAATAACAACCGAAATGGTGACGGATTTAATTTCCATCGTGAAATGGCAACGAAAATTGCGACGGAATTTATTCCGTTGCTAAAATGAACAATTCTCATAAAAATAATAAATATCGCAAGGGAGTTTACGACGGAATTTAATTTATTCCGTTGCAAATTTTTTACAACCAAAATGGCGTCTCTTGATTTGTTTTTTTGTTTTTTTTTAAAGCATATATTATATTTATATATATATATAAAAAAAAACTATAACCCAAATCATATTTTTCTTTTGGCAAAAGTGTCATCCGGCACCATGAACCATTCACGATTATTCATTCCGCACCATGATCTTCAATAAGTGATTATTCGAGCCATAAACCAATTTTTTTTTCCGCCTAGCATTTTTTGTAGGTTTTCTAAAGGTTACCGGTAATCTAGTACTAACATGTAATTTTTTATTATTTCATTTTATTTTTTCTTATTTTTCTTTAAGCAGCGGCCGCTACACTTGCCGGAGAGCACCTAGCACAGGAGTTGATCAGGCTCAGGTTGCGATTAACCCCATCGCATGTGTGCACCCAACTCTCCAAATTGGTCATCTGCTTCCACCGTGTCCTTTGACAGGCGCACTGCGTCTAACTTCTGCTTCAAAATATCGATTGCATTGAGGACGAGCTGAGAAGCTTTGATTGCACCTGTGGATTCGATTGTGAAGATGAAGCTATCTTCCTTGGCATGGATTTCTATAAGCCCGGGTTTGTCCATAGACGCAATTTTCTTGAGCACCTCATCATCATAGGTGTATGCCTCAGCATCAACCACAACAATCTGCAAGTTGAAGTACAAAATTAAAGATGATGAACTTAGGTAGAGTACTATTTCCACAGACATTATGTTAAAGGATGGAAAGCCTCTGGTAAAAATAAATTTGAACCATCCTCAAAATAGTGTCAACATCTATTTAGAATTCTACAAGTCCTATATGACTGGTAGTTCTACACACATTCAGTCTATTCCTTTATCAACCGTTCCAGTTCACCACAACACTTCCAAGTTCCCAACAAATATAAGAGTATGATCTTTCCCCACTTTTTATATTGAAGTTGTTATCCTAAAACTAGCGTCTTTGAATAGTATGATGTGTTTGGTTTTCGGGTGAAAGTACGATGAATAGGAGGAAGTAATTGAGCTTGTACAAGAAGGCTATGGCATACTTGCACAACTCAACTTGTTGGCTCGCCAACTTTGATGTACAGAAAGTCCGGCGGAGAATCGGAGATGCTCTACGCTCGTGCCCAAAGTGAACCGGTTGGTTTCTTGTATTATATGGGAACGCCATATGAAATGCTCATTACTTATCTTCCGGCGAGGAAAACCATGACTCCGTTGATGTTCTTCTGTCTTCTTTTATTATCTTCTCAACAAATCTTCAATGCTTCTATCTTCTTTATCCTCTTTGTGCAGTGTTCTTGGCCTGGATAGCTATGGCGTTGCTCTCCTGGGAATATCCTAGCGGCCACGCATGGGGGTGTTATTTTTTTAAAAGAATTAATCTTACATATGGGTGAGAAGAACAGCAACGGTGAGGTCTCCAGCCGACAGCGAAAAAACAATGGATTCAGCGACGCCTTCAACTGAGGTGAAGAAGAAGGTCCGGGGACTTCGAAATTGTTCCCAGCAACAACTTTCAGCGGCATCAGATTTTCCGGTTGGCTGTAATTAATTCTGGCGTGGCAGCTTGTTCTTTCGGTCAACAATAGCGTGTTCTTTGGACTCCATCTCATTTAATTAAAGCCAAGTCACTAACAAATAAGCCAAATCAGCATGGAAACCGGTGACATGTCATAGTGTATACCGGAAACCTACAAAAAATGCTAGGCGGAAAAAAAAATTAGTTTATGGCTCGAATAATCACTTATTGAAGACTATGATGCGGAATGAATAATCGTGAATGGTTCATGGTGCCGGATGACACTTTTGCCTTTTCTTTTCAGCAGTTCAGCCGCACAGCTTCAACCCCTCAACCTTCGCCCCTTCGCCCCTTCGCCATGGCCGCCGCCGACGCCACTGCCACAGCTACCGGCAACCCCACCGCCATAGACACAACTGCCGACAACCCCACCGCCATATAGCCACAGCTACCGACGCCACCGCCATAGCCACAACTCACACACCACCGCCACCGTCGTTTCTTCTGATTGAGAGAGCACTGCGACGCTGACGCTGCCGCTGCCATCGCCTCCCCATCGCCAGAGCCGACGCCTCCACCCCAGCCACCGCCGTCCACTCACCAGTCATCACTCACGCTGTCACGCAGGCCGCAGCCACCACTCGCTTGATCACTGCTGAAGGCCACCGGCGACAAAAGAGGTAATGTTTATACTGATTGTTTCAATTCATCTATATTGTTTCAATTCAATATTATTGATTTACTGATTTAGGGCTTTACCCCTTTGCTTGTTGCCATGGCTTTTACCAAGTTTTGTTTCAATTCAATATTCTTGATTTACTGAATATTTATGGTTGTATGTGGTTAGGTGGGTATTTTCATGGGTGTGGTGATCTAAGTTATGGAGTTGATATAGAGAAGATTAGATGGATGGGCACAACTGGAACTTAAATTAAGCACTGATGATATCTTAGGTTAATTTGGAATTGGTGTCCTAGAAATTCTAGGCTAGAAATAAATTCTAGTATCTGTTTTTATCATTAATTTATTATCACTAATTTACTAATTTTTCTTTAGCTAAAACACTTCTGATCTTGCAGGTTAAAGAGGTCAAAACATGGTTTGAGTAGAGACTGATAGCTAAAATGGTACTGATGTCATTATGAAAGAGGCAAACATGACTTGCATTTCATTCAGTTTGTGTATTTTCCTGGACTTAATGTTTTATATAACTTAATCTGGAGTTTGCAAACCGCAGATGAACTTTTTTTGACTACTTGCAGTGATGAAATAATTTAGACATTGCTGCAAAAGCTTGCAGTTACATATCGTCCTTTCACTTTGACCCCACTTTAGCCACTAAATATAGATTGTTTCCCGCACAATCACTTTCTAACGCGCGGTGGCGCGTGAGCCTCACGCGTAGGGCAGATCGGCGCCGGATTTCGCAGGGAGGGTCGCCAGACGCCGGCGATCCTTCGTGGGTGGGCGGTGATGACAGCGGAGCGAAAAAAAAAAATTCGTGTTTATAACCTAGGCTCTGATACCATGTTCAAAGGTTTTAGGAGAATACCTTGACTGGCAGCTCTATGTCTCACAAGGTTTTGAGCAGAGTACACCATCCTATATATATGACTTTGGAGGACATTCTGTATGGTAACCTCAAAACCCTAGTTTCCAACTTTCCTAATATATAGGATACCATATGTGATAATATACCTTATAACACCTTTAAAGATGGAGGCTCTAGAAGTTGTTCTTTCTCAAGCACTTGGCCAAGCAAGGCCTATTACTAATTTTTTACATGAGAATGGTAAAATATTTGTATCTGAATACTTAGGCTTGCTATGCTTTAATTTATTGCATGAGATAGTGAAAAACTCAAGGATGCCTCATTACTACCTGTTAATGCTTTCTGGTTTAGATAAGTTCATTTCAAAGTAATCATTTGAATTCATCTCATCAAGTAATGAAAAGCTCAAAAGTTTGCCTTTAATTATCTTTGTACCCTACACTAGAAATTTTATAATTCATGAATGGCTTAATGTCTGGCTTCTAACACTAAACTGCATGTCAATGTTATGTTTTGTACTATTATTTAATTCTCTAAATGAGGGATGATTTATTATTAACCTTGCAGTGATATGTAATGCTTTAAAGTTATGTTTTCATTATTGATGATTTATTATCCCTGAGGTGCTTTCCCTGCCACATAATAATGATAATATATAATGTTTCCTTGATTTTATGTATCTACTCTAATGATTTTATACCTTCTAATACTTCCTTTTGAGTAGGGATTATCCTCTATATGAATTCTACTTGTTTACTTTTCTTTCAAGGAAGTTAGTCTATTTAGAAGTTAAAATCTGTGTAGCACATTTTAACTATTTGTTTGTTGCCGGACTTGGATATTTCTCAAGTCCATATTGCAGGGTGTTGATGAGCCGACTGTTCGTAGTCTTAATGGATGCAGAGTTACTGATCAAGTTTTGCATTTAGTTCCTAATATTCAGGTGTTTGTGAGCTAAATTATTTGAAGTAACCTATGTTGTCTTAATCTTATTACTGATCAGTGTTATTCATCAATTCCCCTGATTATGCAGTTATGCTCTCTCTATCCCTCTCCCTCTTCCTTTATTTTTATTTTAAATTGTTTAAAGTTTAGTTTAGCCTTAGCCCTTATGCAATTGCAATTTTAGAGTTTAGTTTTGTCCTACTTTTACTGGCATAAGCTGTGAGAAAAATTAATTTTGACCGTAGTTCAACTTTGAGTGCTCCTTTTTCCCTTTTTCCCTTCTTAATCCAAATGTTTTCCTCTTCTTCATTTTAATTGAAAATTTTCAGTTCTTTAATGGCTGCCATAACATGCCTTGTTGGATTACATTATGGGCACATTCTTATTCAGGTCAAGGTAAGATGCACTCTGCTGCTATTTGGCTGATTTGAAATTTAAATTAAATCCGGCCTATCATTATTTTCTTCATCTTTTTTATCCCACGTTTCTGTTGTTTTAATGTAGGGTCACAAGCAAAGGATAATATTATGGTCCATATTCTCCTTCCCACTACTGATTGTTGGACTTGTGCTGGTGGTTGTAGGTAATGTTGCTTGTATTTCACATGCATTCATATCTATGAATTAAAATTTGGTAATAAAACAATGCCTGAAGTTTTGTTCTTTCAGGAGTTCCTCTTTCTAAACCACTCTATACGTTGAGCTATATGTTCACCACTCTATATGTTAGTTTTTCTAATTTCTGTATTTCTTTATTTCAATTGACTTTGCAGGTTAAAAAATGACCATGGACAAATTTTTGATATAATTCTTTATTTAAAGAGTTTAAAGTGCTTAAGAACATAGGGCTCCTACATTTTCCTATGCTCTTGATTTTACTCCCCTCTTCACTTAAATCCTATTTTTCTACATTCAATTTTCAGCCAAGGGGTCCTTTGCTCTATGGGATTTTAGGTACAATAACAGCAGTGGCCAAAGACTTTGTAGGTTTCAATTATTTTTAATTTGGAACTGTAAATTTGTAATTTCATGGATTATTTTTTAGTTTTTACAGTGAGTGAAGTACTGTAATTGGAATTGTAATAGTGTTTGTATTGAGTTGAGAGTTACGATGTATAAAAAGGAATATTTTTGTTTTTTTTTTTTTAATTTTTAAGGAGTATCTGCGTTTGTTGTATAAAGAACAGACGCAGATACCCTAGTTTTTTAAAAAAATATTTTGCCACCAAATTGCGACGGAAAAAGTTTCCGTCGCTAATTCGCAATGGAATATTTATGTCGCGATTCCATCGCAAAATTTTGCAACGGAATTATTCCGTCGCGAAATTTTGGCGACGGAATTTTTCCCTCGCAAATGAAGATACGACAAGCCGATATGCGACGGAACGAATTCCGTCGCAAAACTCGTTGCGTCGCGATTTCGTCGCAAAACTTGTTTCGCGACGGAATTTAGCTGTTTTGCGACGGAATTTTTTCGTCGCGAATCACGAATTTTCTTGTAGTGAAATATCTTCTAGCTTAGTTTGTGAATAGGTGTGAAATTCTCTCCTTTTATTTATTTTCCATACCCCTTTCTTTTTTAAACTATTTACCCTTAGCCCCGTTACAAGCCGAATAAAGACCTATTTGATCATTTCATGCATTCCAAAGGTTGATCTAGTGGGAGTAAGAAAGGCAAGCGTATGGGATCTCATCTTGAGCCATGTTTTGCATAATCTCAACTTAGCACTTGTGCACACAAGGTCCTCACTTATAATCTAGTAATTTTGGTGTTTGGTTATTGGCTTTAGAAGGGAACTCATTTGTGGTTTGTTTGGGTGTACAGGGAAGAAGTGTAATTAATAAACACCTTTGAAAGCTCTCTAATAATTAATAGCTTGGAAAGTGAATTGTCTTAGTCTTTGTTTGAGGACAAGCAAAAGTTCTAGTGTGGGGGAGTTGATAGCTCTATTTCTAAACACCCTTTTACCTCCTATTTGATCTATTTTTGTGAGCTAAGTGTTAATACTTGAGTGGGATTTATTATTCGTTTGTGTATTTTTGTGTTTATAGGTGAAATTCTCCACAACGAGTAGCAAAGGAAGCATATTGGGGTGCATTGGATCAATTTTGGTAGCATAGGATCCCACTCAAGGAAAGATATGAGTAGTGGAGCGCAAAATGGAGCAAGGAGCAAGCTGGAAGAAATGAAACGGGCACCCACACGGGCCATGTAGGTGTCCGTGTGTGCCCGACTAAAGATCTGCTCCGCGTCACCAACACGGCCCGTGTAGGTGCCCGTTTTGATCTGTACTATTCTATTTTATGTGTTTTTTGCTGCATTTTTGTGAAGTTCCGAACCCTAGCTAGCTTAGACTTGTTCTCTCTCATTTCTATAGTCATTGTTAGTTTAGAATGGCATAGATCTACACTTAGATACACATTGGAGGCTTTATTTTGCGGATTTGGAGTGGGTTCCACCAACCTCTTCATCTACATATAATAGAGAAGTTTTATTTCCTTTCTTTCTTTCTTCTTTACATTTATTGACATGTTTATGATTTCCTTTCTTAGATTTGCCATGTTTATGTTTGCTATGAGTGAGTAGTTACCTACGTTATTGCTCCTATTGATGCTAGAAATGTAGTTATTGCATAAAGGGGATGAACAAACCCACCTAGGGTTCTTGAGTTTGAATTGGGTCTTGATTTCTCTTGTGATAATTGATATGTAGCAATTGTTGCTTGTGTTTGGAGAGTCTTACATCTCAATGGAAGTTGGATGGAAGACTTGAGCTTGCCAATTTCAAACCCATTTTCCTTCTATGAAAATAGGGATAGATTGTGGCTTAAATATACTTTTGTGCTTCAAGAATTTGGATTATTGATACACCACGAAAGTGGGGCAATCCTTGTTCTAATCCTTGTTTTGCTATGAATATGGCTAGATTGGGATTTATATGTGCATTGCCTCAAGACCCTAGGTGAATTGATTCTTCCCCCAATTTTAAGTTGTTAATGCATCAATAAAGCATGCAATACCCCTTGTCTAACCCATTTTTTCTTATTGAAGTGTCTTGTTTTAAAATTGTTTTCCCTTAGCATCCAAAACCCAAAAACATCTAAATTTACTTATACCTTAAACCAATGCTTGCTTGGATCCTTATGGATTTCAACACTTTGGTGACTAGAACCTGGCAAACATCCAAGTACGCATTATAGTCCCAATCACCTGTGAAACGACATTACACCCTCATTCTCACAATCACCCGTATAATACACCAAGCATTTTTTAGGGAGATTTCTTTTCTTATTTGTTCTAGTGCCTCTTGTATAAATACCCTAAAAAGGATGAGTAAAGGGTTCTGATTTTTCAATGAGTTCAATGCAATAAAGTGTTCACCACATTCATTCTTGTGTTTAAGCTTTTCTTATTGCTTTCATCTTGTTCCAATCGGTCGTGTTGGCCAACTGTCGACCACCAAAGGGTTGTAAAACAAACACCAGCTACCATTTAATAAATATGGCTAACATGTAGTTTCATCATTCAATTAAAAGATTATACAAACAATGGAGATAAATTATGTTTTGAGTCTAGAGTAGAGACGGAGGCACAATAGAGGCAGTGGGGGCAGCTGCCCCCACCCCACCCTCATATATATATATATATATATATATATATATATATATATATATATATATATTAGCTTTTTGTGTGTATATATATAATATATATTTGGATATAATAAAATATGCAAATACATATAAACAAAAGACAAACTAGGTAAGATTGTAATGTATGTTGCTAATGTGAGAATGGTTAAAGGTTCAATTCTCACTAGCTTACATATCTTTTTTCATGGCATTTTAAATATATTAATTAATACTGATGTTTTCATTTATATTCTTTAGTAAGATGTATTATTTATAACGTATATTCTATTCAAATCATATCAAAATTAATTTTTCATCATATTAAGTTTAGTATTAGTATACAAAATTTATATATTTAGACACTACATTAAAAGTACTATTAAATAAAAAAAGTTAAATTTAAATATAAGTAAAATATACTAAAGAAAATAAACAAAGAAGAAAGAGTTGATTTGACCAATGAATAGTAAGTAAGACAGATAAAATTGGACAGAGCGAGTAAAAGTTAGGGATGTTGACGGTAAGTATTGTTACCGGGTATATTTGATAGAAGTGAAATATGGTATTATTTGAGTATAATGGGTAAGTACAGTAGATGAGTGAGTAACAATGGTTCCAGTACCACAATGTAGATCTGTGTATTTAGTGAGAGTGAGTGATTTAAGTACAGTATAGTAGTGTTGTGTATCATAAACAAAGTGTCCTCCCATCCTCTACCACAAGTCTGCTACTTATACTATGGCTGCAACGGCTCTTCCTCTGATGAGTGTAACAGACTCCTATGGCGAGCATACATTGAGTGCTAGTAATGGTGAGCAAACATTGAGTGCTGGGTCGTAATAATGGAGAGTCGTTGGAGTAACTATCCTCTCATCAATGTGTAGACTTTGCATAACTGGTGACCGTTTGTCTTCTTTAGGTCAATGCTTGTGGGTCGGGTGTTGTTGCTCAATTACTCTGTCACCAGTCCCCCTACTCCCTAGCCAACGAGAGTGGTTGAGGTGGCTTGGGAGTAATCTTTCTGTATTTTACCACCTCCGTCGATCCAGCATCCACTTCCTCTTCAAATTTTTTTTTGGAACGGTAAGAGAATTATTGTCGAGGCTGACCGTGGCCGAGGCACGGGGCCTCGACCGATCGTAGCCGAGGCAAGGCCTCGGCCATCCAAATTTTTAAAATTTTTTTGTTTTTGTTTTTAGTTTTTTTTTTTAGTTTTTTTGTTTGTTTGTTTTTTTTTTTTGGCGCTCTGTATGCAAGCTCACTTCGACCAGCCATAGGCTCGGTCACGGGTCAGCTCTCCCGTCAGGTAGCTAGCGAGATCAGATCTCGTGCCGGCTCTAAGGGAATAGAGTTTTTTTTTTAATATAATCAGGATGGACCATCAGCGAATGACATGTTTTTTGTGTTGCGTGGGCTTCTCCATGTTTTTTTTTAAATATAATCAGGACGAACCATCAGCGAATGACATGTTTTTTGCGTTGCGCGTGTTTCTCCTCTAACTCACTGTATCTTTCTTCCTCGCCCTGGTCGTACCTTCTTTTCTTGGTGTTGGGGGTGGAAGGCTCAGGGTCCTCTTCCTTTCGCCACACATTTCCGGGTTGATACTGCTGCTGCCCCGGATACTTAACAAATTGAGTAAAATATCCTTTCTGCACTAGTTCCTCTACTTGCCCTTTTAAAGTGTGGCACTCGTCAGTGTCATGACCAACTTTTCGGTGGAATCGACAATATTTGATTTGGTCCTCACTCGGAGAGACTGTCACGCACTCTGAGGGAAGATGCACCATTCCCACTTCCTTAGCGTGACCTAAAATCATGCTAACCGGATGCGTAAGCGGTGTCAAATGTCTTGACGGGGCAAGGCGAGGCCGCTCGTGATCTGTCCCCTTCATTGTGGATGACTGGTTTGGGCGTGGTGCCTGGTTGGTTGGGTCAACTTTATCAGATTGCCCATTCCTTCTGCCTTCCTCCTCATCCTTCTGCTTTTTATCAGCCTCCTCCGCCTCGGCATAGCGGTTTGCTATCTTCATTAGTTCCTCATAAGAGCGTGGATGATGAGTGTTCAGCTGCCTATGAAAATCTCCTTACCTCAACGCCTGGGTAAGTATTGTTATCGGGTATATTTGATAAAAGTGAAATATGGTATTATTTGAGTGTAATGGGTAAGTACAATAGATGAGTGAGTAACAGTGGTTCCAGTACCACTGTAGATCAGTGCATTTAGTGAGAGTGAATGATTTGAGTACATTATAGTAGTGTTGTGTATCATAAACAAAGTGTCCCACATCCTCTACCACAAGTCTGTTACTTATACTATGGCTGCAACGGCTCTTTCTCTGGTGAGTGTAACGGACTCTTAGTAATGGCGAGCATACATTGAGTGCTAGTAATGGTGAGCATACATTGAGTGTTGGGTCGTAATAATGGAGAGCCGTTGGAGTAATTATCCTCTCATCAATGTGTAGACTTTGCATAACTGGTGACCGTTTGTCTTCTTTGGGTCAATGCTTGTGGGTCGGGTGCTGTTGCCCAATTACTCTGTTAGATGTATTAAGACAAAATTCAAAAAATATGACTGAATGTAGCAATGTCATAATAGTTGATAACTAAAAGTGAAATTTGCCCCATATATGAACGTTACGAGTTTTATTTGTGAATAATTTTCTTAAAAGTATATACATGTTTTTCAAAGAAATAATAAAATAAAAATTATTTTGTTAGTTAAATTATTTCAATCATTCCTAAACTAACAATAATTTATAGAGTTGCATTGTAAGAATTTTATATTTTAGAAATACATTGTATTATAGAAAATATTTTTAAAATTAATGTTAAAATTAAATAAAAGTATAGAAAATTAATTAATTAATAATAATAGTAATATTATTATTATTAAGGTAATTAGCTAGCAAATATGCTATAATAATAAATGAGAATAATGCTGATATGGTAAGATATCCGCACGGGACCACCTTAGGAGGATCCTGAAAAACTTCCAACTTCATATAAAAGATGGTCAAAGGGGGCCAAGAGAAGCAAGGAGTGGAGAACAACAATGGCGGCAGCTCTGCGAAGATCAGACGTTTCGTTTAGAAGTCAAGGCTCGTCAGGGGTGGTCTGGTCCAACATGTTCTACTCAGGGGAGCTTAACAAAATCGCAACGAGGGAATATACAGGAGAAATAACCGAGGTCATAGAACCTCCCGGAGTTCAGCGTAGCAAATCGGCCACCGCGGACGGGACGGCCGATCATGTTTCGCCGCCGTCATTTGATCCTCCTTCTCCCAAGCTTTCCGGTTGCGGTCTCTGTCGCTTTTTTGGGAAGCCTGTAACTTCTAAGCGCAACGAAAAGAAGAAAACACAACAAGCATAATAATTTGGATTGTATTTTGGGTAGCTCAATCTTTATTACCCAATCATATCTCTATACAAATGTATGGTTTTTATATTTTATTTTCTCTTGAATATGTGGTACAGATGGATTTTTTTTTTTTTTTTTATATATAATTTAGTATTAGAACAAGTAAAAGGTCTTGACTTTGTCGATCAATTGTGCATGCAATGTGACTGAAAATTTGCTATGAATCATGTTTCTGTAATAATTTTCATGCGGTCATATAATTTGGTTAAATTGATGAGAAATTTGTTTGAAATATCCTCATTTATTTTGGTGTTTTCCATCTTTTGTTGTGCTCATTTGAGTATTGGTTTTTAGAAATTAGATCAAATTGAAAATCAAATATCTAATTTTTAATTTTTATTGTAATGGATAGATTAAAAGCATAATTAACTCTAATTTGATCAAGTGTTTGCACTAGCAATGATGCATATGATGAATATTTACCATTTTTTATGGGTTTAAAAGATCGAATTTTAAAATTAAAGAATAGTAGTATATATTATTTCTATAAATCTATTAGTATAAAAATCAAAGAAATAATGAGAAGTCCAGAATTTTTTACAAAGGCAAAGTTTTATAGCGTATGAGAATAAACTCAAAATAGAGTTTATTGTAAACAGTTATTGCAAAAATCCTGTCTAGCCCGCCTAGTCCGCCGATTAGCTATTGTTCTCTTTTTTAAATGAACTAGTATTTTCGCCTGTGCGTTGCACGAAATGAATTTGTTATAATATTTGGATCGATATACAATTATATAAATTATAACATCGAATATTATATAGCGCAATTGATGAAATTAGTTGGATCGATTATGTTTTCTGATGTTTTCTTTGCATGAATTAGAGCAAATAATTGTCCAATACCCGTGCAATTCACGGATAAATTTTTGTATTATTTATTTAGATAATAAAATTAAAGATATTAAAAAAATCTAATATTGAACATGTACATTTATTTGATCATAAGATTAGTGTAAAAGTATCACTCAATTAATTGAATAATATATGACTTGTTTGTTTACAATTATCTTAAAAAGATTGATATTTAATATAACTTAAGTAATTATATTATTACAAAAATAAATATGAAAAAATGAGAAATAATTTAACTTTAATTATTAAGAGTATAAAAATAAATTCAACAACCAATATTTAGCTTAATTACCATAATAATTATGAAGCAATTATTATTAGTCAATTACACTAAATTAATTATTTTTCGTTAACATGAATATCAATTCGTATATACAAAAATTATTATTATTATATATTAAATATGTTCGACCTTCTGTAGTGTTCGTGTCACACGTGTACTAATTAATTTGATCAACGACATTTAAAGTTGGTGAGGGGATTGATCAACCTTCTAATTAATAAATATTAATTATTATGGAGTACTATTTATTAATATAATTAATAATTAATATAATTAATTAATTAATATTTAATTCATATAATTATAATAATATAATTGTCGATTATATTTCTAATGAAATATTAATATATTTATTTTATTTTTCGTAATATTTTAATTTCCTTTTTAATATATTCATTTTTTTTCATTATAAAAACAATTATTGATTGTCATTCCTTTTTCCTTCATATTTTTTTCCTATTATTTCATTTGTTGGTTACTAATTCTTTTGTAAGGAAAACTATGCTATATTTCCAGTGAAATATTAATATATTCATTTCTTTTTTCCTAATATTTCATTTTCTTTTAAATATATTCATTTCATTTTCCCTTCATAAAAAGAATTAATATTGATCTACATTCCTTTTTCGTTCATAATTTTTTTTCCTAATATTTCATTTGTTGGTTAATAATTTTTTCATATGAAAAGTTGTGCTATATTTCCAGTGAAATATTAATATATTTCTTTCATTTTTTCTAATATTTCATTTCCTTATAAATATATTCATTTCCATTTTCCTTCATAAAAAAATTAATATTCATTTCCATTTATTTCCTTCATAATTTTTTCCTAATATTTCATTTGGTGGTTACTAATTTGTTTGTAGAGAAAGCTGTGTGATATTTCTAGTGAAATATTAATATGTTCATTTCGTTTTTCCTAATATTTCATTTCCTTTTTCCTTTATAAAAAGAATTAATATTATTTTACATTCCTTTTTCCTTTATAATTTTTTCCTAATCATTCATTTGGTGGTTACTAATTATTTCGTAGGGAAAAGTTGTGTTATATTTCCAGTGAAATATTAATATATTCATTTCATTTTTCATAATATTCCATTTTTCTTTTGAGTATATTCATTTACTTTTTCATTAAAAAAAAAGAATTAATATTATTTTACATTCCTTTTTCCTTTATAATTTTTTCATAATCATTCATTTGGTGGTTAATTACTAATTATTTCGTAGGGAAAAGTTGTGTTATATTTTTAGTGAAATATTAATATATTCATTTCATTTTTCATAATATTCCATTTTTCTTTTGAGTATATTCATTTCCTTTTTCCTTCATCAAAACAATTAATATTGCTTTCCATTCATTTTTCCTGATAATTGCCAATTAATTCGCCTGATTCCTTGCCAATTAGTAAGAAAATATTAATAACAAATTTCCGTGTAATATTCATTTTCTTTTCGTTCATAAAAATTTAATATTAATTTTCATATGATTAAAATGTAATATAATTATAAAAATATAATTGTTGAATATATTTTCAGTGAAATATTAATAAATTCATTTTGTTTTTCCTTCTAAATAATTAATATAATTATAATTATAATATAATTGTTGATTATATTTCCAGTGAAATATGAATATATTCATTTCCTTTTTCCTTCATAAAAGGAATAAATATTCATTTCCATTTCTTTTTCCTTCATAATTTTTTGCTAATATTTCATTTTGTGGTTACTAATTTTTGCATAGGGAAAGCTATGTTATATTTATAGTGAATTATTATTATTAATCTCCTTTTTCATTTGGTCTGATTCCTGTGCCAATTAGTAACATAATATTAATAACAGATTCCCGTCTGTAATATTTGTTTCCTTTTTCATTCATAAAAAGATTTTAATATTCATTTCCATATAATTAATAAGTAATATAATTATAAAAATATAATTGCCAATTATATTTCTAATGAAATATTAATATATTCATTTTCTTTTTCCTTCATAAATATTAATATGATTAATATAATTATAATAATTTAATTGTCAAAATAAATTCATTTCCTTTTTTGTTCAATTTTCAATCAATTATTAATATTAATTTACTTTTTCTAATGACCTAAATTCCGTGACATTTAATTTCAAGTTAATTATTTTTTTAATATTCTTTTTTTTTTTGGAACTATAATTTCACCTCTGAACATGGTATGAATAAACGAATAAAACAACTACATATTCAAAGTAATGTAAAACCATGAAATGTTAAGATTTAAACAAATTACACAAATTTAAAATTTGAAATCTTTAATCCCCAAAAACATAAAATGTCTAGGATTTCAACAGGAAAATATTTCATTAATTGCTTCTCAACATTCACATCTCTTACCAGATCCATTATCCTTTGCATCACATTGCTTATTAGGCTCCAAATATCTGCATTTGTAATTAAAGGATCAAGAGAGCTGGAAATATAAGATTTCAAATATAAAAGAATAGTTTTAAAAAATCAATTAAAAAATAATAGTTAATACTTAGAATAAAAGTTGTAGTTATTTGACAAATTAGCTTACCTTTCGACAATTGAAGCTACCAACAATTAACCTCATCGCTTGTGATTGCAAAATATAAGAACCTACAATGAGTGTAACCAAAAAAATAAAAAAAGATAAAGATAAAGATAAGAACAGTAAAAAAAAAAGTAAATATGTCAAACTTTTATGGAGAAGGGTGGTTCTTCCTATGTACATTGATGCTTTTACAAACGAAAAACAATAGAACTAAGAGAGATTAAAATTCATGATGGTGGTGGTTGACTGGGTTTCTTCTTGTATTTATAGCCATAAAGAGAGAGAGAGAGAGGCAGAGCTATTATTGGTAATTGGTAATTGGTAATTCTTTTGATTAACATTCATATATTTTCACCATTAACGTAATACTATCATATCTTTTGGTAATAATTGGTAATTGGTAATACATAAATGAAATTGTAAACAAATAGGTATTGGAATATAATATATATGGAATTCAATTATAATTAATAGAATTCCATACAATTATAGCTATTTGTTTATGACAAATTATAACTAATATATTTTTATATATTATTATATAGATATAGATTATATTTTCAAAAAAATATAGATATAGATTATTATTCTACCATAATAAATAAATAAATCTATACCATAAACATTTGTCAGTAGTATTACATTAATGCATGTATATGTATTAATCTATAAAATACAAATATACTATCATAATCATTAATTAATTAACATAAACAATTTTCAGTGGTATTACATTAATGCACGTATATGTATTAATCTATAAAATACAAATATACTATCATATTAATTAATTACCATAAACATTTTTCAGTGGTATTACATTAATGCACGTATATGTATTAATCTATAAAATACAAATATACTATCATAATAATTATCAAAATTACTAATAACGAATTACCATAATTACTAATAACTAATTACCAATCTATACTATATATAATATATTATGATTACCATAATTACTAATATTATGATAGAATAATATTAATTAATTATAATTAGAATAATAATTACCATATTACTAAAATGCCCCTACGTTTGGGCGGGAAAATTTTGGAGGAGGATAATACTTTTATATATAGTATAGATATAGATTATTTCATTCAAAACGTTATTGTTTTGAAGTAAATGACCCTAAATTATTCAAATTGTAGATATTTTTAGGTCAATATTTTATATTTTAATATTAACTATTAAAGTATTAAATAGTTTATAATTATTAAGTCTTAAAAATTTTAAAAAAAATTAAAATTTTAAAAAATTTAAAAATAAAATAAAAAATACACGGACGCCTAGGCGCCGATTAATCACCGCTTAGGCGCTCCCCGAACGCTTAGCCATTTTTTCAACCATGTTGTAAATTATTCCATATTAAGCTTTTATCAAACAAAACTAATAACCTATTGGTAAAATAAAGTATAAGTTTCCCCAAACAAAGCCTTTATATATTAAAGTTAATTTTGGTTCGCAAGAAAAAAACATTAGAATATATTGTCATGGCTCTACCAATCATAGCCGATTATTCTTGGAGAAACAATTGCTTATGCTTCTGGAGTTCATATCTTCAATTGTATGAAGATTATGAGAAGGGTAATCAATTTCTTAAGTGCACGAGACATAATTGGAGGAATTGCATTGCAAAAGGTGAATTGAACCACCAAAGAGCGGTTGAAGGTTTAAATGAATTCCATTTACGAATAGGGTAAAGAAGAGAAAGAAAACGAATACAGTATTGCTAAAACTCCAAGAATTTTTAGTGGTGTATTGAAAGCTTGTACTCAATCCCGAACCAGCACGTTTGGTTCACAGAATGAATTTTAAGGGAATAGAAATACTATTCATAAGGAATGGAATAGGCAAGGAATAGAATATGAATTGTATTCTAGCGTTTGGTTCGCGGAAGGAATAGACTTAGGAATTGTATTCCAGTGTTTGGTTGGTTAAAAGAATAGAAATGGAATATATATTTAAAAGACATAAATGCCCTTGTACAAAATTTATTATTATTATTATTATTATTATTATTATTATTATTATTATTATTATTATTATTATTATTATTATTATTATTATTATTATTATTATTATTATTATTATTATTATTATTTTTATTATTATTATTATTATTATTATTATTATTATTATTATTATAATAGCGCATCAAAATACCAAATAATTAAACAAAAAAAACAGGAAAATTCTTATAATAATAACCATAATACTTTGGATATATAAAGCATAACTTTGTTGAGCGATTCACTAGGATTCTAATCTCCTTCTTCCGTAGGATCCTTAATCTCCTTCGCAAGTCGCAACACCTTGGATCAGCAACAAGCAAGGTCGTATAGTAGCGAACCAGGATATCTTTGATCTTCTTCTTCGACTGCTCGTCCACGTATCATCACAACAGCATATCATAAGGTTAATCCGTATCTCGTCTTTCATTTCTCAGGGAACCTCGGTGGGTGTATCATAAGGGCTTCTGATTGACGATCTCAAGGTGACTGTTGCTAATATCGAATCTGGTGGGGAATTCACTGTCTCTGGTGCTGATGAAATCCTTAATGCTCTCTAAGATTGTTGCTGCGTTATGATTGATGTTGTGTTTTGTTGCTATGCAATTATGAATGACCTTTCCCTTCCTATCTTTTTGAAATAAAATGACTTTTGCTATTAAAAATGATATATTACATTATTTTATGATATGAAATGCTTTTCTATGCAATGTTGTCGAATCATATATTTATTGATCCTAAACAGATTATCAATTCATGTTTTTGTTGTCCGCAGTAGTATATATATATATATATATATATATATATATATATATATATATATGAAGTTTAGAAGAATACCTTGAAGAAGAATTTCAATTTGTAATGGTGTTAGTGAGACGAGTGCAATGACAGGGAGAAAGGTGATGATGTGATGATAGAGAGAAAAATAGCTTAAAGAATTAATGTTTAAAAAGGGTAAAAATGGAAATAAAATAAAATACCTATTCCTAATAGGTCAGTAATAAGCTAATACCAGGGGGGGTGCTGGTAATAGCTATTACCCTTGCAAGGGTAATAGACCATTCCCAGGAATACTATTCCTGGGAATACAACTGCTTACCAAACAATGGAATAGGCTATTACTGGGAATGCTATGCCATTCCCTGCCTATTCCGTGAACCAAACACCCCGTAAGAGAAGTACCAAGCAAAAGTAGTATGTCGTAGTCGTTGTTGTCATTTATTTGCTATGTAAGGCACAGGTTGGACCGAAAAGGCATATATATATTTTGGTGCAGGCACTCCGATTGATCACGATGATTCACGTTGTTGACCAGGGCATAACTTCCATACTTGGTAACGGTCTCTTCATACCTGGCCATGTGATGTTGATTACCTGCAGATTCAATTCCCTTGGTTTTAAATTGAAATCTTTGGCATACCAACGGCTCGAATAGATGGTGCTCCAGGCCATGCTGGGCTTGATAGCCACCCAACCTTCATTCTTGGCTTCGTAGCTGCCTGAATTGGCCGATGAACCTTCTGATTGCCACTCCTTTCCCCACTCGATTTGGTGAAGTTATCGTCACTGCCCTCCAGTGCTAAGGGAGATCAGGAGGTGCATGTTGATTGAATGCATCTTTGAGGTTATATATATATATATATATAATTATGGAATTCATATTATATATATAATGGTAATTGGTTATATTGAAAAGAGCAAATTCCCCTTTTAGTCCTCGCTATTGTGGCATTGACACATTTCGTTCTATTCCTTTAATTTTTCCATATTACATTCCTGACTTTGAACAACTACCACTTTTAGTCCTTGACTATTGTGGCATTGTCACATTTGGTCCTATTCTTTTAATTTTGTCATATTACATCCATGACTTTTATTTGATTGCCACCATTAATCTTTCGTTAAAAAAATTCATTATTTTACCGTTAAAAATATTAGTTACGATATTGAAACACAGTGATATCCTTAAATTGACATATAACAAATTAAAGGAAAAAAAAATCCTTATACATATCATAACTCATATTTCTATGAGTTTCGATATTACATTCTTTGATATATACGATATTTCTAATGTGTTTGAAATATGAGTTACGATATGTGTAAGGATTTTTTTTCTTTGTTATTTGTCAATTCTAACGGTAAAATAATGAAATTTTTAACGGAAAGTCATGGATATAATATGGTAAAATTTAAAGAATATGACTAAATGTGGTAATGCTATAATAATTGATGGCTAAAAGTGAAAGTTACTCAAAGTCATGGATGTAATATGGCAAAATTAAAATAATAAGACTAAATGTGGCAATACCACAATAGTTGAGGACTACAAGTAAAAGTTATTCAAAGTCAGGGATGTAATATGACAAAATTAAAAGAATAGAATTAACTGTGACAATGCAACAATAGTCGAGCACTAAAAGTGGAATTTGCTATATTGAAAATTCAATATTTACCATATTAATTTATGGGAATTTGCCTTATTAATTTATGAATATTTACCATATTAATTTATGGGAATTTGCCTTATCAATATTGGCGGTCATGCTTCATGGCAAAATTAATTTGGTGGAATTTATTTCACCTTGATTAATTATCAATGATGATTATTGTTTTTTTGGAAATAACAATGATTCATTCAATAAGATCAGAAGCTAAAACATTACAAATGATAGGAGGATGGTGTGTGAACCACTCCAATTGATCAGCTATAGAAACAGACTGCCTAGCTAACTTATGGGCTGCCTGATTCGCAGATCGTTTAGTGAAAGATAAAAACACATGAGTGAAAGAACTCATAAGGTTTTTAATATCTCTAAGAATCAAGTGAAAAGAAGAGTCCCCTTTGCAAGCATTGATGCCTTGAACAACTTGGAGGGAATCAGTTTCAATTTGAACTTTGTCAAAATTGTGACTTTTTAGCCAACTAAGTGCCTCTCTCATAGCCACAGCCTCCGCTTCCCTAGGAGAAAATACACCTCTCCATTGAGTTCTTTTCGCTGCAACAAATCCTCCAAATTCATTCCTAAGTACACAAGCAAATCCCATACATGACCCTTGCTTGTTGATAGCAGCATCTACGTTTAGTTTAAGAAAACCCGGTTGAGGCTTGCTCCAGTGTACATCTGTTGCTGCATTGTCTTGGGTGGTGTTGTTATCTTTCCAAGCATCCTTCCAGTCGAAATAGTATGATTGGGATCTTCTAACAATAGTACTTGGAGGCTCAGTTGATTGGTTTTGCCAAACTTTGTTGTTTCTAAGTGATATGATGATTATTGTTATTAAACCCCTTTCCACACATTAAAAGTGTCTATGGGGTGTGGGGTTACAACAAAAATGGTCCTTTTGTGAAACATAGAATGACATGCTCATTGTTCGAGTAAAGTACTATGCAAAATTGCACATATTTCCACACTTTGAAATTGAAAACGGGGCAGTAAATGCAAAAGGGATAAGAGGTTACAACCAAGTATGCATCCCTTTTTCCACACTTTAGCTTTCAACAATGAATGGCCTCCGTAATCAATGCTACAAACAAATTGGTTAGCATATGAAACATTCAAGGTGCAATAATAAGAAAGCTATTCAATTATTCTTATCTCTCTCTTTCTACTTTTCTCATTTTTTTCTCTCTTTTTTTTCATTTTCAATAAAGCTTGGGGTGCCTCCCAAGAACGCCATGTTTAACTTCTTTAGCAAGACTCAAATGCAACAAGAAAACAATAACAAGCTAATAGAACATTAAACATAGACTAAAGTAAAACGAACTAAAGAACTTTCAAATGTAAAGCATTAAGAATCGAAATATTAAAATGCAAGTAAAGAAAGTGCATAAAAGTAAGGCAAGTATTCTAGAAAGCGGTAAAAGCTTGAAAGTAAAGAAATATAAGGCGGAACCCCAAGCGTAGGGAACCTAATGTTTTCAAGTGGGACTCAAACAAACATCAAACAAATCATTGCTTTTCTTTTTCAACCAAGTGGGCGGAATTGGTTTGCAAGTTGAGCTTGGAGCGCCTCAATCATTCATGCATTATGCTCCACTGCCTCCCCTGTTCTTGTAATGGCTTCATCTTGTCTTGAGCTTTGAGCTTGAAGGTATGTCATTTGTTCTTGATGAAGTTGCATATGGAAGGCTCTAGTTGTCTCCCAATCCATCATTGTCGGTCCACCATATTGAGTGCTCGCTCCCCCTTGTTGTTGTTGCTCATTGTCTTCCTCATTCTCTTCTTCTTCATCATCCTCTTCATCACTAAACGGTGGTGCATCATCCCCTCCTACCTAGAGATTCATTGCACAAAAATCTTGAATTGTGAACTCCTTCATCTCGGCCTCGACCTTCTCACCCGAGAGGTCCGCATCAAGTCCTAGGCGAAGACACAACTCCGTGACTAATGGCCCTAAGAAGACGGATTGCACATTTGGCTTGTTTTATGCACCTAGCTAGCCATCTCTTTACTTGAACACCCATGTCCACATTCGCCTATTTCTCCATGCTCCACATATAAAATAGATCTTGTCGGTATGTCTTGTTTAAATTAGTCTTCCTACCCAACAAGTTGATTGCTAGAGTGAGACAGATTGCCTTGAGATGGTTTTATGTGATCTTTTTCGCCTTCAAGTTGCTCGAGGTGTAAGGTGTACCGTGCGTGATGTGGCCCCAATAAGTGGCGGCGTCCTTGTTAGAATCAAAATCAACATGGAATCTTTGAAAATAGGGTAGGCTCATCTCTTCCCGTGTATGCAATCCAAGTATCAACGCCAATTCATCCAATGAATGATTGTACTTCTTGCCAAAGAGCACATATGAGATTGACTTTTTCGCTTTGTTGAGCTCCTTTTTGATGCTTAATGAGACAAGGAACTCATAAGTGACGGGAGCATATGTTGGTCCCCTCCACTAAAAAACCTTACTCCATTGATCATGCCTCAACAAACGGTTCACTCTATCTTCACATCCAAACTCTCTTACAATGCTTAGATAAAAATATTCCACCCCCCCTCCCCAATCATGTTCTTGGATTTGTAAATGTTGACCAAAGCTAGTTGCTCCGGAGTTAAGTTCCGAAGGACTCTAGTCCCTCTTGCATTGGGATCTATTGGTTGTGGCGGGGGTGGTGGTTGTGTTCTCGGTCTAAGCCTACTAGTGCCCACTTCTTCATAAGTTCTTTTCTCTCCTTGCTCTTTTGATCTTCCCATTTTTCTACAACTAGTAAATTACCCGTGCGATGCACGGTTAAATTTTTATTATTATATATTTAGATAATAAAATTAAAGATGAAGTTATAAACAATTCTAATATTTGAAAGTATACATTTATTTGATTATGTGCAAAACTATCACTAATATTAATTGAATAATACATGACTCGTTTGTCTATAAATATCTTAAAAAAAATTGATATGAAGTATGATTTATGTAATTATATTATTATTAAAATAAATATGAGAAAAAAAGATAAATAATTTAATTGTACTATTAAAAAAAAATCCAGCGGAACATATTTAGATTAATTACCATAATAATTATTAAAAAATTATTATTACGCAATTATAATAATATTTGTATAATTATAATTTTATACCTTTAGTATATTTCTTTTGACCATATGGCCTTTATTTTTTCCTTCTCATCCATATCTGAATGAATTACTTGTAATTATTATAAAAATAAATTGAACTACTCATGTTTAATTTTGAATATACTAATATTTGTATAATTATTAGTTTAATTAACATAATAATTAGTAGTCAATTATAGTAATATCTACAATTAATTCCTTAATTACCTAGTAATTACACGGAAGAATATGAATGATAATTTTTCTTTTCATAGTATTATACCTTGTGTGTGTGTGTGTGTGTGTGTGTGTATATATATATATATATATATATATATATATATATATATATCACTGTTGCAAAAATCTCTGCCTAGGCCGCCTAGGCGCTAGGATCTCCTAGACCGAGGCGAATTGCTCCCTAGGCGTCCGCCTAGGTGGTTGGCCGCCTAGCGCCTAACTCGGCCGACTGGGCCGAGTTGGCGGCCGATTAGGCCGAATTTGACCGAATTAACTCGCCCAACTCGGCAGAGTTAGCCGAGTTAACTCGAGCGAGTCGGTCTTGTTAATTTTATTATTATATTTATATATATATAAATTATATTAAAAAATTCAATGACCCATGTTTAATTTTAATTATACTAATATATGTGTAATTATTATTTAATTACTATAATAATTATTTGTTAATTATATTAATATTTGTGCTATTAATTCTTTAAGAGAAAATATCATTTTTAGTCCCTCAACTATAATATATGTATCAATTTTGGTCCTTGACTATTAAAAATTTCAAATTAGGTGCATGACTATTCAATTTGTATCACATTTGGTCCTTGACTATTAACATTTTCAAATTAGGTGCATGACTATTCATTTTGTATCACATTTGGTCCTGTCGTTAAATTTTCGGGCCAAATTTCTGGCGAAGTAACCGGTGACCAACTAATTTATTTAATTTTTATTTTAAAAATTATTTTAATACTCCGTAACTTTTAAATAAAAAAAACTTTAAAAAAAATAAAATAGAAAACGCTGGTCACCCTGATGACTTCGCCAGATATTTGGCTGGAAAATTTAACGGCAGGACCAAATGTGATACAAAATGAATAGTCATGCACCTAATTTGAAAATGTTAATAGTCAAGGACCAAAATTGATACATGTATTATAGTTGAAGGACTAAAAATGATATTTTCCTTAAGAGTTAATTACCGATTTGGTCCCTCGACTATTGGGATTCCACCACTTGGGTCCTCGACTTTCAAAATTGTCCAATTACATCCTCGACTATGTTATTTCTCACCGAATTGGTCCTTAGCCGAAACTGCCGGCAAACGTCAAAAGTAAGGATAAAAATGTAATTTCGGTTTCTTTGTTGACCTAGAAGAGACCAGTACAATTGAGAGTGAAGGTGAATGAGGCTTCGGCGGAAATTGCTATTGCGTGGAATCTTTCAAGGGAGAAAGCGATCGTGGTAATTCAGACTTTGGGATGAGAGGGTGTTTGGTACTGCTTCGGCGGCGGCGGCGCTCCTTCACATCACCTGGTTCGGTCATCCACAAGTTGATCTCTGAGGAGGAGCATGGTCTGGTGGCGGCCTGCCGCCGCTGATGAAATTATTAAGGGAAGGAGAGCGGGCGGGATGATGCGGAGATGGTGGTGCTAAACGAGAGGCATGTATCCTCGAAATCCTCGTCTGATCTCGAGGTCTCCAGGTTCTGGGTTCGAAGAAATCATCGCCTGCATCTGGGTTCGAAGAAATCATCGCCTGCATCTTCGACATGGTCCCAGCTCACCGTCAACGTCCTCCTCTGTGGCACCAACAACCATAATGTTTGAGGACAAAAGCCAACAGGGAATCAATGGCAGAAAATTGGGTCAAATGGTGGATTTCCTCTGCAAAGTCCAATCAAAGGAGGTGACTTTACTACCATGGGCAACATGAACGGACCCAAATTGGGTTGTGGAGATTGAGGCAGGTGAATCCCTACCATTCAAAAGCAAAACCATTGATTTCTCAAGGTTGAAAGGGTCAAACTGGGATGGGTTTGATTGGGAATTAATGAGGAGTTGCTCTACACCAAAAGAAATGGGATTCTAATATAAGATCTTGCATATCAAAAGCCTTGGCTCTTGAAGGGAGATTCCCAGTTCTAAGGAAAGGAGCAACACGAGGAGTTGAAAAGAGTTGCAGCAAAGAAATTGTTCAAAGAGAGTGTTGTTCAGTCACTACAGAGCAAAACAAGTTGGGGACGTTAGGGAAGAAGATGACTATTGGAATTTCCTATTTTACCCTTCTAGTTTGACGGTAAAATAGACTGAGGACCATTTCGGTTAACATTTGCATAGTCGAGGATGTAATTGGACAATTTTAAAAGTCGAGGACCCAAGTGGTGAAATTCCAATAGTCGAGGGACCAAATCGGTAATTAACTCTTTTCCTTAATTACCATAATAATTATTAGGATATTATTATTCATTCGTACAGTCGAATCAACCGTGCCCTTATTGCCACGCAGTACTGTAGACATTTATTTTATTGAGTAAAACAAAAGTTGAGGCCATTATGTGCATTTTTTTATTATTATATGTTGCTAAAACAATAAGATATATAGTTGGAAGATGTGAAATTGGTAAGGTTATATAATTCTGAAATGCATGAATTATATAATGGTATTGAAATTGATTACATAAAAACTAGGAAAAAGTGTCAAATAAGCCATTGAACTTATCGCTTTTGTGCAATTGGGCCATTGAACTTAAAAAGTGTGCAATTCAACCATCAAATTAAACAAGCAAAAATTGTGCAATTGGACCGTTTTTACAAAATTTTTTAATTCAATTTGAGTTAAAAACAGTTTAATATTGACTCCCAACTAGTATGGTAGAAGAAAATGCCACTCTTAATACATATATGTTAGTAATATAATTGGATTTTACCAAGAAAGATTTGCAAAAATGGTCCAATTGCACAAATTTTGATTGTTTGATGGTTGAATTGCACACTTTTTAAGTTCAATGGCCCAATTGCACAAAAGTGATAAGTTCAGTGGCCTATTTGACACTTTTTCCTAAAAGCTATATTAGGAAAAGTATAAAAACAGGCTAATCAATGGAAAGAAAATTGTTTAATAATATTATGTGTATACTAATTTGTAGTATGGGACATTAAAAGTTTAATTACAATTAATTCATTATTATTCCTTAATTCTTTAATAAATAAATATATACATACATACATACATACATATATACATACATACATACATACATACATACATACATACATATATATATATATATATATATATATATATATATATATATATATATATATATATATATATATATACACACACACACACACACATATATACATATATATACAAAAGTATAAAGCAACTTAATAAAATGTGAGAAAATGACTTAATTAGTAATATCTATATAGTAATTCATATAATTATTGATTTAATTACCATATATAAAAACCTAATAAAAGGTGTAAAATGGTGTAGTAATATATATTTTATGTATACACTAATCAGGTCTAGTTTATTATTAGATTAATTTAATTAATTCATCATTTCTTAATATTATAGTATACTAATTTTAGATAACCATGTCCTTGAGGTGGGCCATAAGCAATTCGACCCTTCTCACCTTGACCATAGGTGGGTTTGCCACCTTGGTTATAGCCTTGTCTCCCTTGGAAACCTCCATTTTGATGCCATCCTTCGCCTTGCTTCCAACCTTGATTTTGACTTTGATTTCCTCCACCATAGGCATTATAGTTTACTCCTCTTTGATAACCCACCGCCTCCACAAGCTCCGATGCGGAGGGCGATGTACAAGCGTTTGTATCCTGAGCACCACCACATATGTTGCAATAGAGCGCCAATGTCATGTACGACTTTGCCTTCACATCCATCTTCTCCACCATAGATTGTAGCCTTTTTATCTCATGATTCATTGTTTCAATTCTTGCCTCATTAGCTACATTGCCATTTAAATCATACATGCTGACGTGGTCTTGTCATACCAAAAGGAAGTATTCCGTGAAATCTGCTCAAATAGTCCTTCCGCTTCGGATAATGCTAAGGAAACAAATGCTCCTGTTGATGAAGAATCAAGGAGCATCTTTCCTTCGTCCGATAATCCTCCTTAGAATGAACTCACCACATCCCAAGGGTGCATTAGATCATGTGGGCATTGTCTCTTCAAGACCTTGAATATCCCCCATGCCTCACCCAAGCTTTCAAGACTTTCTTGCTTAAATTCTTGAATTTGTCTCCTTCTCTTCATTGTCTTGGTGAGAAGAAATAATTGATTCATGAATTCTTTATGGAGTTGTTGCCATGAGCGAAAATGGTGGTCGTCTTGACTATCCAACCAACGTGAAGCTTTCCCAATGACGGAAAATAGGAATAGCTTAAGCCTTATCACCTCATCGCTCACGCCTTCTTGACGGAACATGCCGCAAGCTCTAATGAACCTCGTAATGTGCACGTGCGGATCCTCTGATAGTAGTCCGGCAAACGGACTATTTTGTACCAAAGTTAGGACGGAAGGATGCATGTGGAAGTTAACATTCTCAAACGGTGGTACATAGATTGAGTTGTGCATGTTGAATTCGGGGGTCATATAGTCGGCAATCGGCCTCCGTTGATCATGGGGCATCTCATAGTATTCCTCCACTTGTATTGGATCCGGGTGCCCTATGTGATCAACATTAGACTCTTCTAAAGTAGGCTCCAACGGATGGGTTATTTGGAATTGGTGGTGGTGGTGGTGGTGTTTGATTAGGGACTCCTCTCCCTTGTGAACCTCTATTGGCACTTGTGGAAGTCATATCCTCGGCTTGGATGTTCTTTCTTCGCGTTGCTTTGTTTATCTCCGGGATATATGGAAGTAAACCTTGATTACCTTTTGCCCTTGTGTGCATTCACCTTCAAGATAGCACAAGAAAGAAAGCAAACAATCCCCTTTTGACTAAAAGTAGTCAAGAGAGGGTAAGTAACAAGTAAAAGAAAATGAAACAAAAATGACAACACTTGATTCACACAAGCATTCAATCAAATAAAGGCTAAGTAATGACAACCTATTGCCTCCCCGGCAACGGGACCATTTTGAAATGATTGTAGATTGTGGTGGTGATGGAATGATGGATTAAAGGGTTAAAACGAAGAAATGAACTTCCCGAGTGTCGGTCTCAAAGGAGGCACGTCAGAAGATTACTTAGCGATTAGTCAAGTGAACGCATAGTGGACTCGTGAGGTTGTCATGGTGCACAAAGTAAAAAGAATTTGCCTGTAAAGAATTCTATCAACTAAAGTGAACAAGTAATGAAGCAATCAAATGAATAAATAAAGGGAACGAATCGTGCTTGGTTGTGATGCCTCACTGTGTGATAATTGCAATGGAACGCTTATTCACCTAAATTGGCTATTCAAGGGTGTTCATTCTCAATTCTTTTCCACAACTAGTGTACTAGGGCTCTCTAGCTTAGGAATGTCTATTAGGCAACAAAAAACATTAGAGGCATTTCATCGAACACCTTGACTTCAACACCTTCCTACTAATCTAAACCTAGATATCCATAGGAATCATGATTGCAAGGAGCTAGCCTCAAACCTAATCACTAAAATGCTTAGATTAAAGCCTTAATCATCCAAGAGATTGACCACAACTTTTAGAATGCAATCAAAACTACAATCAAAGAACAAAAATAGGAATTCCAAAATAGAGTAAATCAACTTCCACAATTGAGAATTAAATATCAACACTAGACATCATAACTTTGCACAATTCAATCCCTTTAAAGAAATTAGCTAATCATCTTATGAAATTGAAATCACAAAACATAATTTCATACAAGGAATGTAAATTGTAAACAAAATTAAAATAGAAACTAGATTATGAATGAAGATTACCTAAGAGAATTGAAATACAAACTTCAATGTAAAATTGTTCCTTCAACTTGAATCAATTGATGATAAACTCTAGGATCTCCTTTCTCTCTCTACAAAACTCTTGAAATGTAAATTCTAATCTAAAAATTGTAATCTGAAAAATGAATTCCTCTCCTAAAAATTTCCTAACTAAACCTTTAAATAGTTTTCCCAAAATTACCCTAACATTAATTTCTTCCGCACCTCCAGTCCACGCGGGCTCTACGCGTAGAGGCCAGGCGTGGAGCAACACTGGAAATTTGCATGCCGGCTCCACGCATGAAGCGGTGTTCAGCACTACCCCAGGACTTCCTTCCTCGCTTCGTTAGCTCGTTAAGTCCTCATGTCTTGCCACTTGGTTCTCGGACCTATTAAAACACTCAAATACACCAAAGATATAGTTTTGCAATAGACTTACGCATTAGAGCACAAAAACACCATAAATAACTCACAAAAGGATGCTAAATGCTAATAAATAACCCCAACTTAGACCCTTTATTCTAGTTATCTTGAGTGCTTATCACTTTCAATTTGTTTAATCTAGGTTAGATGATGTTTTCAATTGCTAGCATGAGTGGCTAGTTTTCTTATAGGAAATGAGTTGGGAATTTAGACATGATCTAGTATAGAATTCAATTCTCAATTAGGTGATTGTATTGCATTGGCTTGATTGGAATATTCTTGTCATCCTTGATGAATTGTATGTTTCCTTTGAGTATGGCCACGTCTAGGATGTTTTAAGGCATTGATACTAGGCAAGAAATTGCTGGAATCAATGTAGCTCCAACTTAATGATGATTTTTTGCTTAGAGTCTGAAAGGTATAGGTAGGAAAAGAGGTGAAGGCAAAGTGTGTAAAAATGTCTCTTTGGTAAGTTGGTCACCTAAAAGTGCTCCAATTTAAGAGTATGCCTAGTAGACCGAGAGGAGAAAGGTATTAGCAAAACCTCTCAAGAATAGCAACCCTTGCAATGCAATCCACCTAAGGCATAAGTAACACTATGATGCATCATGGCTAAATAGCAACTCATTCCTAACTTTCTTTATCTTGAATTCAAATACTAGTTTCCATTTCCAATTGTGAATACTACAACATGAATCAATTATGTGTGATTTTCATGATATGGCATATGATGAATATGATTCTATATTCCTTGACTTGAGCACAAGCTAACGCTTTCAATTTGTCTTTCCTTGAGAACGATACAAACCCGTGATCACTTCACACATCTTTTGACACCCACGTAATACAACACATTTGTCTTACCTCTAACCACACAAAGTTTAACGCTTTATATGAAACCATATGTGTAACACCCCAATTTTCACACCTTAAATTTACTACAAAATCACTAATAATATATTGCCGAAGCTTATACATCTAACAAAAAGAAAATGGGTGTTACCGCCATGCTTAGGTATCTTTCCTATACCCAAACGCTAAGGCTAAACTTATAACATCAAATAACAATCCAAAGTCTAACTTACTACATATGGAAATAATCAATACAACCGTGTATTTCTTACAATGCTAAAACTTCCAGGGTGTCTATTCTAAGATAGAGTAGATCTCAACCTCAACTTCCATCCTATTCATGTTCACCTGCAAAAATCATTTTAACACAAAAACAAAGGGGTGTATATCCCAAAATTAGCATAAGCTAAGTAATTAAGTTCCATTTCACCCCGTAAAATATATGCTTGGGTTTTTATCATTTATCTCATAATATACTTTTTCAAAAAATATATGTGGAGATATACTTTTCCAAAAATAACATATTTGTCAAGGAGGATTAAATACCAAGTGGAGAGTCTTTAAGCTCTCTACATAACCACCACTAGGCATCATAAGCCAAACCAAAATCAAATTGGGGGATTCAACGGGGATTCAACCCACACCAATACTCAAATTTCATAATTCATAAACCAAATTGGGGGATTCAACCCACACCAATATCAATCAATCAATTTTTCATAATGACTACAATTCCAAAGGTAAGTTGTGAGATTTCCGGCTCACACCGCCACCAATATTATTATCCTCCAATGACCAAATATGTATATATATAATTTCCAAAATATATCATTTCTTCATAATAAATATTTTCTTCAATAAAATATATAATTTCCCAAACCATATTTTTCTCCACAATAATTCATTCCATAATAATATATCATTCTTAATACATATATGTATATAACACCAAAATTCCAAGCCAAGAATTTACCCAACACACGGATTTGACCCGTAAAAATCAATTCTCGACAATTCGAGAGTCATACACATATTATGCAATGCACTTGCGATCACATGAACATTATTATGCACATAATTTGTAAAACATATAATTTTGATATCATATCATATCATATATCATCAAAATATACTTATATATATTGGGGCAAAATATATAATTTTAGTGAACATGAAATCTTACCCTTGAAGACCAAAACTCTCATCAACACTTAAAGGGATTCTAGCCACTTGATAAGAAACTTGAGAGACTAGATTTTCCTTCAAATCCTTTAAACACCAATAGCTAAATCCTCTTCTTTACTTGAAGACTTGTGAAGAAAATTTGGCTATGGACTCTTGAGCTTCAAGGAAGAAGATGAAGACTAATACTCTCTCTCTCCTCTCCTTTTTTCCTCTCTAAATTTCGGCCAAGTGGGAAAAAATGGTAGATCAAGCTTATATATTATCTCTTATAAGATAAAGATGAAAACATGTGGTATAGAAAGTGACACTTGTCACATTTTTGTGGTGGGTAAGGGAAAATATCTTTGGTTAGACTGTTATGGGTTAAAACAAATATAGTTACGGTAGAAAAATTAGAGAATTATAAATGGGCCAAAAAAAATTGGGCTAAAATAATTAATTTGGAATTGGACTAAAGTTAGGTTCAGAACATTACGAAATAATCACATTTGGGCTTAGGGATTTTAAGTAGTAAAATAAAAAAAAAAATAAGTTGACCCAATGCCCATAACAAAATAGTTAGATTTATATAAAATAATAATAATAATCCCTTTTTTTGAAAATATTTATAATAATGTTAGGAAAATACGGGGTATTACAATATGTTTGGCAAAGCAAGTGTATATTTTACTTCCGTTGTCTTGTATGAGGACATTGCAGCACGTGTTGCAGAAATAAATAGTAGATATGTTATGAATCAATTTTGACTCTGAATATTTTGATTGAAGCTTAATTAAAGAACCTTTTCATATGCTTAGTTTAGTAGATGTTTAGTCAGTTTATTAACAGATGTGTTGGTCTATATACTTTTTAGTACTCAGAATATGTTCTAATGGTAACCTTTGGTTTCCATTAAATAATGTTCTTTGTCTATATTGATGCATCATGTTATCATCTTGCCATTGTTTTATTGCTTGTAGTACTTTTGTTCTATCATGGCTATGACATGGCTACTGATAAGTTAGGAATGCGATGAGAAAAGCAACAGTAGCAAGTCAAGGTAGAACATTTGCAGATATTGTCATTGATGCATTTTGTTCCGATTCAATAGACATGAGTTATCACACTTGGTACAATTCAAAACATATATATAATTGTACCTGATACAAAAATTCCTTAAGCCAAATGAACTCCAAAAGAGTGGTAAAATATTTTTGTCAGGAGATTCGCCCCAGTGACAATCTAGCAAATTTATTCACTAAGTCCCTACCTACGAAAAATATATCCATAAAAATTGTTATGCGTAGGTATATGAGATTGTTGTCTTTAGGGGGGAGGAACAAAATTTAAGTACAAAAGTGCAATTGATTTATTGGTCTATAAGAAATGTTATAAATCATACTCTTGTAAATCCTGAAGACTGAACCCTGAATGTTCACGGTTGTACTATTTTTCCCTTAACTAAGCTTTTTTCCCACAGGGTTTTCTTAGTAAGGTTTTTTAATAAGACAACCAGTACAACATATGATTTCACAAATATCATGTACTCTTTTTCTTAGCTAGGTTTTTTTTTCCACATGGTTTTCCTAGTGTAATTTTTAACGAGGCGTGAATATATATGAATAATTACCTATATATCTTGTACTCTTTTTCTTTTCTAAGTTTTTCCCACGGGATTTTTCCCAGCGAGTTTTTAACGAGGCAAGATTATAGTCAAATAATGTCCAAGAGGAGAGTGTTATAAATATTATATTTATTGTGCACATTATAATTTAGTCTTGTAACGTTTGTAACAGTTGTTGGAAAAATAGCACTAAAATGGCATTTTAAGTGGCCATTTTGTGGTATAAATATATGTAGGGTCCACATCCGATTTGGGTCGGGTCAAAGTGGATTCGGATTCTTCATAGTGAGACGAAGAGATCGATATATTATACGCTCAAAATGGATAATGGGTGAATGAGAAATTGGTTCTCAAAGTAGACCCATTTGAGATGGAATTTTAAGTGAGGAAAAGCTTATTAGCTTTGTCCCACATTGGTTGGGAATGAAGATTTGCCCCACTATAAATACAAGAGTCTTTTAAGGCTAATTAACTTGTATAGCATAGATGCTCTCTCTCGCGCGCAGGGGGGGGGTGCAAATCAAATCCCAAAATGAGTTCGAAAAAGCTTGAACTTGTGTGCGCGGGCACGAATGTCGTTCGGAAAAGTGGCTGGCCTTGCGGGCTTCGAGACATCGAACTTCAGCGGAGTCGAGCATGATGTCTCGAAGCATGCACTTCTCGACGTCTCGCGGCACGGCGATGTTTCGATGGTTCACGGACTGGACCATGTAATTGTTGGTTAAATGGCAGAATTAAAATGGATAATGGACTTGGTAGTGGGTGTAATTGTTGGTTAAATAAATTTCTGCTAAGTGGGAGGAGGTTACAAAATGGATTATCAATGCCATGATTAATGCTATGATCCACTCTCCTCTACTATATATTCGTTGTGAGCAGCAGGTTTGGAACACACCAAGAACACACGGCATACACTGCTTTCTCCTCAAAACTCTGCTCACATTTTCTTCTAGCCACCTGCGTTGAACCCACGTTCCTAGTTCGCCGGATCCAAGTTCGTGTGCTCGAACGATTGGATCGTAGTACGTTTTATCCTGGGAAACCTAGACCGCAACGCTCCAGCACCCCGGGAGGTGGTAAATAAGGTTTTAAGGAGAGTGGCAACACGACTCGTGCTTCCAACCACCCGAGTTCGTCCGGATTTCATCCTCAACCGTAGTTCAGGTTTCAACCTTTTGTAGGTTGTTTAATTTCCTGTAATATTATCCTTCGTGGATATTTTGTCGTTTGTATTTCCATTATTTTTCTTGTATTTTCGAGATCAACCCAACAACAGTCTTAAAACCTTATCTGCTTCTTCCCCTTTCTGATTCTCGAATTTCTGGAAAAAATGGAAAACACTGAGGGTGTTAATCCGAATGTTGTTGATAACAACAATGGTGGGAACGGCAACACTGTTGCACCTTCCTAGACACTAGTGAACGTTGGTTCACAAGGGGGTGTCAGCTCTGAGGGGTATATCCCCACGATGAGGGTACCTACGGTACCAAGTGGTTCGGCCGAAAAGCCGGACAAGTTTTCGGGATCATACTTTAAGAGGTGGCAGCAAAAGATGTTGTTCTACCTCGCTACTCTCGGCTTGTCAAGGTTCTTGACCGAGACGGTTCCAGTGGTTAAGGAATAAGACCCTAACTCGGTAATGGCTGTTGGGCTTTGGAAGGATTCTGACTTCCTTTGCCGCAACTACATTCTGAACGGGTTGGTTGATTCCCTTTACGATGTTTATCGTAAAATTGACACAGCCAAGGCGCTGTGGGCAGCTTTGGACCACAAGTACCAAAGTGAGGATGCCGGCCAAAAGAAATTTGTGGTTGGCCGATTCCTCGACTTTAAAATGGTGGATTCAAAGATTGTGCTCAGTCAGGCCGAAGACTTGCAGTTGCTCTTCGATGAGATCCGTGACGAGGGCATGGTGATTAGTGAATCCTTCCAAGTGGCATCCATGATCCACTTACTGCCTCCAGGATGGAAGGATTTCAAGAACTACCTGAAGCATAAGCGAAAGGAGATGAGCCTGGAGGACCTGATCCAGCGACTCCAAGTCGAAGAGGGGAACAAGAACAGTGATGGTAAGGGACCTCTCGTGGGAGGTGCCAAGGCCAACGTGGTGGAGCACGGGCAGAGCTCCAAGAAGGCCAGGAAGGGCAAGCAGAAGCTGGGTCCGAGAGGTGGCGTTTCCAAAGGCAAGTTCCAAGGGAAGTGCTACAACTGTGGTAAGATTGGCCACAAGGCTACGGAGTGCAAGGTGTGACACCCCAACCTTACACAGGCTGAGATAGATAAAACTTAACACAACAGCTGCCTATCTCAACCAAAACCATAACAAAGCGGAAGCGAATTTAAAACTTAAGGGCGTCATGCCACATCTAGGTATAACACAGCCTAGATGCACAGGCTAAACATAAGAATAAACTAAGCTGTCATATCATAAAAACTGAATAAAATCCTCAAAGTATAAATCCACAATCATCCAAAAGTACCCAAACTACTAATCAAGAGTATATCATAATATCTCAAGGCACACAGGCCCAAAAACCAAAGTCTAAACAAGGCAAACTAAGTCTACGCATCCTCAGAAAGAGAAACTCTAGCGCGCTCTCACGTAGACTACTCCATACCTGGAAAACACGCAAAGAACCATTAGCAAAAGAATGCTAAGCAACCACCATTCACACCCGCAAGGAGATATAGATATATAATAAGCTTGTAAGTAGGTTTACACACCCATATAGAATATAAACACCAACGAACTGTACAATAGTTCAAAACGGATACTCAACAACAATAAGCTGAACAAATCATAAACCAAAACTCATTCGAATAAAGCCAATGTTCAATGACGAAAGCATAAGACAACAACGAGCCAAAACCAAGGTACCAATTGAACACAAGTATAAGGAATGATCAACCATAGTCAAGAATAACGAGGTATCTACCGAATAAACAAGGACTCACAACCAAAGAACCGAAAGAAAACCCAACACCAACCACCAAACCTCACACCAATCACCATACCGAACCCAACCCCAAATCAGAGGCCAAGTAGACGGGGGTAAAAACCCAATCACAGGGACCGAAGTCCAATCACAGGGGTGAATCGACCCAATCACGGGGGTAATGAACCCAATCACGGGGTAATGAGCCCAATCACAGGGACCTAAGTCCAATCACAGGGGTCGTCGACCCAATCACAGGGGTAATGAACCCAATCACAGGGGTAATGAACCCAAATATAAACAATAGTAGCACAACTAGTTCAACACTCCAATGATACCAACAAACCAACATCTCATACTCACACTCCAACATCATCCCAAGACAACCAAACAAAGTGTTCATCTCATCTATGAACACAAACAAACTCCCAGGTAAAAGAATATCAAGAATCAATAGACCAAGAGTATAAAAAGGGGAAACCAAAGACATGAGTAAATCTCCAAGACAAGGTAATAAATACCCAACAAAAGGCATGGATAATCGCTCCAAAAACATGGTAAAATACCCAACAAACCAATCCAACAATAATCAGAAACAAGGAGAAACAACAGACAACAATAACAGAGAACAGCTCACTGGAAACAATTTCCCAGGAGCCTTGCGAACCACTTCGGCGGAACACAGTCCACCGCTGAAGACCTCCGCACGAAGGGGACGGAATCCCTCGGCGGACCACCTCTCACCGTCCATCCTCGTCGTTCTGGCCTTGCGGAACTCCTCGGCGGGTTACATTGTGCCGCCGAGGACCTCCGCAAGGTCAAACAAAACCCCCAGTTCCAGAATTCAACAGCAGACACGAAAACAACATTTCCAGAGAGTATAATCAGACCCAATACATCAACATTTCATCCAATTTAGAGGCCAAAAACATGGAAATCCAAACCATCAATGATCATACAACACTAATCAAAAGATCAAGATGAAATCCAACAAATAGATTCAACAAAATAGGCTAATCACAAGGAATTTTCAGGATTTCCAACACCAAGATCATCATATATAGAATAGGGGAATAAAATAGATTTGATGGACATGGATGGTTACCTTGAATAGCTTTCTCCAACTCCAACAAGCCCTAAGCAAGATCACAATGCCCCACCTTCACCTTGATCATCTTTTTCCCAAAGAACCCCAAAAGAACATAATAAGAATATGCTTAAAAGACTATCAAAAATACAAAATACAAAGGAGATTCTAGGCTAGATGAACTTACCCACTCCTAAGCAAGCATTAAAGAGCAACCTTTACTTGAAATCTTGTAGGAAAATGGAGATCAAATTTGGAAGGAAATGAAGAAGAAAATGGCGTGAGAGTGTAGGGAGAGAGGAAGAGGAGTGAAAGCTTTCAGGGGTTTTGATCTTCCAAATTATATACTAAGAATACATACAATATTTAGGGTGTAAGACTTTAATTGGAATTGGGCTTAAGTATATAAGATGATGGCTACAAGAATTAATTATATATATTCAAGACTAGCAAAGTGGGCTAATGAAATCATCCCTTATAATTAATATAAGAATTGAAATAAGGAAGCCCATTGAAATGTCTTAGGAACAATATATATATACATTGTATATTATAAGATCAATAAATTGGGCTTGTAGAAATATTTGATTACAATATTGTAAGGCTCCAAATTGAATAAAAATCCCTTACAAGAATAATTCAATTAATTGGGCTCTTGATTAGAATAATTAAATTAGGCTCATGAATGTATATATATATATATATATATATAAGTGTACATATATATTAAATTGAAGGAATTAGCCCAATTAGAATAATTAAATCGCCCAAAAGAATTAATTAACGAACGATAGGCTTGAACGAATTTACGGGGTGTTACACAAGGCTCCAAAGAAGAAAAAGGGTTCCGAAGCCAACGTGGTTGGTGATGTGAGCCAAAAGGTGGCCGAGATTAGCCTTTCGGCTATGGTCACGGAGGTGAACCTGGTGGGCTCTAACCCGCGCGAGTGGTTCATCGACACCGGTGCAACGAGGCATTTATGCTGCAACTGGGAGATGTTCAAGACCTTTGAGGCCGTTGAGGGCGAGAAGGTTTGGATGGGAAATTCTGCTCAGTCCGCTGTGGAGGGCGTGGGCAAGGTGATCTTGAAGATGACTTCCGGGAAGGAACTAACATTGAATAATGTACTGTATGTTCCGGACACACAGCCCGAAGTGTGTGCATAGCCTACATGAGTACCAGTTTAGGTGTGTGCATTCGTGAAGTAGACTATGTGCATCACGTTGTCGCACTGTCTCACCTAAGTACTGCATATGAAGTTAACCTATACATATATACATATATATATACATACATATACATATATATGTATGTATATATATGTATATACATATACATATATATGTATGTATGTATTATATACATACATACATATATATATATATATATATATATATATATATATATATATATGTATGTATGTATGTATATATACATACATACATATATATGTATATGTATATATAATATATAATATTATATATATATATATATATATATATATATATATGTATATATATATATATATATATATGTATGTATATATATATATATACATACATATATATATATATATATATAATATATATATATATATATATATATATAATACATAATACATATATATACATATATATACATATATATTATGTATATATATATGTATTACATATAATATATATGTATGTATGTATATATACATACATACATACATATATATATATACATACATATACATATATATGTATGTATATATATATGTATATACATATAATATATATATGTATATAATATACAT
>CP025655.1:14807188-14808665 GCA_003576665.1 Ipomoea trifida | reverse complement strand
TATATATGTATACATACATATATATATACATACTATATGTATATGTATGTATATATATGTATATTATGTATATATATATATATATATATATATATATATATATATATATATATATATATATATATATATATATATACATACATATATATATATATACATACATATATATATATATGTATGTATATATATATATATATATATATATATATATATATATATATACATATATATATATATATATATATATATATATATATATATATATATATATATATATATATATATATATATATCAATATATATATATTATATTATATATATATATAGTAGAATTGAATTACTTATCAATGAATTAAATAATTATTTTTAATTTTTAAACAGGAATTTGATAAAGTGTATGGACCGGCCTGGCATTGCATTGTGGGCTCAAGTTTCGGGTCATTTGTAACCCACTCAACAGGTTGTTTCCTCTATTTCTCGATGGAGAAGCTTTATATTTTAGTGTTCAAGACTAAAATTCAAAAAGCTTTACACAATTAATTATATCTTTATTCATGATATCCTTCAAATAGCGTTACAAAATCTTCTTTTTTTTTTTTTAATTTTAATTTTTACTAATAGCTATATATTGTTTTTAAAATATTTATAGAAATGTAAATAATGAAAAGTGAGTGAATATTTGATCTTTTTCACAGTGCTCGACTGGATTCCATGTAAATCTTGAATTCATTTTATTGTTAACAGGCTAACAGAATTCTTGAAAGCTAGCGGTATCTCTCATTTTGTATTTCTAAATTTTAATCCAGGATGAACGCTTAGCTTTATATTATATGGGATCCGATTCACGTGAGAATCACTGCTTCAGTGTGAACTAATAAAAATAGTAAATATTCATCATATGGATCATTGCTAGTGCAAACACTTAATCAAATTAGAGTTATATTTGTTTTTAATTTATCCATTATAATAAAAATTACAATGTTAAATTTAGATTTGTATGTATATATACATACATACATACATATTACATATATATACATACATATACATATATATGTATGTATATATATATGTATATACATATACATATATATGTATGTATGTATTATATACATACATATATATATATATATATATATATATATATATATATATATATATATAGTCAGCGCTCTGCATGCGGTCATGTGGCCTATTTTGAGCCATGGGATTCCTTTCATCCAACAAATTTAATTGATTTGGAAATTAAGCTTTGCAATTAAGCGGTGGGTGTTTCGATCATTTTATCTTCGTTTTACGTGCAACAAGAGGTGTTCAAAGCAAAACAGGTAGTCAAATTATGCACTACTATCTAAATAAACATGCACCATAATTGTTAATAAATGCACAACAATCAAATTATGCACCACAAAGTGCATGCAAATGCACCATAAAGGTTCAGAAATGCACAATCATCAAACTAATTTCAACATTTAGT
>CP025655.1:14787188-14802188 GCA_003576665.1 Ipomoea trifida | reverse complement strand
TGTAATTATATTCTTTTTTGAAACACTCATTATTTATTATAAGGTAGTATGTATCTGCTCTATTATACTTTCTCAATCTTTTTTCAACCCCAAGAATCAATGCCCCATCAACCGGGTTGAATATAATATCTGTTCAACAAATTATGCCAACTCGTAGTTATTGACTTATTTATTGTTTATAAAATAATTGTCTCTATTTCTGATCTGCAAGATTATTAATTCTGGCTTGTGTTAGCCTAGCCCTAGTTATTAGCAGATGACTAATTAAAGAAATAGGGGATGGAGATATAGCAACAATTTGTTCCTCCCTGGCAGACAGCTTCAAAAAGAAAAGGACCCGGCTGCCCATCTATATGGTAGTTAATAATAATAATAATAATAATAATAATAATAATATAATAATCTAAAATATGTTGGTCCAATTGTTGGTTGAAATGAATGGTTCATATTATTTTGATTTTGGTATTTTTTCCTTAATTTACCCTCTATTTTTTCCTAACTATTTATTATTCTTAACTTACTTATTGATTTCCATAAGTAAGGTCTTAGGTTCGAATTCCATCCTAATCAGAGTTGACATAATTGTTGAATATATACTATGAATATGTTAAAGTGCATTAAAAAATATAATAAAAAATTTGAACATGAATTTTGGTTAATTTATTAGCCAGATTATATACGTAGTAATCAAAGTTGAGCATCATAAGATTACAAATAAAAAACCTTGAAAATCATTTTATTGCATTTTTAAAAACAAATCTCGGTTAAGTTTTATTTCGTTTAATTAATCTTCTTTTGATTATTTAGAACAAAACTCAATATTTTAATTATACTTTTGTATTATTGGGGATGATTTAGGAGATTATATTATTAATATTTTTTGTTTGTATTTCTATAGTGGTACAATTGTAAATTACTTTACAAATATTGTACTATTATTTTTTATCGGACAAAGTGTTCTTCATCATTAAAGTTTCATACATATATACCCATCACACCTACTTTCCATGTTGACATGACACTTTTCATTTCATAAGTTAGTCTTTGATAATAAGTTAGTGGGGTCGTCCCAATTCATAACATCTAATTGTTATAATAAGCTAGCCATGTTCGGATGGATTTTAGGTGGGGGTGGGGGAGTTATATATATATATATATACACACACCAAGGAGTGGAATGAGAAGCCATCGCAGTCGTCCGTCTGTCCAGATCTAACGGATCATAAACACTCTAATAAAAAAGCAATGGCATTTTTTTGTTAGGACTATTATTTGTGTTGTATTATAGGACTCTTCGCTTGTACTTGTATTTATGTTCTATACAGTACTTATCAATGAAGAGTTCAATCCTCATCTGGTATCAGTAGTTTTAGGATTCCTCATGGCTACAAGGGCTTTGGATTCGCAAAACAGTTCTGTTGGAGTTTCCTCTGAACGGATTGTTTCCGAGATTTTTGCGTCGAACACGGTTATGGTTGGAAATTCTTTGTCCTCCGCTCACCATTTTGTTTCAATTAAGCTTACGTCTCGCAATTACCTTTTGCTAACTTAGTTGATACCCTTTCTACGTGGACAATGACTGCTAGAGTTTGTTGATGGCACTCTTCCGTGTCCGGAAGTGGCAACGCCGGTTGCTCCTTCAGAAGGTACTACAACGACTACTACTTCGGCTACTTCGTCTTCTTTCTCTAGAGCCGCGTGGATACAGTAAGATCAAGGCATTCTTTCGATGATGTTGATTTCTTCCCTATTTGAAGAAATAATGCATCTTGTAGTAGGGAGATCCACGTCAAGGCAGGTGTGCTCTCGATCGAGCAGAGTTTGGGTCCTTCTACTCGAGCTCGTGCTCTTTGCCTTCTAGGTTAACTACAAACCTTACGACAAGGAGACGCCTCCATCTCTGATCACCTTGGATAGGCACATGTGCTTCTATTATTTGTGTTTTATTAGGACTCTTTGCTTGCACTTGTATTTATGTTCTGTACAGTTCTTATCAATGGTATTCATAGAGTTCAATCCTTATCTTTTTAAATAATTCAAACTTTGAAATGCAAGTAAATTATGTTAAAAGCGCAAGTAACAGTGTCATAGAGTATACCTAAGTGTAAGTAAAATGTTTTAGAAGTGCAACAGTATAATATACACCGAGCAACAACATTAAGTGCACATAACGTTATCATTAGGTGCACCAATGTGTAAAGGTAAATTACTTGCACTATTAAGTAAAAATGGTTGCACTTTTAAGTGGTTTTACATGCACACTTGCATCAGTTACTTGCACTTATAACACATGTTACTTGCACCAAAGTTCGAGTTATTTACGAAAAATGCCACCGTATTTTTTTAAACTTACATATGATCCGTTAGACCTGGACAAACGAATGGATGCAATTGATTCTCATTCCTCTCTTGGGCGTCCGTTCTCACTTGAGTGTTAGTGTTCCCATGTGTGTGTATATATATATATAATCATGACCAAATGTAAACTAGGTTTCTAGAAAGAGTTAATTCCAGCAATGGTCCCCCGACTATGTTGATTTTCTAAAATTGGTCCTTGTCTTTTAATTTGAACGAAAAAGACACTTGATTATTAAATTTGTTCCGACATTAGTCCTTCCGTTTAAAATCAGTTAGTGAGGCGTTATGTGTGGGGGTAAATGGGTCTTTTCATTTTATTACCTTCTTCTTCCTCTTGAGATAAGGGGAAGAGGTGGAGGAGACAAATCTTCTTGAAGTAGACTAGAGAGAATGGAGCAACGGACCGACCATTTCCACCTAACACAAAAATGGCAGCTCTTTCTGCCTTTATAGTAGGCTTAACCCACTTTCTCCATCTGGGTTTAGGGTTTTACGGGATTAACTCTTTCTCTTAGAATATAACTTTAATAAATTTTAATAAGGAACACAAAAAGCGCAATGAAATTCCAACACTGTAACAGTGCCAAAGAAAAAAGATCATCCAATCGTATTGGAGGCTGGTCTTCTTCTACGAAGTCTTCTCCTCCATCTCTACTTCTTCACTATTTCCTTCCATTTAAGCCGCTCTCCTGCTTTTGCTTTGCCCTGATACGCGTCGGTATCGAAGAACTTTTCGAGCAAGTTCAAGCTCCACTTCGTGACTTCGAGTGCACGAGAACTCCAAAGTTGATTAATAAAATCAAAGAAACAATTATGAAAAGTCTGAATAATAAAACAAATGCAAAACTTCACCACCTTATATATGCAAACATAAGGACACGTGAATTGGAAAGAAAACAACTCTTACCATGCAGAGTAAATTATTGAACCAAAACTATGGAAGAAAATAAAATGAAATATTGAGGCATGATCCTCTGAACCAAAATAATAGCCTTTCCTTGTGAGCAAAAATCAGCCATAAACAAAGGATTCATCCTTCCTTTCCTTACGAATACGAGTTGACCTTCGCGGCTCGTTCGGGTCTTCTGTTGCTAGTTGTGCGGTTGTATCATCCCCCTCTCCTAGAGACACAACCTCGTCCTCGAGGTGCAAAGTTGGAAAGTTGGATGTGAGTACATGCGTAGGCTCCCAAGTAGCATCATCACGACCACCATCGCTCCATTGAACCAACACTTGGTTTTCCATGATGCCATTGCGAAGCACCTATCTTGAGTCCAACACAGCTACTGGTGTGGAGACTGGCTTCCCTCCCTCAAATTCTTTTGGTAAAACAACAATGAATTTATTGTCCATACCTTTAAAGGGTTTAAGTAGAGAAATATGAAAGACAGGGTGTATCTTCGCTTGATCTGGCAGATGTAATTTATAAGCAACTTTCCCGATGCGTTCCAGTATCTCATAAGGACCATAATAGCGGCGACTGAGTTTGTGATTGGATCGGTGAGCCACCGAATGCTGCCGATACGGTTGAAGGCGCAACAAAACTTTCTCACCCACCTTAAACTCCACATCACGCCGCTTTTTGTTAGCAATCTGGACCATGCGCTGTTGTGCCTCTCTCAAATTATTGCGTAAAAAAGTCAGCAGTACCCTCCGTTCGCTAAGTAATTCATCCACCGAATACACCTGTGAGGAACCTGCAATATACAAGGGAATATGAGGAGGAACCCTGCCATATAATGCCTGAAACGAGGACATATTCAACCCCTCATGTACTGCAGTGTTTAGAGAATATTCTGCCCAACATAGATAGAGTCTCCAACGAGAAGGCTTGGCATGGGTGAAAGCACGAAGATATTGCTCCACCCCTCTATTTGTGACCTCAGATTGTCCATCTGTTTGAGGATGATAAGATGTACTTCTTTTAAGCATCGTGACACTCAAACGAAAAAGCTCCTTCCAGAAGTTGCTTAAAAAAATCTTATCACGGTCTGACACAATTGAAGCAGGAAAACCATGCAATTTGACAACAATATCAATGAATAGAGAAGCTGCCTTTGGAGCATCAAATGAAGGTGGTAGACTGCCTAGGTGAGTGTATTTAGTAAACCTGTCAACCACAACCATGATTACAGTGAAACCGTGCGAGGAAGGAAGACAAGTAATGAAGTCCATAGCAATATGCTCCCACACTTGGGATGGGATCGGCAACGGTTGAAGAGTACCAGTCGGGGGTTGCGTTGAGTACTTCGTAGTTTGACAGGTTGAGCAAGAATTCACAAAGGTTTCCACATCCTTGCGCATTTTAGGCCAAAAAAAATTTGAGAATAATCGAGCTAGTGTCCGCTTAATACCAGCATGCCCCGCCATGGGTGTGTTGTGGAATTCATGAAGTAAGGTCTGCTTCAAGGGTGAGTAAGAGCTAATGTAAGTACGATTTTTATAGAAAATTATACCGTCCTTGGCAGATATGTCTGGCAGCAATTCACCCTTCGCCAACTTATTGTGTATGTCAACTAAATCTTTTAAGTTGGAGTTTTCACGCTTAATATCCTCCAAAAGTGTGGGTTGCGGCTGACTCACACTAAAAAAAAAGAGAATGAACAGTTGGTTGATCTTTCTCGCTATCATCCTGGCGTGATAATGCATCGGCCACCCGATTAGAAGCACCAGACTTGTAGTCAATTGTGAAGGTATACCCCAACAATTTATGTACATAGTGTTGCTGCTCTGGGGTCTGGACAACTTGTTGCATAAGTTCTCGAAGACTGCTATGGTCTGTCCTTATTATAAACCTGCGTCCTAAAAGATATTGACGCAACTTTGCAACTGCTTCAACAATGGCATACAGCTCACGAACATAGGTTGATGCTTGCTGAAGACGAGGTCCCAACTTCTTGCTGAAAAAAGCTAGGGGATGTTCATCTTGGATTAAGACAGCTCCAACACCACTTGACGATGCATCTGTCTCTACAACAAAAACCTTTGAAAAATCAGGTAAAAACAAAATCGGGGCATTAGTCATTGCTGTTTTCAGTGCAACAAAAGCTTGAGAGGCTTTCGGAGTCCAGTGAAAGGCATCTTTCTTGAGAAGATCAGTTAAAGGGGCAGCAATAGAAGCATATTGTGGAACAAAGCGTCTATAATATCCAGCTAAACCCAAGAAACCTCGGAGCTTCTTCACAGATTGTGGTTGAGGCCACTCAACCATTGCTGAAATTTTCTCCGGGTCAGCATGTATTTCACCATTAGTGATAATGTGGCCAAGATAATCAACAGAGCTCCTGCAAAATGAACACTTGGTAAGTTTGATAAAAAACTTCTCAGCTGCTAGAGTTTCTAGCACCAGTTGAATGTGTTGAATATGGAGTTCCAATGATGGGCTATAAATCAAGATATCGTCGAAGAACACCACAACAAACCGCCTCAAGTATGAATGAAATAAGCGATTCATGGTCGCTTGGAATGTGGATGGCGCATTCGTCAACCCAAACGGCATCACAAGGAACTCATAATGGCCTTCGTGAGTTCGAAAAGCTGTTTTGTACACATCATGGTCACTCATTCGAATCTGGTGATACCCGGACCTCAGGTCAAGCTTTGTGAAAAAACGTGCCATCCCCAATTCGTCAAATAGTTCATCAATAATTGGTATAGGAAAATGGTCGCGTACAATCACTTTGTTCAATGCACGGTAATCCACACAAAACCGGAATGAACCATCTCGCTTCTTAACCAACAAAACCGGAGATGAGAACGGACTAGTGCTAGGCCGAATAATGCCTTGTTCCAACATTTCATTAACCAACTTCTCCATCTCAGTCTTTTGGAAATGCGGATATCTGTATGGACGGACATTAACAGGCTTCGAACCTGGGATTGGATGGATCTTATGGTCTTGCAAACGGCGAGGGGGCAAACTAGATGGCTCACTGAATAGTGGTTCAAACTTTTCCAGGGTATATTGCACCTCTAATGGAATGTCAGTAGGCCATGCAAATTCCTTGTGCGGCAATTCTGCTTCAATTGAAAACAACTCAAAACACCCATGAACCTCATCTTTAAGTAACAGAGAGTGGAGATATGCAGCTGAAATTTCCAATGGACGAGGTGTTGTGCAGCTGAAATTTCCAATGGACGAGGTGTTGTATCACCCAACAACTGCACATTTTTACCCAACCATGAAAATTCCATAGAATCTTTAACATAATTATGTGTAATATCCCCAAGCATCAAAACGGTATCGTTTCTTTTAATGAAAAGAAACGACACCCGTTTTGCGTCGTTCCACAAAAATTAACTTTGTGTGTATAACATATTCAGTTTCATTTTATATACACTGCAGTTTCATTTTAACACTACAATTTCTTTTCAATATAACTACAGTTTCATTCGACATTATACACTCAAATATGTGAAACTGTTATTCAGTTTCATTTTATATATACACTATAGTTTCATTACAACATAACTACAATATTATTTTCATATAACTATAGTTTCATTGGACAATATGCACTCAAATATGTGAAACCATTATTCAGTTTCCTTTCAGCACCATTACAATTTCCTTTCAACACAACTACAGTTCCATTCAACATTACACACTCAAATATGTGTAACTATTATTCAATTTCATTTTATATACATTCAAGGTTTAAAAAATTTCTAGGCGCCTGGTGGGCGCCTAGGTTTTTTTATTTTTTTTTAATTTTGAATTTTTTAAAAAAAAATTTTAAAAATATTCTAAGTGTTAATAATTGTAAAGTGTTTAAAATTGTAAGTCTTTACACTTTAATAGTTAAATAGTTAACACTTATTAAGTTATTAGTTACTACCTCCGTCCCATTTTATGTGTCTGATTCGTTAACGAGGCTTGACTGAAGTTATATTTAATTCAATTTTTCATAATGTTAAGTTTAGTATTAGTATATAAAATTTATATATTAAGAAACTACATTAAAAGTACCATTAAACACAAAAATTTAATTTAAAAATAATTAGCAAATAATAAAGAAAATAAGCAAACAAGAAGTAGTTGGTTTGACCAATGAATTGTAAATGGGACAGGTAAATGGGACAGAGGGAGTATTATTTATTAATTATTAGTGCATTACTTATTAGTTTAATTTAGTTATTACGTAGTACTTATTATTTTATTAAGTTATTACTTATTAGTTATTACTTATTAGACCATTAGAGTATTAGTTAATACATTATAACATTAATAGTTTTAATATTTAAGATTTAAAAAAAAAAAAAAAAAAAAACGCCCAGGCGGGCTAGACTGCCTAGTTGCTGCCTAATCGGCCTGCAACCTAGGCGGGCTAGGCGGCGTCTAGGCGGCCTAGGCGCCCGGCCGCGTCAAGGAAGGTCGAAATCGGCCTTCCTCGACGCGGCCGGGCGCCGCCTAGCGCCTAGGCACCGATTGCTGATTAATCGGCGCTTAGGCACGATTTTTGCAACCATGTATACATTATAGTTTTATTACAACACAACTACAATATCATTTCGATATAACTACAGTTTCATTGGACAATATACACTCAAATATGTGAAACTGTTATTCAGTTTCATTTCATATACATTGTAGTTTCCTTTCAACACAACTACAGTTTCATTTTGATATAAGTACAGTTTCATTTGATAATATAAAAACAAATGTGATGTAGTATCATTTGAGATAAACTGTAGTTTCATTTACGGTGATCCGTTAAGATGTGACGGCACCCCTTTCTTTACTTCAAGAAACGGTGCCGTTTTTGGACCATGGTCCACGATATATTGACGGGGTATAATTTGATTCTCATATTTGGATAATTACTAATTTAATTTTGCTAATAGATTTTGGTCAAGTTGGTTTCACAAAGTCTTCCTAGTATTGTGCAAATTTAAAATGTCTTATTGGTGATGTGTCTATTTAAAATTTTACTTTTAAATGGATTATCGACACTCACATGCCGGACATCTTCTGCTTGCTAGAGACTAAGACTTCTTGGAGTCATGCTACGAATGTTTGCATGAAGCTCAACTTTGCTAAATGGGCTAGAGTGGAAGCCCTAGGTTATAGTGGAGGTATTTGGACCATGTGGAAGGAGGACCTTCATGTTGATATTATTAGTTCCAACCCCTAGTACATGCACCTACAAATTAAAGATGTTGATGGGAGAAATTAGAACCTAATGGTGGTCTATGGGAGCCCGTCTCTCCATTTAAGGCGCAGACTCTAGAGCTCTCTTAACTGTGGAAATACTATTATTAATGACCCCTGGTTGATTGCGGGCGACTTTAATGTTGTCACCAACGCTGATACAATTTCCAACCCCGATAGTTTGGGGGACCATAGAAACGGTGATTTCAAGAATTGGATGTTCGATGAGGCCTTGGTGGATCTGGGCTTCAATGGTCAGAAGTTTACTTGGAAAAGGGGACGAGAAGGTGAAACCTTCAAAGGTGCTAGGCTCGACAGAGCGTTGTGTTCTTTGGATTGGCTGGTTAACTTCCCTCATACAAGTGTTACCCATCTCACGGTGCTTAAGTCAGACCATTGTCCTATTCTTGTGGAGATTGACCGACCGCAAACCCATTCGCAGCATACGTTCAAATTCCAAGGTGTCTGGCATCGACACCCAACTTTCCTGGACGTAGTTTGGGACTTTTGGAACTCTAATGATACTGTTTGGGCCAATAAAGATGCTATGGCTGCTAAGCTCATGGATGGAACAGGATTTCTTTTGGTAACATCCACCGCAACAAGAATAGGCTGTTAAGAACACTGGAGGGAATTCAAAGCAAGCTGGACACGGTGAACCACTTGGGGATATTAAGCTGGAAAGAAATGTTGGAAAAAATGGCAATAAATGGCATTTTAAGTGGCCATTTTGTGGTATAAATATATGTAGGGTCCACATCCGATTTGGGTCGGGTTAAAGTGGATTCGGATTCTTCGTTCTTAGACGAAGAGATCGATATATTATACGCTCAAAATGGATAATGGGTGAATGAGAAATTGGTTCTCAAAGTAGACCCATTGAGTTGGAAAAATTGTGGGAAAAGCTTTAAGGAAAAGCATTTGTCCCACATTGGTTTAGGAAGGGGATTTCACCCACTATATATACAAGAGGCTTTTCTAAGCTAATTAACTTGTATAGCATAGATGCTCTCTCTTGCGCGCAGGGGGGTGCAAATCAAATCCCAAAAATGAGTTCGAAAGGCTTGAACTTGTGTGCGCCGGCACCTGCGGGCACGACTGTCGTCCGGAAATTGGCAGGCCTTGCGGGCTAAGTTATGCCGAAACTCCGAGCGACTTTACCATCTTATACCACTGCGACCTCTCGAAGGTGCGCAGCAGCGCGCGAGACCACGTCTCGCGGCATGGCCGAGCCGCAGCGCTCGAGACATTGATGTCTCGAGGCTGGGCAGGATCGAGACGTAGGTAATGTCTCGACTTCGAGACATCAGTCTCGCGCCTGGGTTCGAGACATCAGCGATGTCTCGCGCGGGACATGTGATGTCTCGAACTATGGTTGCGTCGCGATAGTAGCGCGCGTTAGCGGTATCTCTCGATGTCTCGCGGACGGCGTACTGTGCGCAACTAAAGTAACCTCTCGAAGGCTATAATCTGGAACGATTTTCTTCTTCCACCGTTACTGTTCAGGAGACCAATCCAAGATGTTACAGAATTTATTTCGTATTTATTCTGATAATAACATCTAGGATTTATCTCTTGTTAGTGGTGCTTAAATAGGGAGTTAATGGGAGATTAAAGTCTAGTTAGTGGGAGAAGGTTACAAGGCCGAAATTGAATGTCATGTTGAATGCCATTAATCCCTTCCTCTACTATATATTTCCAGGTTGAGCAGAAGATTTACACACGAAGAAAAATAAGTTTTCCTCCTCGAAACTCTGCTCTTCCTTCGTTCTAGCCACTTGTGTTCATCCCACGTTCTCGTTCGCCGGATCCAAGTTTGTGTGCTCAAACGGCGGATCGTAGTACGTTTTATCCTGGGAAACCTAGACCGCAACGCTCCAGCACCTCGGGAGGCGGTAAATAAGGTTTTAAGGACAGAGGCAACTCGACTCGTACTTACAACTACCCCAAAAGTCCGTTCTCCCCGTCCCTTGTATTCCAGGTTTATTGAACCTTTGTTGTAGGTTTAAATTATTGGAATTTTGTAATATTTCTTGTAATATTTGTTTTAGTGGATTTTCTATTTTCGTCCATTTTCTTGGGTATTTCGAGAATTGTTTCCTAACAAGAAAACTTAGGAAAGAGCTGGAATAGATCCTCCATCAGGAGGAAATTATGTAGTTTCAACAAGCAAGAGAATAGTGGATCACCTCGGGCTATAGAAACACGAAATTCTATCATGCTGCAGCTACTATCAAGAAGAACATAAAAAGAAGAATTCAACTCCTAAATGAAAATGGTTACCCTTTTTCTAGTGATGAGGCTACTGAAGAAAATATTCAAAATCACTTCTCCCAGCTCTTTACTAAAGATAATGATGTGGACTGCAATTATGCTCTTAGGAGCAAGTTCTCGACCCTGAATGACGAGGACTGGGCTACGATCAATAGGGAGATCACTCCTGAAGATATAAAAAAGCCCTCTTTGAGATGAGTCTGCTTAAAGCGCCTGGCCCCCGATGGCTTTCATGCTTGCATCTACCAAAAAACTTGGGAGGTAGTTGGCTCTTCGGTCATCAGCCACATCAGAAGATTCATGGACAACGAAATTCTCGATGAAGGCATAAATGACACTCTTATTGCTCTCGTACCCAAAATTGAGAGCCCGACAAGTGCCAGTCATTTTTGCCCTATTAGTCTTTGTAATGTGATCTACAAGGTGATTACTAAGACGTTGACGAACTGTATCAAACCCATTCTCCTAAAGCTTATTGGACCTGAACAAAGCAGTTTTGTCAAGGGATGGAAAATCACAGATAACATTATGGTTTACCAAGAAATTTTCCATTCTATGCGTCTGAAGCAAGGCAGCAGTGGTTACATGATCTTGAAAATTGACCTTGAGAAAGCTTATGATAAAGTCGATTGGAATTCATTCGAGATACTCTCAAGGATGTGGGTTTTAACGATAAATGGACCAACAATATTATGACTTGTGTGGAATCCTCTACCTTGAAAATCCTGTGGAATGGGAAGCAACTTGATGAAATTATCCCAACCCTGGGTATTCGTCAACGCGACTCGACCTCTCCTTACATCTTTGTGATGCGCATGGAGCGCCTTAGCCACATTATTAAAGATGAGATGCAAAAAGGAAACTAGAAAGGAATCTGACCCTCCAGGTATGGCCCTCAACTTACCCAATTATTTTTCGCTGATGATCTTGTGCTTTTTGTAGAGGCTACGCAGGAACAAATTACAGTAATCAAGAGATGCCTCGACAGGTTTAACAGGGCCTCGGGCCAACGTGTCAGCATAAGCAAATCACAAATCTTCTTTTCGAAGAATGTCAGCACGGAAGAAGCAAGGAGACTTACTAATCTTGCAGGCATGCCTTCAACTAGTAACATGGGAAGATATATTGGGGTACCTTCAATCCATGGTAGAGTCACCACCAGTATGCTCACTTCAATCCTTGACAGAATTGATGCAAGACTTGAGGGATGGAAAGTGGGCTTTCTAACTTTGGCAGGGAGACAAGTGTTTGCCTAGACAGTTCTGCACACCATTCCGTACTATGGCATGCAATCTATGTTTATGCCTGCGGGCATTTGGGAGGCGATTGACAAGCGAATTCGTAGATTCATTTAGGGTGGAACACCGGAAAAGCGAAAGTGCCACCTTGTCCGGGATGTTGTGACCATACTTGAAAACCAATGAGGACTTGGGATTAGGACTACCAAGGATGTAAATCTAGCTTTTATGGCTAAGCTAAGGTGGAGACTCATGAAAGAAAGTGGGAGTCTTTGGGTGAGAGTTTTAAAAACAAAATATGCTCATGGCAAATATGGGCTAGAAATTTTTAATGCTAAGCAAGGGAGTTCAAATGCTGGGAGAGGAATCAATGCGAAACTCCCACTCATTCAACATGGAATGAGATTCAACGTGAAGAATGGGACGGAGTCCAAATTGTGGATGGATCTTTGGATCCATGAAAGGCTATTATCCACCTTTGTAACAGCGCATAACCAAAGCAGAATTAACAATACTACTGGCTGGAAGTGGGAGGACCTAAACATTCTGCCTTATGAGATCAAACAGAATATAGAGCTAATGACCGTGGGAGCAGACGATGAGTTGGACGAGCTCTATAGGGCGTATGAAGCCTCGGGTAAGTTCTCAATCCAATCCGCTTATAATTTAATTAAAGGGAATGTAACTAACGTGCAGGATCCTGCATGGGAGACACTCTAGAAGATCAAATTAAAGTCCCAAGAAAAATGAAGACCTTTTTGTGGCTTGCTATGCATGACCGAGTCCTGGGAAACGCCGAGAGAAAGAGAAGGGGCATGACCGGCGACGGGAGGTGCAATTTTTGCCCAGAGTGCGACGAATCCACGGAGCACATTCTTAAAGATTGTAAACAAGCTAAAGAAGTTTGGAATGCTGTTTTGGGAAATGCAAAAATCAACGTCTGGAACCAGCTTACCTACAAACGTTGGATTGCTAGTAACATTTATGGGAAGAGGCAAGCTGAAAACAAGGATTGGCCCTATACGTTCACCATTATAGTCTGGTGGCTTTAGAGATGGCGAAACAACAGAGTTTTCAACAGCGACGATATGAGCGTCCAGAGCAAAGTAGCTTGGATCAAGGAGGCGAACGAGGAAATCAGTTGAGCTTTCATGAGAGAGAAGAGCATGAAGGGAGGTACAACCACGGAATGAACTGTCAGACTCTGCTGGAATTAATACTATCAACATCGATGGAAGTGTAAATGCCTCAATCAAGAAAGCGGGAATCAGTGGTGTACTTAGAGATGACAAGGGCCTCTGGCTTGACGGGTTTCGGGTAACATGGAGGTCGCCTTGCCGGAAGAAATGGAAGCTACTGCCATTGTCAAAAGCATACAATGGGCTTGGGAGAAGGGAATACCGGATATCGAGATTGTTGGATATTTATATAGTAATGGAGGTTATAATTCAGATGTCTACCATGCAAGCTTAAATAATATTTTGGAGGTGTTGAGTAATAAGTATTATTTAGTTTGGTAGAGATGTTTTGGATAGTCGAAAGGTCAGTTCATTCGAAAGGTCAGTTCTTTCGAAAGGTCAGTTCTCGGAACATCGATGTCTCGAGAGATAAGGCATGTTCGAGAGATACATCGAGAGATCAGTATGATCAACGGATGTCTCGACAGTATCTTTACAAACTTCCGATTCTCGAGAGATGCGAATTGTGACGCGTTCTATGACACGTATGCTGATATGATCTATGTAAAGGTAAGTATAGTACACATGCTTTAGTATCTCTTGTTTTGCAACAAGTGTATTGCATTGGGGATATTAAGACTGGAATGTGTTTTATCACGTTTATCATGCATGGGTACGTGACTTGCGTAAACCAGATTTTCTTATCCAAAATCAGTTGGAAATTCAAATATATGGTTAGAAGTGGTTTTCCAACAGCCATAAACTTCCAGTAACTACTCCCCAACGGTTAGAATTTTGCTATAAATTCTGAGGAGTATCATCTGTTTTAGTGTGCAAGTTTTGCATTATACCAAGTTATTTTCACGGTTCAAATCTCTCCTAAAGTTTCTTTTCAAGCAACAAAGGACTTTGTTTCATCTTCTTGTATCCCATAAGATTTAGTCTTGAAACCTCGTTGCTTTGTAGAGGAAAGATTAAAAGCTTATAGGAAAGTGATATCACGCCTGAAGATCTCATTTCCTCGTTACTGTTATTCCACTTTATATCCTCCAAGTCCAACAGAGATTCAATCTGATGTAAAGAAGATTGTTGAGTGGATTCAAGCCAGAACTGTTCTTTGGGGCCCCATCAGAAATATTATTGAGGATATCCAATGGTGGGTTCGAAGAGACTGGAATATCGACATTCGGGTAGTTTACAGAGAACAAAATATGGTCGCTGACTCTCTTGCTGACCTTGGAACCTTCCAGCAAGGGAGTTGGGAAACTTTTTGCTCTAGCCCAATGTTTAGTGAGAGGGCCTATCTCCACGATCTGGCCCGAGTCACCTGCGCTCGTAGAATTCGAGAGACTAGCTAAGTTTAGTGTTCTCCCTCGGGTACTCCCGTCCCCCTATAAAAAAAAAATTATTCCAACAGCACCTACATATTCATTACCCTTTAAAAAAAAATAAAAATAAAAATCTTTATCTCATTTTTCAAATTCTCCCATGTTTTGTTTCAATCATTTCATAAAAGTTATTTATCGTATCAAATGTTCTTCCTTTCAATTTCGTTAAAGACAAGCATTTATAAATACCCAGTTTCGCTACATGAAACTAAATGGGGGAGATGACATTTTCAGCTAATGACATTTTCAGCTCTGTTCGGTAGAGCTTATTTTAAATTTATAGCTTATTTTAAGTTATAAATTCTGTTTGATAAAATATATGACCGTGTTTGGTAATATAGGTGGCTTATAAGTTAATTTTGACTTGTTTGACTACTATTAGCTGTTTGACTTGGTTAAACAGTCAATATGAA
>CP025655.1:14774178-14785059 GCA_003576665.1 Ipomoea trifida | reverse complement strand
AGTAGTCAAACAAGTCAAAATTAACTTATAAGCCACCTATATTACCAAACACGGTCATATATTTTATCAAACAGAATTTATAACTTAAATAAGCTATAAATTTAAATAAGCTCTACCGAACAGAGTGAAAATGTCATTAGCTGAAAATGTCATCTCCCCCATTTAGTTTCATGTAGCGAAACTGGTATTATAAAATGGGTTTGAAAACATGATTCTTCCTTCAGTTTTTCTTTCTCAAATCATTTCTTTTGGACGTATTTCTCATTTGAGTCCAATAGTTGAAATCGGCTATCTCATCAGCCCAAGAAGGATTTTCAAAATACTCTCAGTGCCCTTAGGCCTTTCAATCATCAATTTCTCTTCTTTCTCACGTAAGGTACTCAGGTGTTACTTTAATTAACTTGTAAGTTTTTAAGATATCAGATGAGAGAGTACTATAATTCTAATAAAAAAAAAGTATTTGCGAATAAGTAATTGTATGAAATGCTTGTAAATAATAATAATAATAATAATAATAATAATAATAATAATAATAATAATAATAATAATAATAATAATAATAATAATAATGTTCTGTTTCAAAAGATTAGAATAATGTTCAAATATGCCATTGGGGTATCAAACTCAAAAAAAGTTCAATTGGATGTAGAAAGGGAATGCAGCATTATTATTTTTTCTTCATTGAGATTATGATGTATCATTTTCCGTATATACACTTCCATTATGGCACTATTAAGTTGTGCAAGTTAATAGGTCATTATGTTGTGGTTTGAAAAGGAAGTTTGTTATGCTGATTGCCGTGGATCCAAGGTGGACCTGGGTCCAATACGATGCCGTTTCATAATTTTAAAATTGTTTTAAAAAAAAATTAATTAATTAATTAACGGCGTTAACAACTCCTCATCGCAACAGAACACAAACTCTACATTCACAGACCCTATACTCCATATTCACAATTTGAAAACTCCACGTTAACACATTATAGGGCTATATGTTTAGTAACTATAATACCACTGTTATGCATTCACACATTCAAAACTCTATATTCACAGGTCCTATACTCCATGTTCACAACTTGGGAACTCCACATTCACACATTACAGGGCTACAAGTTGTTAGAACTCTGTTAACTCTACTACAGATTCACACATTCATAACTCTACATTTACAAATTCTATACTCCATATTCACAATTTGAAACATCCACATTCACACATTTCAGGGCTGTTAGAACTCTGTTAACTCTACTATAGATTCACACATTCATAACTCTACATTCACAAATTCTATACTCCATATTCACAATTTGAAACCTCCACATTCACATATTTCAGGGCTATATGTTTAGTAATTTTTTTTTTTAAAAAAAATAGTGAAACGGCGTCGTATTGGACCAAGGTGGACCTGGGTCCACGGCATAATTTGCCTGAAAAGGATGTAACAGTTTCCGTTATGTATCCTTTCTTCCCAAAAGGTTAAATCCCCGACCCTAAGGGCCCCATGACCCAGCCCGACAAAACAGTTGGAAAAAATGATCTGACAAAACATTTGGGAAAAATGTAAATCATGGTAACTCAGCTGAACACAGAGGCTATATTTTTTACACTAGTGAGACTCGATCCCTGTTCTTCCTTCCCAAACTTCACCCATGTGACCAAATGAGATGCCCATACGGGTTTCCGTTATGTATCCTATAATAATGGCACGAAGACTATTTAAGTGACAAAATGTTTTCCAAAGAGTTTGGGAGTTTTAATTAGCCCTGTGCATCGGGCGGGTTCGGGCGGATCGGATATCCCAATAGCCCACCCGCCCGGATTTCGGTTTTAAAAGTCAGCATCCAATCCGCCCGTTTTAAACACTAAAACCATCGGATATATATGAATTCGGATTCGGGCCCAACCGTTCGGATCTCGGATTAATCCGGATTTTAAAATAAATAAAAATTAGAAAACCATGTAAATAAAAAATGTAAATCTTACAACTTGCATAATGCAAATAATAACTAACAACTTCCAAAAAAAGGCCAAAAATATTAACAAAGTCTTAAATACCAAAATTAGCTAATTAAGCTAGCTAATTCACTAATTAGGTGATATACAATCACCTAATTAAGACAAGCAAAATACCAAAAATATTAATGGAAAAGTCTTAAATACCAAAATTAGCTAATTAAGCTAGCTAATCACCTAATTACAGATATTCAGAATTGCATAATTCACAAATTACAAGTTTAAATTTGACAAATAACTTCATGTCTTCTTCATTTTAACCCCAAAAACATCAGCCATTTCTGCCAATTCATTCACTAGCCTGGGCTGCCCAGCACTCGGTGTCAGTCTATAATTCCTCATCCTCCTGTTAAGTGTTAAGTTAACGAATGCAAAATAAGATAAGTTACACATATGTTACACTAAATAGTAAAATGCTAACACAAGTACACAACTTAATGTCATATGTGGCTCAGATTGCTAATTTTTCAAATCAATATATGATTTTGGGCAAATTGCTACTTTGAGTTTTGAAACAAAATACAAAACTCATGAGCAACATACCATCAAAATCCTTTGATTCAGTCCAAGGTGGAAGCATCATCATAGCCAAAACTCAAGAAATAAATGAGGAAGGAAGAGATATACCAGATCAGATTACCACAAGACCTTCACTCAAGATTCAATGATTTCAATCACTAAATCAAGGCAAAAGACTATGGCATACTGAATTAATATTATACCTGTTTTTATTCAATGATTTGAATGGATCAAGGATTTAAGGCAGTAACAAATCAATTGTTCCCAAATGTGAGTTGTCCACTTCAAAGTTTCACAAGTCACACCAAGATATGTTGATTAAAAGCAAAACACATACTCACAGAACTAAAAAAAAAACTGGACAACAGGATTAAATAAAAACTTTACTGCAATGGTTGGAAGGGATGAACTAGTTCCAGCAGTCTTAACTCCACTTGCCAACTCTGCAAATATAAACATTAAATTAAAACACTCAAACATAAAGTAATTTAGAATATAAAGGATAAAAGGAAAATGGTATACCTTTCTCAAGCCTTTCACAATCATCAAGATTTTCCTCAATCTGTATTGGTTCGTTTCTTAATCTCAACCAATCTTGCGTACATACTAAGGCTTCCACAATCTTAGGAGTTAAAGAACTCCTAAATGGATCTAACACCCTACCACTAGTACTAAAAGCACTTTCAGATGCGACAGTAGATATTGGCACTGCTAAGACATCCCTTGCCATTTTTGAAAGAATTGGCAATCTCTCACTATTCAGCTTCCACCATCTAAGGACATCAAAGTCCTCCTTATCATCCAGAATATTTTCACTCAAATAAACTTGAAGCTCAGTTTGATTACTGCTTCCACCAATTTCCATTCTTTGCCTTTTTAACTGGCTTTTCAACCTAGATTGTGGCCTACCAACTGATGTTTGACATTGGATAATAGGCTGCATATTCACAGATTCAACAGGTTGGGCAGATTCAGATTGCACATTCACAGAATAAGTGGCTGCATAGTCATTGTACAAGTCACCCATTGCAGCTTGCACCTTTTCAAAACAAGCTTTTCCTCTCTCTTCACCATACAATTGGACAAATTGGTAGGGCATATATTCAATTTTATCTCTAGGGTCCAAAATATTGGCAAAAAATATCAAGAAATTCATTTTCTCAGGATCCCCCCAATACTTTACAAATTTATTTTTCATTTGAGTCCCAATTGCCTGTAAACAATTTAACAGTAAATCAAAAGTCAAAACTATATTTTTTTAAAATGCAGATAACAGTAAACATATTAACAGATTTATAATACAAATTTTTAGTACCTTTTCAGAACTTCTTTCAGCACCGATCATGTCATCTAACATACAATTGAGATCAGAAATCTCACTGAAAAAAGTGTTAGATGTGACATAAAGAGAACCAGAAATTCTCACAGTCATGTCATAGAAACTTTTCAACAAAGTAACCAAGCTTTGCACAGAACACCAATCAAGGTATGAAGGCACAGAATCAGCAAGATCAGCACAAAATGAGGCATCATTCTCCTCATATGCTTCAAATACTTTTTGGTACTGAATAGCAGTATTTAGCATAATGTAAGTGCTATTCCATCTGGTTGGAACATCCAACTGCAAGGCAGATTTAGCTTCTACCCCAATTAGATCAGCAAGATCTCTAAACTTCTTAAGTCTTGCAGGTGAGTTCCTAACCCATCTCACTGCATCCCTAACCCTCCTAACAGAATTATCTGCAAACTTTAACCCATCTTGTACCACTAAATTCAGAATATGAGCTATACACCTCATGTGCATGTATTGGCTCCTAGTAGAAGTGGTACCCCAAGACAACAATTTACTTTTAAAAAACCCCATGGCAGTGTCATTTGATGAGGCATTGTCAACAGTCACACTAAATACATTCTTAATTCCCCACTCAACCAAGCAACTCTCTAAGGCTTTGGCTATATACTCTCCCCTATGAGATGAAACAGGAACAAAGGATATGATTTTCTTATTCAGCTTCCACTGATCGTCAATGAAATGTGCAGTAATGCACATATAATTTATCCTCTGGACAGAGGTCCAACAATCAGTGGTTAAGCTTATTCTTTGGCAACTACCCTTAAAAAGTTGTTTAAGGATTAATTTCTCATCTAGGTATCTTTGGTAAATATCTCGTGAAACAGTCCACCTAGAAGGAATTAGAAACCTAGGACATGCAACTAAAATAAATCTTCTAAATCCTTGTCCCTCGACAAACCTAAAAGGCAACTCATCTATAATGATCATCTCACATAGAGCCCTCCTAATGGCCTCCTGATTAAACACCCAAGTTCCCAATTCCCCCAAAACCCCCTCAGAACCCTCATTTGCAGAGGATGATACAGCATTGAAAGTAAGTAGTGATTTCCTTGTATCCTTAGAATGGGGATTTTTTAGGCAACAAAGCATGTGGTTTCTTAAGGAAGAAGTGCCATGCTTTTTTGACTCGCATGCAAATTGTTTTTCACAGTACAAGCACTTTCCCTTAATCAATTTTCCATCAGAGTCAAGGATTTTTACAAAGTGATCCCACACTTTGGATCTAGACTCAACCTCTTTCCTCTTTTTTGTAGAAACAGAAGGAGCCACCTGAGGCTGCTGAGGATTTGTCTCAGTGCCTTGGGTTGGTACTCCATGTTCCTCTTGAGTAGAAGGTTGAGGTCCAGATTCAGTGATGCTCTCCATCTATAATGATGGGCATCATTAATTAGCAATTAAGGGACAATAAGCTTACACAAAATCAGCATGTACATTATATCACAGTATCAACTAAAATGCTTCCACAAGACCACAATGCATATTTACATACAATTTTAAGGCTGCAGCTTAACTGTTAATAATTAACAGTACATATTTGCATACAATTAAAGCACAGAATCACAAATCAGAAGGTAATTTCATCATATTTGTGATAAACCCTTCATATGGCCATATTATATTAAAATATGGCCATATAATATATTTCAGAAGTTTAGAACATGCTTCCACATAGTATATAGTTATATACTTATAGGGTTACACATCTGACATCACAAAATCAGAAATTCATATTTCACATTTCAGATATCAGAACATGCTTCCACAATCCACATAGTATATAGTATATACTTACACATCTGACATCACAAAATCAAATGTTCATATTTCACATTTTAAAACATGCTTCCACAATCCACATAGTATATTTTCATCTCAAAATTGGAAGTCCAGAACATGCTATATACTTACATAACAGACTCACAGAGTCACAGAGTCACAGAGTCACAACATGCTATAACAGACTCACAGAGTCACAACATATACTTACACATCACAAAATTGGAAGTCCAGAACATGCTATAGCATACTGACAGTCAATATATTCATAATAACAAGTTTAATCACATATTCACAAAGCTTCCACCATGAATAAATTGAAAACATATAAGTAATAAAACTAGGGTTTGAGGGTTACTTTGTTTCTCCCAAATTTTCCCTGGAGAACAAGGGCTTCAACAATCAACACTCACGATTCACGATTGGGCTTCCACCGTTCACGGGCCACCGATCGAATCGTTGTCTACTTGTCTCGTTGAGATTGCGAGTCGGAGAGAACCAGATTCAAAGGAGCCGAGGACTCCGATGGCGAGGAGGAATTGAAGTGAGGAGTGACTAGTGAGGTCAGGAAGTAGGGAAGACTGGAAGAAAATCAAGAGATTCACAACTCACAATACTGACGAGAGAAGAAGAGAACAGAGAAGAATTTGAGTCTTGGAAGTTGGAAGAGCGAAGAGAGAAGAGAGAAAATGAGAAATGGATGCGACTGCGCTGAATGGACACACTGCCTGAAACATTGGCTATAACATAATATATATATATGTACAGCCCTAACCCTAACCCTTATTTCTTTCGGATATTTCGGGCGGGTCGGATGGCAACATACCATACCCTACCCGAATAAACTTGGGCCGACAAATTAAACGGGTCGGTTCGGTTCTCATATCTCGGATACGGATCGGGCCGGTTTCCTTCAATTCGGGCAGCGGGTCGGGCGGGTCGGGCGGGTGGGTCGGATCCTGCACACCCCTAGTTTTAATTCCCCGAGTTTTGTATCGTCTCACAAGGATGGGAAATTGTAAGCGTTAACAAGCATTTAGACTAGGGAATAGGTACCACGCAAATCACATACATAATCACTAAGTGCAAGCTTGTAGCAACAGTGTTGCAGTATTCAAGAATCAAAGAGATCGAGTATTAAAATGCAAGTGTAAAAAGGCTAGGATGCTTTTAGTGTTCTTAAAGTTATGTTGTGTCATTGCAATTGTGACATTCATATGTGGCTTTACTAGTGTTTTGCACCTACCAGTCTACTAGGCTCTTTCTTGGCATGGAGCACTTTTAGGTGACCATTAACCTAAGAAGCATTTTATCAAACACATGGTCTTCACCACATTCCTAACTTCGGCCTTTTGGAACTTAAAGCTAGTAAATACAAATGGTTAGAAGCTGAGCTACAAAGAATCTAGTGAAACCTTGCTTAGATTCATTGCCGTAGAACAACCTATAGAGTTCGCCCTACTCACAAGATGCAAACAATTTGTTAGAAATAATTATTTCCTAACATTGATTTTTATAATAAAGGTTGTAATTCCATAAGGACTCACGTTGATGATTAGTGATGTATAAAGGCGGAATTACTGGGTGAAATTCCCTCCCTCTCATTCTGTTAAAATTTAAGTATATAAGGGTTAAAAGATGTATAATGGAAAAAGGATATGGGTTCTCCTAAAAGGAGGTTTTACATTCCTAGAGGGATTTATATTCCTTAAAGGAAGTTTCCCATTCCTCTTAAAAGAGGGGTTCTCATCACATCTATAAATACCCAGGAAAACTCTAGGGATCATATGGTTTCTGATCATAAGGTTTTTAGTCTCTGAGTTTTCTAGTCTCCGTATCATCAGGAGGTGATTAAGGTATACAGATCAGAGAGGTGAAGCATTCTTGATTATTCAGGTTAGAGATTACATCTCAATGGAATCAAGTAAGTCTTTATCTTTATTCTTGTTTTAATTAAAGATCCATAATCATGAACATTGTTTAGTTGATTAATTTGATTTACATGCGGTTCATTGTTATTTGTGCTTCCGCATTCAAGTTATAAGCGCATAAAGGGTTTTAATTAACACAATTCACCAAATTATAACATGAATTCCAATCAACTATTTAAATGCACAATACAATGGATAATTACAATCTACACTACCATCATGCAATTAGATTCACAATTCAATCCCTAATAAAAACCTAGCCGCTCATGGTAGCTTCTAGAATCAACATTGCATCAAGAATTATCAAATCAAAACAAGTAATTGAAGGCAGGAAATTAAAGAATACCTAAATTGATTGCAATATATTCAAGCTACGAATTGTCTCTTGGATTCAAGAAGGTTGTCAAGCTCCTTTCTCCAAAAATATCTTACAAGTTCAAAGTGAGTAGCTAGAGAGAGAAAATCTAATCTGGAAAATGAATCTAAAATGAATCTCGATGATCTAAAAATATCTAAATCTAGCTTATATAGCTTTCCCTCCATCACACTTCTTCATTTCTTCGCTGGGTTGAATCCACGACCTGACCCACGTCCACGATCGTGGCCTCAAACGTGGAACCTTCTGTTCCTGGTCCACGAGGGCTCCATGATCGTGGATAGCTCGTGGTTACATACTGTTATCACACTACAACCTCTCCACGATCATGGAGGTTTCATTGATGGCTCCACACTGTGCTTCTTTTTTGGATGCTCCAGTTCTTGCCCATATGCCTTCCCTTATGCTCAATTCCTTCCAAAGCCACTAAAGTGCAAGACATGATAGAGCTTTGCAACACATTAGTACATTCAAGCATTTAAGACCATAAATCAACCACACATTAAAGGATAGTATTTGAGTACAAAACAACCCCATAAAGACCCTTATTAGAAATGAGTGTCTTTGGCACTTATCATTAAGCATGGTCCTTCCACTGCTCCGATTATAGTTGATACTACACCATCTAATTTAAGAGGAGATCAGATTAAGTGGTAGACACCCAGTTTCTTACAATTCTTCAAGCAACACGATAGAGATAACAACTATGGCGGGAGGTACGCTCGATTCTATGCTTCCGCTATCAAGGTCATATTGATTATTGTATAATACATGTATGTGCCTTTCGTATATGTCTAACATATGATGCATTGAGTGTTGGGCATTGGTCGGGTTGGCCGAGTTCAGCACCGTGGTCCATGGAGGGATGTAGTCAAATGGTTAATGTCTACATACTTATCACTAATTGATTTTAAGTAGGATATGACAACGAGACAGCCAAAAAAACTCTATGTTTAAGCGTGTTTGACTTACAGCAGTCACAAGATGTGTGACCTTGTGGAAGTAAACATACTGCAACGCAACGCTCAGAGCCGAGGTCATGAGTTGTCAGGTATGCGGCAGGTACTGGTAGGGGATTGTTGTCCACCTACCTACTTACAACAGTCATAGGGAAATAAGCATAATGTGGAGAAAATGGAGAAAATTTGGTTATTGTTGCCCTATAATCAAGTGACTTACGACACTTGTTAATTTGGAGAACTATATTTGAACAGAAAAATATTCATGTATTTATTGAATACGTAAGAATTATTCTTGTTTTATTATTTCACTTCACGTGAATACTTTCATTTTTTCTAAAGAGAAGTTGGCCCTCCCAGCTAGCTATTTGATAGAGAATTTTGCCTTATACCCAACCACAAAAAAGAAAAAGACATTATCTGATCAATGAAATTGCCCTTTTAACTACCACTCATCCCCAATTTGATTGTTTAGCTACTCAGATCAATCATAATTAAAAATTCATGATTTTTGTTTATCATTATATTAAAAAATGTGGATGAAATTAAATATTATTTTAAAATTTTTACATCATTGGTGGTGGCTGAAAAGTGAAAAGAAAATTTTGTCGGCCACTTCTTTGAAGAAAAAGAGAGAAAAGAAGCTAGAGAAGAAGAGGAGAAAGGGGAAAAAAAAATTAAAAATAAATATAAATATAAAGAAGGAAAAGAGAAGAAAAATAATTTCTTTTAAAAATTAATGTGTTGGGTTTCTTGCAGAAACAATGAACAACAATAAATATTATTTCTCATAGGAACAATAATTGCATGTTTTTGCAAGAAACATAGTGCTGCCTCTGATATAGTTAAATAAAATTTTATTGGCAACCATAGCTTTTATTTATTTATTTATTTATTATTATTTTTTAAAATTACAACCATCTTTGGTTGAAAATTTCCAACAAGTTCCCACCGATCATGTCGATCTAACCATTCAAAATTTTCAACAATTTTTTTAGATGGTATTATTGACGGCTCTAGTAGCTAATCGAGTAATCGGATAGATAAGTAACTTTTTTAGATTTTAAAACTGGCGGGTCGAAGAGGTCATTTTTGTCCATAATAATAATAATAATAATAATAATAATAATAATAATAATAATAATAATAATAATAATAATAATAATAATAATGATAATAATAAATAATAATAATAATAATAATAATAATAATAATAATAATTATTATTACTATTATTATTATTATTATTATCATTATTATTATAATTATTATTATTATTATTATTATTATTATTATTATTATTATTATTATTACTGAAATAAATTATTATTATTATTATTACTAGTATTTTCGCCCGTGCGTTGCACGGAATGAATTTGTTATAATATTTTAAGAATATTTGGATCGATATACAATTATATAAATTATAACAGCGAATATTATATAGCGCAATTGATGAAATTGGTTGGATTGATTATGTTTTTTGATGTTTTATTTGCTTGAATTAGAGCAAATAATTGTCCAATTACCCGTGCGATTCACAGATAAATTTTTATTTATTTATTTAGATCATAAAATTAAAGAAAATTATTTTAAAAATCTAATATTGAACATGTACATTTATTTGATCATAAGATTAGTGCAAAAGTATCACTGTAACCCCTCGGTTTTTCCGGCAAAACTAAGATTCGAAAATAGCGATATAATTTTTTTTTAAGCTATGACATTTAAGGGATCGGAATACGATTCGGTGCTCAAAATAATTTTTCGATTAAGGATTTATTATCGGTAAGCTGCGAACTACGTATCGATTACGAACCAAAAAAAAAATTTCTAGGACGTAGAATCAATTCGGATTTTCAAGAATTGGGATTATTAAGTATCATACGATTAGGCCTGAATTTTAATTGGTTCAAGAGAATTCCTAAGTGGACCGTAAGGGATAAATTGTTAC